>CM076574.1:437618092-437888843 GCA_034641835.2 Pinus albicaulis | reverse complement strand
CACTACCTAGTGATTTCTTATCCTATTTGATTGCTTGCACTAGATGCATTAATTTCAATGTAGATGTTGGTTTCTAATTATATTAGATTGCTTGCACTAGATGCATTTATTTCAATGTAGATGATTTCTAATCCTATATGATTGCTTGCACTAAATGAATTGATTTCAGTGTAGATGTTGATTTCTAATTGTGTTTGATTGCTTACACTAGATGCATTGATTTCGGTATAGATGTTGGTTTCTATTCTTATTTGCTTACTTGCACTAGATGCATTGATTTCAGTGTAGATGTTGGTTTCTATTCTTATTTGCTTACTTGCACTAGATGCATTGATTTCAGTGTAGATGTTGATTTCTAATTATATTAGACTACTTGCACTAGATGCATTTATTTCAATGTAGAAGATTTCTAATCCTATTTGATTGCTTGCACTAAATGCATTGATTTCAGTGTAGATGGTGATTTCTATTCATTTTTTATTGCTTGCACTAAATGCATTGATTTCAGTGTAGATGTTGGCTTCTATTCTTATTTTCTTACTTGCACTAGATGCATTGATTTCAGTGTAGATGTTGATTTCTAACTATATTAGACTGCTTGCACTAGATGCATTTATTTCAATGTAGATGATTTATAATCCTATTTGATTGTTTGCACTAAATGCATTGATTTCAGTGTAGATGTTGATTTCTAATCATGTTTGATTGCTTGCACTGGATGCATTGATTTCAGTGTAGATGTTGGTTTCTATTCTTATTTGCTTAATTGCACTAGATGCATTGATTTTAGTGTAAATGTTGATTTCTAATCCTATTTGATTACCTGCATTATATGCATTGATTTCAGTGTAGATGTTGTGTTCTAATCTTATTTGATTGTTTGCATTAGATGCATTGATTTCAGTGTAGACGTTGCATTAGGAGAATTTTGAGGTCTAAAATGGGCCTCCTAAGGAAAATCTACAATCAAAATTCACTTTATGAGAACCAATCACATTTTAGGGGATGACATCATCCCTCATGGTTGAGGTGGCATTGCTTGAGTTAAAGGTTCCTACTTGTCACATTCTCAAGGGTGGATAAAAACTCATGGTTAACCATGGTAGTGCTCTAAGTACTTTTAAAGTCAAAGTAAAGTACTCATAATGAATGTCATTTCACACTTTTTGAATAAAAATATATTATTGTAATGCATATCCCTATACATTTATTATATTATATTATATTATTTTTATATAGTATATTAATTACATGTTATTATACAATTTAAATAATATAAATTTTAATTAATAGCATATAATACAATTAAGAATTTATAAATTTATATTTATATTTTTTAAGTACAAAGTACAAATGTATTAGTTGTTCAATGATAATGATATTTTCTTGAAAAACTCATTATTATTTATAGTCACATCAATTAAAAAAAATTTATTAATTTTATTTTGGTACAACTTTTGAATTGAATTTAACTATGGTTACATAGATTGTAGTGCAAAAAGTGAATTGCAAATTCATAAATATTATTTTATTGGCTCAGCTATTATTTTATTATTTCCTTAGGAGGCCCATTTTAGACCTCAAAATTCCCCTAATGATTTCTGATTTTATGTAATTGGATGTATGACGGTATATTAACTAAATATTTAAATGGTTTATGATTTCAACTATCCTATTCATATAATTGATATAAAAAAATGAAAAAACTAACAAGGGTGAAAATAAGAATAATAGAAGGAAATAATTTGAGATTGATAACAATGAATACTATTTGTAATTGATTCCATTATTATTGTTCACATTTTCTATCATTCAACACTATTACATTGTCACTTTGCATTCAAAATTTTATTTCATCATTTTTTATCATTAAAGTTATTAATGGTATTTATCATCTCAACAAAATGAGGTAACTAATCAAATTTTAAAATTAAAATGACCACATATATATGAGACATATTTATCATATATAAAACAATTATATTTATATTAGATGTATTTACATATTATTGATAAAATTAATCATATGTATTTACATATTATTAATAAAATTAATCATAGGACATTAGATTATCGTATTCAGTTAAAAAAATTTTACAACAAGACATCATCAACATTATCGTATTCAGTTCATGAACGTGTTACAGTAAGTCACTCACTGCACTATCGTATTTAGCATTTTCCAAGCAGATATATTGGCCCTATTCAGTTACAATGCTTTTAGATACTTACTAAATCTATACTTATGATAAATATATTAAAACAAGAGAGGTTGCAAGCAACAAGTCCCTGCTTTGAGTAGGGGCTTGATCCCATCAGTTGTGATCATAACAAAATACAATCAGTCCATAATACTTCTGGAGAAGTAAATTATTACCAATAACACTGGACTTTTAATTATTGCCAACAATACTGGACTACACTGGAATGTCCAATTTTTTGTTACACAACCAATCCATAATACTTAGTAGGGGCTTGATCCCATCAGTTGTGATCATAACAAAATACAATCAGTCCATAATACTTCTGGAGAAGTAAATTATTACCAATAACACTGGACTTTTAATTATTGCCAACAACACTGGATTACACTGGAATGTCCAATTTTTTGTTACACAACCAATCCATAATACTTCTGGAGAAATAAATTATTGCCAACCACTCTGGACTATCCAATTTATTGAAATAACAATGGTTGATCCTTGCAGTAAGGATGAAATGGCAATATTCAGCTCAAGTTTTGAAGATGTCAATTTGGCAAAGTCTGCAAGGTTCACAACTAGTCCATCCATAATACTTTCAGAGAAATAATTTATTGCCAACAACACTAGACTGTCCAATTTATTGAAATAAAAATGTTTGATCCTTGCAGAAATGATGAAATGGCTTGACGATGTCAATTTAGGCAAAGTCTGAAAGGTTTTGCAGAATCTTGTATATATTAAACTTAATTAGTTATAATTGTACATACTAAACTTGGGTCCAGTATGCTACGTAGTTTTTAAAAAAAAATTAACTTAAAAAAAATAAAAATAAAACAAAAATAAATTTAATTTAGAAAAAAAAACTAAAACAAAAATAAATTTAGTTTAAAAAAAAATAAAACAAAAATTAATTTAATTTTAAAAAAATAAAACAAGTTTGGCATCATGACCCAACAGATAAAAAAAGAAGAGAAACTCTATCTTGAATCTATATATTATAGTACTGTTAAAAGAGAATCTATATATTATAGTACTGTTAATGCAGAATAATAAGAGCAACTTTTTGAAAGGAAATTGTGGCACCCAAAACAATAAATTCCCAATGAGCTAAAAGCTCAAAACTAGCCAACAGGTGTCCATTGTGATCATTGACTATAGAAAAATAGTCAAAGTAGTACGTGGAAGGAAAGGTAGTCATTATAAGGAACTTAGCTATTGAACTTAGCTATTTCAATAGAAAAGAAACTGTGTTGGCATAGCTCCAATAAATTAATGTAATAAAGTGGAGGAAAAGAGTCCAGGGTTAGTAATAAACTCATCAAAATATATGTGGAGACGGTATAGACAAAACACGAGTATTGCATAACAAAACACAACCAGTTCATAACACTACTGGAGAAACAAGCAAGCCTCCATTTGAGTGAGGACAAATTCTGAGAATAGAGACTTCAAGTAATCAGTCCTCTTTTCGTTCGCTATCATTCCGAATCAATCCACATAATCTGCGCATTTGAGATAAGCTAGTGAAATAGAAAACTGATCACTCGAGCTAGTGAAACAGAAAACTCACTCAGTGCATCTGATCGATTTAGCTGCGGTTTTGAAACCTGAGCGGCACCTTTCAGAAAGTATCCCCGACCATTGAGATGGAGTGTGAATAGGAAGACAGACCAAAATGGTCACAATAGTCTCAAGATCACATGGTCAAAACTATCATATTTAAAAATAATCATTCGGGATATGCGTGAGTTAATTATAAGTAGACATTTGAATTGTTCATAACCACTATCACAATAATTTTTGAGAAAAACGTTAACATACCAAGATTTATAGTTTCCTTCAGGCCACAACTTGTAAGAAATGTCATCAATTACATGGGCACTGGAGAAACCCATGTTCTATTATGCATGGGTCATAACCAGTAAAATGATCAGGGTATATGGCCATTTCTTTGATGTCAGTGGGCAGTGCAAACATGTCTGCAGAAATGGAGTCCACTGTGTGAATTAGATTTTGGTCGACTCCATGGTTGATGATGCGGAAGAAGCCCAACTCGCCGCAAGCGTCTGTCAGCTTCTCAAGCTCCAGTTGTTCATCCTTGCTTCCTCCAGATTTACTTGAAAGGAGGAGATTGAGATCGATGACTCGGAGGTCAAAATAACAGTACGATGTAATAGTTGCACGCCTTTGCTTTGAACAAAGGATACCTGCCCTCTTATAGAAATGGATCATTAGCATAATTAAATTATTAGTAAGGCCCGTGGCCTTCATGTGGGGTCCACATGGCAGATGAAGTTAGTTGTTTATAATTTTGGTTACAAAAAATACTTTGGTTATTTACAATGTGTACTTTTTCCATTTACAATGTACGCATGGCTTACAGGTGCTTGCCTGATTTCCTGCCTCGTTGTTCCCTCCCACAGGCGACAGAATAGGGGTTTTGGCTTCAGGATCTTCTAGTTTTGAAAGGTAAAGATACTCAGAAACGGCCGGCTATGTCAATAGTCAGGGTCTCCCTGGACCTGCATATCTATTATATAATATAGTCCCTCTACAAAAAAAAAAGCTTCAGCCTCTCGAGTTCAAATGAAAAGCTTAAGAGCTTTCAATTAATAAGAGTCTTTCATACGGGCTTGTAGTCAGGGTGGTCGAGCATAAGGGGTTGGAAGATTATCATATGTTCGTTACAGCTGAGGATCAAACGTTGGACCGGGGTGACTTCTTTTCTTTATCACTAAAAGCCAACTAGGTTAAAAATCTTGCCCTCTGGCCAACTGTCCACATAAATTTCAGGTAACAAAATTAGGACTATGTTGTATTGTAATATTAAACTCATGAAAGTAGGTATTGTTTATAACATTAATTGATTTGTTTGTTGAGCAGATGCATGTCTTACAGTGCTACATGAAGCATTGTAAAATACAAACTAACTCATCACACTCTGCCTAAGGATATAGAGTATAACAATGCCAATCAATTTTACGTATCTATGGTATCAAATAAAAAGCGCCTCTTCAGGCTCCGCCTAAGGATATAACGTAAAAAAAATCTAACCAGTTATACATAATTATGGCATTAGATTGATAGTTCTTTAATCAATTGATAAAAGTTGTTTTCCAAAGTAACTGTAATACATCTCATGTCATCCGCAACATTGTTAAATTTTGGTATCCCTCAATATGTTGCCTGCTAAGTTTTTTTATTTTTCGAATAAGAAAAAGGGCTTTCATTTATTGAATGAGAGGTTCCGAGTTATAGTTTGTCTAACAATATTTTGGAGCTCGAATTGGTTGTAGTCACTCCTCATTTTGTTTTTTTTTCTACATATTTGTTTGCTAATAATACTTCTACAGTAATATAAATAGATATAACTTTCAAAGAAAATGTGTATTTACCTTTCACTCGTTTTCACTGGTTTTAAGTAGAAAGCGAGAAATTCGTTGAGGCTAGAAAATGTGTATTTACCTTTCACTAGTTTTCACTGCTTTTAAGCAGAAAGCGAGAAATATGCGAGGCCTCATTGAGGGCTTCTTTCCACTCCTCAACGTCTCTGCCAATCTACGAGGCTTTGTTAAGGGCTGCCTTCCACTCCTCAATGTCTTTGCCTCTGCCTTAAAGCCTGCGGTCTTCAAAGACTTACCACAGTCGCTGCCTTATGCAAGGTTGGTTGAACGGTCACCCCCTTCTGCATTGTGGCTACATCCTCGCCAAGAAGCAGAAGAAACATAATCCTAAAGTCCAAAAGAGGAAGGCTGCTATGCAGACTGCTCTGCATGGCTGTACAGGTGGTGGCTATTCAAAAGGCACGCAGTACAGGTGGTGGCAATTCAAAAGGTGGCGCAAGGTTGATAATATTCAATTTCATGCAAACATTTAGCATTGAAGCTCCCAAAATAACATAGCCCTAATAACATAGCATAAGTGCTGCTAAAATAACCTAGCATTTAATACCATAGGTTAATGTTGGCATTAGTCTGCATCGTGAACCTATATAAAAAAAGTCATCTTCAATTCATCATATAACGATCTTATAACAATCTTGAATTTACCTAATATATTGGTATGGCCTCGATATGCGGCAAATAAGACGGTAAAACCTTTTATTGGATGCCAAAGAATATACTCAGAATATAAAAATTAAAACTTTGGTTATTGTTTGGTGCTTATAAGTTTAAGCAGGTAAAAATAATGCTAACCCCTTCATTTCGATTCCTATAGTCCCTGCTTTAGCCGCAGGCGGCAGGGACTAATAAGATTTGATAAATTCGTTTTTCGCAAACACATCATCGTATGTATAAAAAACATAGAACAATTAAATTATTAAATAAATACATAAATCTCATATATTAATTTAAAAATTACATAATACTAATAATAATAATTAATATATATTTTAAAATAGCGTAAAATGAAAATCCCACCTTTTGCATTTGCAATTCTAACTATTGACTCTGCCTACGAACTGACATTATCGATTGCTTATGTTGCATTTCTATTTGCTTTCGCGACTTAATCCACAATGGTTCAAGCGTTTATTTTCTGCATTCTTACACTCATATAACAAATTGTTGATCACTGTTGGAAATACTCTCAACAACTGCCATGAATAAAGTGGCAGCCATACACATTCGAATTGAATTTCTTTTGTTACAGAGAAAGACACAACTCAGTTTTTAAATCAGAAGGTGTTTTTATTCAATCCACTCAATATTTGAAACAAAATACTCGCAGTTATACTCTGTGTTTAATTTCTTTACAATAATTGACTTTTTTTTATTTAAAAAAATAATATTTAATAAAAATAAGTTTCATTTATTTATCATAACTCTAGTTTATTTATTATTATATTTATTTACCATATTATTTATTTACCATACTTTCTGTTTATTTTTATTTATGTATCATATCTTTATTTTAAATGTTCATAAATATAACTTTGAATTAAAAAATAAACATAATTATTAAAAATATATTGATTACCATTAAAAACGGTTTACAAACGTTTTTACAGGGCAATAAAATATTGCATATTATTTTTTATAAATCTATATATATGAAAGGGAATAAAGAATATTAAGCCGTATACGGCATCTTTCCATGAGTTAGAAAATTTATTTTTGATATTCAAAATGAGTCAGCAAAGCAAAAGATGATAACTGATTATGGACGCGTGTTAATAAAAGTTACCAGGAAAATATGATATTTTATTTATGAATTTGTCAAACATTGCACAATTGGACTTTGACAATATTTTATTTATGAATTTGTCAAACATTGCACAATTGGACTTTGACAATATTCTATTCAGCATTATTCAAATAGATATTTCTGCTGCTTGCCCATCGATGGAGCTCAATCACCGGAGGAGCTGTTCTTTTCCCACACGCAATATTGGTCCCCATTAATGGCGATGCGGTACTCTGGAGAAGGCGGGTCAAATTTTCCTAGATCATCCCTTGGCCCGATCTTCATCACAATCTTTTCGTCAATGGCTGCCATGTACAGGTCGCTCTCCGCAGTTATTATTGTGCAATTGCTGTTACCATTTATGTTATTTCTCTTGCGTATGGCAATCAGGTTTTTAATATTATTCTTGAAATTCACGTCCACGAAATGATCATAAAACTGCACATTAAAAAACAACGTCATCAATTAACTAAATATCCACCTTAATTAGTCGCAAATAACGCAAGAAAAAAGTATAGAAGATGATTACGATGGTGGGAATGCCGGGGTGAGTGAGAATGTAGACGTAGCCCTGCATCACTTTCTCATAGGGGAAGGCGTAGGGCCATAAGTTCTGGGGGTGCGCAGTGTCGTGATTGTCAATGAAGGTGACGGCCTTCTCGGGCAAAATGCCGATCAAGCCAGCGGGTTTTCCGTCGGGATCCTTTAGGCGCGAGAGGTCACTGTAGTTGAATGCGTCGTGCAGGAAGCTTGTGGTAGAGAAATCGAAGGCGGAGGCTCGGTCACCCGTTGAGTGCACCCAATCCACCACTGTTTGGCGATCGTCCTGTATCTCCCCAACTGCGAATTTGGGGGTGGTGTTTTGTATATAGCCGCCCAGCACATCTCCGGCGTAGCCCCTCACTAAGTCGAACCTCCAGCCATCAAAGCCGACATTGGACTTGAGCCAATTCATCCACTGCGACAAGTCTTGCTGTATCTTGGGATTGGTGTGGTCCACGTCGGGGGCTCCTTTCCAGTCCAGGCCGGTGTCCTTCTGGCCGGAGCCGCAAGGGTATGGTGTGTCGTTGACGACGCCAGGACTAGTCAGTTTTCCATCTACCACTTCGAAGACGCACAAATATCCTTTCTCGTCCTTCTTCGTCCCGCACCGATGGTTTATCACGATGTCGCCGACGATCCCAATTCCCTTTTGGTGGAACGCATTCACGGCATCTTTTAGTTGTTGCTCGCTCCCGTAGGATGAGTCTAAATCATACAGCTTCGCCGGCAAATAACCTAATTTCACAACAAAAAACACACACATAAACAGACTCCGACTGGAATTTGGAACTCTAATCATCATTCCATCAAAACTCGGATTTGTGTATAGTTAGTTCCTCTATGCTTGATGAGCTTTTGGTCTCTCCGAATCGACCCAAAAGTTGCCTCGAAAAAACATGAAACCCACCAAATCCGTACACATACCTTCAGGAGCGCAGGATTGCGAGGGCGGCGGAAACCAGACGTCCGTTATACCGGCGTCCGCTACATCATCAACAATTCCCATCAATACGTTATACCAGGGAGAAGAACCCTTGGCCGAATCCCAATTGAAGCCCTGGAAAGGTTAAATTATGCAGCCCATCATTTCCAGTCCAACAAAAACCATATGACATGCAATTCTAAATAGAACATCAGTCCTACTTAACAATCCATGAATGAAGCTGTAATTACTGACCTGAAGTAACACGGTATTGAGAGGATCGGTTTTCGAAACACTTGATGTCGGCGTTGTAGGTTGTGCTTGTGCAGGAGAGGCTGCATTGATTATGAAGCAGGACCATAAGAATAAAGGCAGAAACCCAAACTTTGCCATTCCAATCTGCTATGGTGGACATGAAAGCGTTTCCAGCCTTTTGCAATCAGCTTTGCTTTACGGAGAGGAGCGAGGGGATTCATTTAATAGGTGACGTTTTTGAGATTCGAGTGTGAACGTTATCTGATAGGGTGGATATGTCAAATCACCTTTGCGTGGATTTGGGTTTCTTGGACGACTTTTCCAACCCGACATGTGACTAAGAACGCAATATCAAGTCACGTGTGGATCAGTATGGTCAAACGACTTTTTCACATACTATATATGACAAGTTTCCTTTTTTGATTTCACGTTCATTCATATCCATGTATCAGTACACACCCCATTTCACTATTTTTTTGCGGTGGAGATTAATTCTTTTGTGTTTTGAAGTCTTTTCCGCTCTAATTTTTATTCTTATTTCCGCTCTAATTGTTTTGAAGTGTTTTTATTACGTTAATCAATCTCAATCATATTGTTATTCTTTATAAAAAGCTTCGTATATTTAGTTTTCCATTACACTATATCACATGAATTTAATTTTTTCAAATATATTTTCTATTTTATGATTATTTTTCATATAAATAATTTTAAATTATTAATTTTAATAAATGATATTTTATGTTTTGATTTTTCACTAGGAAAACTATATTAATTACATTACAATGATTTTTTAGTCCACTAAAATTAAAATAAAAATTAATAAGATATTGTCTACTTAACTTATTTTGTCTTAAATTATCAGTTATAGATATATTTCTATCTTTTTCGAATTTCGAAAACTTGCAAAACATAGCAACATAATTTTTCAAATGTGCAATTATTCCGTAGAGGAATCCATCTCAATTATAACATGTGGATTGCTATCTTCTTCTAAATTGGAGAATTCTAAGTCTAATTTTCTTAGCCGTCTTCATCACTTTGAGGTCCAATTTCCTGAATTGCCTATGGGTTTCATCCAAGCAATGAAGAGTTTCTTTTTTCTCTTCAGATCATTCAAATAAAACATTCCCCATAATTGTTTTTAGTTCCCAGTACATATCCACAATTTACATTTACTTAGTATTTAATTTAACTATATTTTATTACAAAGCAAATCTTCATAAATATGCTCAAACTCAAATTGCAACATCTCTATAATTACATTAAGCAGCATGTAATAGCTACCCATAGACATTTTCAAGATCACATTGCAACACTACTATATTTAAACTAAGCGGCAAGTAGTCGCTACCTTGTAGCCTTGTTAATATGGTTATGTTAAGTGTAGGGAGGATTAGTAGACCATAATTGACTATGGTTATATATGGTCAAGTTATGGTTGATGTTGGTTGTCCATGGTTGATGAGGGCTAACCAGCTGTTGATTTTGGTTAACTATCATCGATATGAAACATCAAGGTCAACCATGATTAACTATCGTTGATTATGCTTTCGACTATGGTTAAAGAGTATCAACAATGCTCGATAATCGTTAGCCATGATCGATGAAGATCAATTTGCGTTCGATTTGAGGGGAAGATGAGGATCAATATCATGGACATGGTTAACCATGGGTGACTATGGTTAAATATGGTTGACCATATATGACCATGGCAGGGTCTAGTTGATCATGGTTCTAGTAAGCCCTTCCTCACCATATATGCGCATCAAAATGATAAAAAAAAAGCTTAGGAGGAAAAGTGATGAGTAGTGAAGTGGTAAAGTTGTTGGCCACAATCCCTTGTCACTAGGAGCTCGCGGTTAGCACCTAGGCATTTATTGTATTTTCAAGTGAGACCCGAACTACACACAACATAGCGATGAGAGACAAGTAGTGGCCAACACACGTGCTAGGATAAGTGGCACCTCCACATTGATGCCAGGTCACAATGACATGGATATCAGGTGGTAGGTATACATGGCTTAGGTGATGATGTAATAACTTGAGGATGTTATACGTGGCAGATGGGTCCAACATTTTTGATAGGTCAAGTGGAAGTTTGGTGAGTGACATGTTGCAAGTACACGTCAAAAAAGGACACAAAAGAAGATTTTATTGGTCTTTTAGGATGACATGGAACACATGTAGCAAATGATGTAGAAATCCTTAGGATTCTCACCGAGAGATTTTTTTGTAAGGCCTCACAATGTTAATTGATTTTGGATAAATAATGGGATTGGCATCTATGAGCCATCACCCGTTGCCCTGGTAGAATAAATGTGCATTAGAGGTGAACACCATCCAACGACATAATGATGAGTGGTTAGGCATCAAATAGGGTTTATTTTATTAAGTGTAGCAGCATCTTGTGATAGTTCCATTTATCGAATCGCCACTATAGGGCATACAAGACTCAAAGTTCGGGCAATGAGCGGTGAGAGAAAAGGCAGTAGTCACAACCCGTAGTTGTAGGAGCTAGCACATGAGCACTCAAGGGCTTATCAACATATCGACCATTGGAAGTCAAGGAAACAATAGTTGTAGGCAAGTGCTCACAAAGCAGTGTGTGATAGGCAGTGAGCAGTGTTTAAGTCTATGGTCACACCCCAGGTTACAAGAGGCTTATAGTTTGAATTCCTAAAGACAAAGTTCATCAGTCATTGGGCCATCAAGCTACAATAGTGTGTGGAGGGAAGAGATGATCCCAACACTCAAGATCTGACATAAAGGTTAAGGCTATGGTCCCTGTCATTAATCTTGAGGAGCCAATGTTAAGCACTTAGGGAATCCACAACGATTGGTCTAGGCGCCATTGAATTAGTGAAGAGTTATGAACAAGGAGGTAGCCAAGATTAAGGTTGGATAGAAGGGAGATTGGGTCGTTGATATAGTCAAAAATAATTTCCACAAGTAAAACCATGGATTGATACTCATGGTAATAAGAAGGATCAAGTATATATACAAAAAAATAATGATGGAACAATTTGCTCATGTGGAGAAAAACAAAGTGACCAAGAGATAAAAAAGAAGAAGAGAGAGTGAGCATAGTGTTGTACATAATGAGATCCATGTCAATGTGTGATACAAATAGAAAGGATGGTCAGTTAGTAGAAAAGGTATTTGTTAAGGAACAACAACTATTGATATAGGCATAGGGTAGGAAAATGAAGGAGAAGAATAGAAAACCAAGCAGATTTTCATGAAAAACATTCAATTCAAAGATAAAGAGGGGATTGGTGTTCCCAGTAGGTGGGTTCCTTGTAAAAATTACACCAATGGATTCAATCCGATCATTCTATGTACTAAAAAAAGACATTGAATCCTTCTACAATATTTGCATAATATAAAACACGATTGCTCAATCACATGCAAGTAAGAGAAAGAAGTAAATCAATCACACAACACAAGATTTTCCTGGGGAAATTAGCAATTGGTCAAAACCCCTCTATCTCTATTGTATAATAAGCCAAGGAATCATGAAAAAATACAATGCACTCTTGCTCACAAGAATCTCATGCTCTCTACCAATCGTCTCACACTGATCTAGGAAAAATTGGACAAACACATCACCAATTTTCTTCCCACCTTCAGCCTTGCCTTGCTCATGCAATTCCTAAGAAAATAAATCCCTATTAAATAGGAATTCCAGACTTCCTTGATTTCACAATCCATCATGGCCTTCCTGTGACTTTATAATTGCACCCCGGCAATTTGCTAATAATACAATTGATAGTTATCTTCCCTTTAACCTTTGTCTCAACTGGGTATTCATAAAAACTGAGATGCATGCAGCTATTAATAGTGAATCATCAATTATCTGATTGATCACTACTTGTGACTTAAATATAATTTAATTCACTAGATCTCTCACTAGCTCATCACTCAGTTAGAACTAGTTAAACTAATTTTAACACAATTAATTTGAGTTAACTTATTACACTCGCACCATACTAATGCTACAACTGCAACTAGACCCCAAAATATTAGAATCACTCTACATGCTTCATCTTAGACCCTCAACTCGAAATTTTATAGCTAACTCAGTCTTCATGACTTAGTTAACTAATACAAGTTTTTATGAGATGAAATTACAATTTATTGTCCAATTTATTTAAGGGAAAAATAAATTAGACGCCCACATTTAGCACTAATGTGTAACTGAATTCCTCACCCATGTGTGACTAGAATCCCATACTAGTATGTGGTGCATTTTCCTGTTGAATTTCAACACTCCCTCTCAACAAGAAAGGTAATATCAGCTACCTCGATCCTACCTCTGTGGTATTTTCATTTTCTCTTTTCTAGCGCCTTCGTCAAGATGTCTACATCCTAAACCTTCATGGGAATGTACTGCAACAACATAATGCGCCTCTGAATATAAACCTTGAGATGGTGGTACTGGATATCAATATGCTTGGACCTGTCATGGAATACCAGATTAATCGAGAGTTTTATGCAACACTGGTTACCACAGTGTATCACCGTCGGATCCATATGATGACCAAACAAACCAACAAGTATCTTCCTCATCCATAAGGCCTCGCATGCAGCTTGACTGGTTGTCATGTACTTTGCCTCTGCTGAACTAAGTGCAACTGATCTTTGTTTCCTTTTGTACCAAGAAACTGCTATTGATCATATGTTGAAGATGCCCCTTGATGTTTTATTCCTGTTTGATGGACTTCCTACCTAATCTGCATCGATGAAGCCTTGAAGCTTCACTCCCTCTGTTAGTTTGTACCATAATACATACTATGTAGTTCCCTTGAGATATCTCAAAACATGCTTCCCTTCCTTCCAAAAGAGCTTGGTAGGCTTAACCATAGCTTGACTAAGTTGGCTAACTACGTAGCATATGTTTGGTCGTGTGTTCACCAAATACACAAGTGAACCCACAAGTTTCCTGTAAACAATAGCATCCACTATATCACATGAATTTAATTTTTTCAAATATATTTCTAGTTTTCCATTACACTATATCACATGAATTTAATTTTTTCAAATATATTTTCTATTTTATAATTATTTTTCATATAAATAATTTTAAATTATTAATTTTAATAAATGATATTTTATGTTTTGATTTTTCACTAGGAAAACTATATTAATTACATTACAATGATTTTTTAGTCCACTAAAATTAAAATTAAAATTAATAAGATATTGTCTACTTAACTTATTTAGTCTTAAATTATCAGTTATAGATATATTTCTATCTTTTTCCAATTTCGAAAACTTGCAAAACATAGCAACATAATTTTTCAAATATGCAATTATTCCGTAGAGGAATCCATCTCAATTATAACATGTGGATTGCTATCTTCTTCTAAATTGGAGAATTCTAAGTCTAATTTTCTTAGCCGTCTTCATCACTTTGAGGTCCAATTTCCTGAATTGCTTATCGGTTTCATCCAAGCAATGAAGAGTTTCTTTTTTCTCTTCAGATCATTCAAATAAAACATTCCCCATAATTGTTTTTAGTTCCCAATACATATCCACAATTTACATTTACTTAGTATTTAATTTAACTATATTTTATTACAAAGCAAATCTTCATAAATATGCTCAAACTCAAATTGCAACATCTCTATAATTCCATTAAGCGGCATGTAATAGCTACCCATAGACATTTTCAAGATCACATTGCAACACTACTATATTTAAACTAAGCGGCAAGTAGTCGCTACCTTGTAGCCTTGTTAATATGGTTATGTTAAGTGTAGGGAGGATTAGTAGACCATAATTGACTATGGTTATATATGGTCAAGTTATGGTTGATGTTGGTTGTCCATGGTTGATGAGGGCTAACCATGGTTGATTTTGGTTAACTATCATTGCATATGGTTGATGAAGGTCAACCATGATTAACTATCGTTGATTATGCTTGACTATGGTTAAAGAGGGTCAACAATGTTTGACAATCGTTAGCCATGATTGATGAAGATTGACCATGTTTGACGGAGGGAAGATGAGGATTGAACATTGTTGACATGGTTAACCATGGGTGGTATGGTTAAATATGGTTGACCATATATGACCATGGCAGGGTTCTAGTTGATCATGGTTCTAGTGCAAGCCCTTCCTCACCATATTCGCACCAAATGATAAAAAAAAAGCTTAGGAGGAAAAGTGATGAGTAGTGAAGTGGTAAAGTTGTTGGCCACAATCCCTTGTCACTAGGAGCTTGGTGGTTAGCACCTAGGCATTTATTGTATTTTCAAGTGAGACCTGAACTACACACAACATAGCGATGAGAGACAAGTAGTGGCCAACACACGTGCTAGGATAAGTGGCACCTCCACATTGATGCCAGGTCACAATGACATGGATATCAGGTGGTAGGTATACATGGCTTAGGTGATGATGTAATAACTTGAGGATGTTATACGTGGCAGATGGGTTCAACATTTTTGATAGGTCAAGTGGAAGTTTGGTGAGTGACATGTTGCAAGTACACGTCAAAAAAGGACACAAAAGAAGATTTTATTGGTCTTTTAGGATGACATGGAGCACATGTAGCAAATGATGTAGAAATCCTTAGGATTCTCACCGAGAGATTTTTTTGTAAGGCCTCACAATGTTAATTGATTTTGGATAAATAATGGGATTGGCATCTATGAGCCATCACCCGTTGCCCTGGTAGAATAAATGTGCATTAGAGGTGAACACCATCCAACGACATAATGACGAGTGGTTAGGCATCAAATAGTGTTTATTTTATTAAGTGTAGCAGCATCTTGTGATAGTTCCATTTATCGAATCGCCACTATAGGGCATACAAGACTCAAAGTTCGGGCAATGAGCGATGAGAGAAAAGGCAGTAGTCACAACCCGTAGTTGTAGGAGCTAGCACATGAGCACTCAAGGGCTTATCAACATATCAACCATTGGAAGTCAAGGAAACAATAGTTGTAGGCAAGTGATCACAAAGCAGTGTGTGATAGGCAGTGAGCAGTGTTTAAGTCTATGGTCACACCCCAGGTTACAAGGGGCTTATAGTTTGAATTCCTAAAGACAAAGTTCATCAGTCATTGGGCCATCAAGCTACAATAGTGTGTGGAGGGAAGAGATGATCCCAACACTCGAGATCTGACATAAAGGTTAAGGCTATGGTCCCCGTCATTAATCTTGAGGAGCCAATGTTAAGCACTCAGGGAATCCACAACGATTGGTCTAGGTGCCATTGAATTAGTGAAAAGTTATGAACAAGGAGGTAGCCAAGATTAAGGTTGGATAGAAGGGAGATTGGGTTGTTGATATAGTCAAAAATAATTTCCACAAGTAAAACCATGGATTGATACCCATGGTAATAAGAAGGATCAAGTATATATACAAAAAAATAATGATGGAACAATTTGCTCATGTGGAGAAAAACAAAGTGACCAAGAGATAAAAAAGAAGAGAGAGTGAGCATAGTGTTGTACATAATGAGATCCATGTCAATGTGTGATACAAATAGAAAGGATGGTCAGTTAGTAGAAAAGGTATTTGTTAAGGAACAACAACTATTGATATAGGCATAGGGTAGGAAAATGAAGGAGAAGAATAGAAAACCAAGCAGATTTTCATGAAAAACATTCAATTCAAAGATAAAGAGGGGATTGGTGTTCCCAGTAGGTGGGTTCCTTGTAAAAATTACACCAGTGGATTCAATCCGATCATTCTATGTACTAAAACAAGACATTGAATCCTTCTACAATATTTTCATAATATAAAACACGATTGCTCAATCACATGCAAGTAAGAGAAAGAAGTAAATCAATCACACAACACAAGATTTTCCTGGGAAATTAGCAATTGGTCAAAACCCCTCTATCTCTATTGTATAATAAGCCAAGGAATCATGAAAAAATACATTGCACTCTTGCTCACAAGAATCTCATGCTCTCTACCAATCGTCTCACACTGATCTAGGAAAAATTGGACAAACACATCACCAATTTTCTTCCCACCTTCAGCCTTGCCTTGCTCATGCAATTCCTAAGCAAATAAATTCCTATTAAATAGGAATTCCAACCTTCCTTGATTTCACAATCCATCATGGCCTTCCTGTGACTTTATAATTGCACCTCGGCAATTTGCTAATAATACAATTGATAGTTATCTTCCCTTTAACCTTTGTCTCAACTGGGTCTTCATAAAAACTGAGATGCATGCAGCTATTAATAGTGAATCATTAGTTATCTGATTGATCACTACTTGTGACTTAAACATAATTTAATTCACTAGATCTCTCACTAGCTCATCACTCAGTTAGAACTAGTTAAACTAATTTTAACACAATTAATTTGAGTTAACTTATTACACTCGCACCATACTAATGCTACAACTGCAACTAGACCCCAAAATATTAGAATCACTGTACATCCTTCATCTTAGACCCTCAACTCGAAATTTTATAGCTAACTCAGTCTTCATGACTTAGTTAACTAATACAAGTTGTTATGAGATGAAATTACAATTTATTGTCCAATTTATTTAAGGGAAAAATAAATTAGACGCCCACATTTAGCACTAATGTGTAACTGAATTCCTCAACCATGCGTGACTAGAATCCCATACTAGTATGTGGTGCATTTTCCTGTTGAATTTCAACACTCCCTCTCAACAAGAAAGGTATTATTAGCTACCCCCGATCCTACCTTTGTGGTATTTGCATTTTCTCTTTGCTAGCGCCTTCGTCAAGATGTCTACATCCTAAACATTCGTGGGAATGTATTGCAACAACATAATGCACCTCTGAATATAATCTCTCAGATGGTGGTACTGGATATCAATATGCTTGGACCTATCATGGAATACCAAATTAATCGAGAGTTTTATGCAACGCTGGTTACCACAGTGTATCATCGTCGGATCCATATGATGACCAAACAAACCAACAAGTATCTTCCTCATCCATATGGCCTCACATGCAGCTTGAATGGTTGTCATGTACTCTGCCTCTGCTGAACTAAGTGCAACTGATCTTTGTTTCCTTTTGTACCAAGAAACTGTTGTTGATCATATGTTGAAGATGCCTCTTGATGTGCTATTCCTGTCTGATGGACTGCCTACCCAATCTGCATCGATGAAGCCTTGAAGCTTCACTCCCTCTGTTCGTTTGTACCATAATACATACTATGTAGTGCCCTTGAGATATCTCAAAACGTGCTTCCATGCTTTCCAAAAGAGCTTGGTAGGCTTAACCATAGCTTGACTAAGTTGGCTAACTACGTAGCATATGTTTGGTCTTGTGTTCACCAAATACACAAGTGAACCCACAAGCTTCCTGTAAAAAGTAGCATCCACTACCTCACATGAAGTAGCATCCTCCTTCCTCCAGTTTCCTGCAAGAGGAGTCTCCATGGGTTTGTTTCCCTCCATGTGGAACTTCCTCAGAATCTCCTTGGCATACTTGCCCTGAAATAAAAATAGCTCCCCATCTCTTTTCCATATTTCCAAGCCAAGGAAATAATGCAAGAGCCCCATGTCCTTCATCTCAAATTCTATTGCAAGATCCTCTTTGCAAGAAGTTATGAGCTTCTCATCACTTGTCAGTATCAGATCATCAACATAAAGTACAATAATCAAAAGCTTACCATCAACCAAAATATGATATAGGTTCACATACGGTTCACTCTTTGTGAAGCCCATCCTGGTGAAATAGTTGTCGATCCTGGTGTACCAAGCACACAGTGCTTGCTTCAACCCATACAATGCTCTCTTGGGTTTGCACACCTGTGACTCCCTGTCTAAGGTCTCAAAACCTTTTGGATGCTCAATTTACACTTCTTCCTCAATAAATCCATTGAGAAAGGTTGTCTTTACATCCATCTAATTTATCTTCCATCCCATTTGCATTAAGAGTGCAAGGATGGATCTAATCGATGAGTACCTTACAACCGGTGCAAAAGTCTCGTCATAGTCAATAAAATCTACCTGTGAGAATCCTTTGGCCACAAATCTAGCCATGTTTTTCTCCACACTCCCATCTGCTGCTTGCTTCACCTTGTAGATCCACCTAGATCCAACCACTGACTTCCCAACTGGTCTTGGGACCACTTCCCATGCACTGTTTCTGATAATGGAGTCATACTCCTCAACCATGGCATCAACCCATGCCGGTTGCTGCACTACTTCCTAAAAAGAGGATGGTTTTGTCACAATACACTAGCTTATAAGAGCCATGTATCCAATATACCTGTCGAGGGACCTTCTCTGCCTGCACTGTGATATTGTAGGTGCACCTACATTCTCTGTCGCATCTAGCATCAATCTGTCAGCCTTTGTAGTGCGCTTCCTACCATTTCTAGTGGATGGCTCTGCATGAGTAGTTTTTGCCTCTTTTTTCCTCTGCATGTGGCTACTCCACATCCTAAGGTTCATCCTTTGGAGCTAATAGTTACTCTTCTGCATGCAATTCAAGCTCCCTCTCAAGGGACAATCACATGGCTTTCTCCTCATCAAATTTAACATCTCTTCTGATGACTGTCATCCTATTTGCCGAAAATACACCCGATAGTTTTGGGGAGTATCAGTGTACCCCACAAATATCCTAACCATGTTGGTTCTAGCTTCTTCCTGGCATCTTTGGTCACATGGAAATAGACAGATGAGAAAAAAAAAATTAAAATATGAAACTTCTGGTTTCTTACCTGAAAAAGTCTCCTCTGGTGTACTCATGTCAAGTATCTGATGAGGACTACGAAACTACACAAATACCACTCTGTTTCATTCCTCTGCCCATAGATGCAACAGTAGGCCCTGATCATGTAACATAGATCGTGCTACTCCCACAATTGTTCTATTCTTTCTTTCTGTAGCCCCATTCTGTTGTGGTTTATGAGGTGCAATCAATTCTCTCTGAATTCCTTCTTTAGCATAGAAGTTCTTGAATT
Source organism: Pinus albicaulis (assembly GCA_034641835.2). Taxonomy (NCBI): domain Eukaryota; kingdom Viridiplantae; phylum Streptophyta; class Pinopsida; order Pinales; family Pinaceae; genus Pinus; species Pinus albicaulis. The sequence goes on along the minus strand of CM076574.1, from coordinate 437,868,813 downwards.
CATAATAGATATAATCACCACCATTGTCTCTCCTTAGAGCCTTCACCTTCTTCCCTGTATCTTTCTCTACCAGTGATTTGAACTCGCAAAACTTGGAGAATGTATGATATTTCTTTTGCATGAAGAAGATCCAACACTTTCTAGAAAAATCATCAACAAAAATCACATAATACTTGTGCTTTGTTGTGGAAGCTGTTGAGAATGGTCCACACACATCTTAGTGAACTCTCTCAAGGATTGTCGTTGTTCGGTTCTCCTTATCATGAAATGTGGCATTTGTACACTTCCACATAGTACAACCTTTGCATGTGTCTCTCTACGCAACTATACCCTTTGGAATACCTGTAGAAATATAGTGCATGATCCTCAAAGCACTATGGTGTAGATGACCCATCCTCCTGTGCCATAACTCACCAGTATCTTGGCTCACCACCTCATCTACTTTAGTTCACAATGATGCAACCATCTACATCAAGTTTTTAGCGGTTCTTCAAACGAACCCTAATATTATTTACCTGTCCTGTGGCTTTGTGACAAAGGAACACCTTTCCTTCATTGAAAACCACATCATATCCAAGATCCTCCAACATAGCAACTAAAACTAAATTATTTTTCAAACCTGGTACATGCATGACATCTTTTAATATGAAAGGTTTACCTGACTCTCTCTGGAAAGTAACTATACCAATCCCAATAGTTCTATACCTCCCGTCATCACCCATCTCGATGTGCATCTGAAGATCCTTCTCCTCCAAGCTACTAAAGATTTTTGTGTTGCTAGTCATGTGGAAAGATGCTCCACTATCCAAGCACCACATAGATCCCATCATAGTTGACACCATGCATGCGATGAGAGAGAAATCCAACTCAAATTTTGAAGCCAAATCTTCACTCGTTGCAGATCCTAAAGCCTTCATGTTGTTCTTCTTCTTTTGTGGAGAATTTTGGGCATAGTGGTCCATGATCATGACAACCTGAAAAATTTCACCTTGCCATGTCTCATTTCTTATATTCCTTCTTTTTCTAGTCTAGGATTTGGAATGTGGGTGTTGAGAGATTCAACAAGATGATGAGCTTAGTGAAAATTAAGCACCTTCTACTCATAGTGCTCAGTAAGCTATTTTTTAGGTGTATGTCTATTTTTAGACATGGTGAGCATATTCTATAAGTTACGTGGATGCTATTTGTAGATGGTTGGTCAAATGTGAAAAATAGATGAAATTCTATTTTTAGAATATTGAGCAAAGTCTATTATATAGATTGTCAATCTAAAAATAGATGCATGTTGATTATTATTATCTCTTAATAATAGATTACGATCAATGCAAACATCAACTTATTCTCTGGAGCACTTTATTTTCTATGAAAAAGGTATGGAAAATCATAGTGTCAAGGAATTACACAATTCCCAGGGTTTACTAGTGGTGTCATGTATGTGAGCGACTCGTAGACCGAAGTGGCAAAGGTGTTAAAGGACAGGTGAGTTGGAAGGGAAGCATGGGAAAGTTGTTATGTCCGCTTGAATCTGGGCTAATCGGAGTTAGAACCTTAGTAAGCATAGTTGGTATCTAGTCATAATTCGATGAACTGTATAACATAGTGAGAGTTAAGTGAACTGATTATTTGAATTAATTCACAACTCAATAAGTCACTCGACAACCGAACAAAATACACATGCTTAACTACTAGTGCAAATGTTAGTTCTAGTGGAGACCCAAGATAGATAGGTGAAAGGGTGAGATGGATCATATTCTATGACTATAGTGATGCATTCAATGCATCTAACTAACATTACATTGAGTTTCCAATGAGGATTGCTAGAAATCAAGGCAAGGCCAATTGAATTCATTCAAGGGTCTTCTTCAAGGTGGATTGCATAGAGGTGAGGTAGAGTCATGTCAGAGGCAAGAAATAAGTGCATAGGCATGCAACTTTCGCATGACACACAGTAATGATTGTTGATTGTGACTCGAGAGCTTGATGTGACTCAAGATTTGTATGAGATTATTGCATGATTCCATTGATATACATAATATATGATAGTTGGGGTTATTAGATTTAAGCTTTCTTATGAACAATTGTGTTGATGTGCGATTGAATTTATTCACATGTGTTTGCAATTGAGGTATTAAATTTCCACAAGTTTAATAGGTAAAGGATCTCTATATTTAGCAATAAGATAAATATTAGTTAGATCAAAGAGGATCCGATAATACATCAGTATTAATAAATTTCTACATGGTATCGCAGTAAATATCGATTACCGGAGATTGACGTGAATAATTGCTAAGTTTGTAGCTTCGTGGACAATTCGAATTTGTCGTGTATAAATTTCTCAAAGTAGAGTTGAGTATTCATTGAAATGTCTTTCACAATGGGTTGCGATTGGAGTATGCTCTCTGAGGTAGCTCGAATTACATTGCTTAGAAGGATAGGATGGAGCAAGTGTGCTGTTTTCTGAAGACAATGGACTCAAGGAGTTCATCGACAATCGATGTTCCTAAGCTCTACTTACTACATCGCATTACTCGACGCATGACAAAAGAAGGTAGCAGTAAGAAAAGAAGAATTTTTGTTCCGAAGGTAGCGAAGGACTATATTGGGTGTCAAGTCTTCGTATAGGAAATCCACTCCATTTGCAATGTGGAAGGCTGACGTATATTTGTCCAAAAAGAGTAGAGCAACCGCGAGGAAGTTGGCGCTAAAAGATAAGCTCTAAAAATAAAATGGAGAAGTGGCACATAGTATTCCAAAATATCTCACGGAGTTTTTCCACTATAGGGGATGAACTAGGAAGTGTGGGGATTACTATTGATCATGATGAATTGGTGAGATTGGCTCTACTTGGGCTTCTTAAGAGTCAGTATGTTACGAAGACTCCGTCATAATGGATCGTAGAGAAACTGTCGTGTTGGGAGCAGACTTTGGTCAGAGATCTTGCTGCACATGAGGAGATATACGGCGAAGTACGAGGGATGGCTCTTCATCGAAGAATGATGATGAAGAGAATTTTTCTTTTGCTGCTAAAGCAAAGTGCAAAGCGCCAAGGGGAAAAAATTCCACTCAAAACTCCGAGGTGAAAGGCAAAGAAGTCGTTTGATTTTTCCAAAGTGAAGTGTTTTCACTCATCACAAACATAGGGCATCTCTCCACTAACTCGCCCTACTGAAAAAGGTAGAACAAGACAGGTTGTTGGAGTTGCTGCTGACGTGCTCTTAGCCTCATAATTTGAAATTTATTTCTCTTTTGATCACATGCTTGGTCTCAATCTCGATAGTGATCTGTATGGTATCTTGATATAGTGTGTGTCTTCTCCATGATGATTTGAGATCAAGGAGTTGTTTAGTGACTTGGAGGAGAAGGATCTCCAAATGCATATAGAGATGGGTTATGATGGTAGATACAGCAGTCTGAATGAATTTGGACCATTACCTTTGAGAGGGAGTCAGTAAAATCCATTTCGTTGAAAGATGTTATGTATGTTCCGTGTCCGAAGAAGAACTAGTCTCCCTGTGTAATGTTGGAAGACGAAGAAGTGCTGACATTGAGTTTTTCGCCGAGGAAAATCTTTCTCCTCGCGACATATAAACAATCTAGTCAAACCAAGAGGTAGGGATTCGAGTTAAGAGTCTTTATAAGTTGAGTAGATGGCTGCACCGCAATGATGGGCAAAGCGGCATGAAGTGGTGAGGCCGGGATGAGAAGCAGAACTATGGCATCAGAGATTGGGCCATCTTCACCATGGCTGCCTTGAAGAGCTTTAGTAGCAGTATTTTCTACTCGACTTCCCAAGGGTACTGTGCGCCGCATCAGTGCAAGTGGATGTACTATGGGTAAGTTTGTGAAGACCACCATTCATGAGAAGGAAAACCGTGCTTTTCCGTGATCCTCGGAGAGAATTCACATATATGTGTGTACTCTTCTTTGCTGTTTCAACAACAAACACATGTATTATGTTATATTTGTTGATGATTATTCTTGTAGATGCTGATCTTCTTGCATGCAGAAGAGTGAAACATTCTCAAATTTATGTAGAGAGTTTAAAGTGCGAAGTGGTGGAGAAGGAGTTGTGGAAGCAAGTGAAGGTTGCTCATCGGGAGCGATAATGGTAGGTGAATATCTCAACGAATCCAAAGAATTCTCGTAGACAAAGAAGAATGTTGAAGATAACTGAGAGGCGCCTCACAACCCGCGTAAAAATGGGCTCGTGGAAGAGTGAAGAATACAACGATCGTGTGTTGTATGAGCTATGCTTTTATGCACCAGCGCTTCACCGATGCACTTGTGGGCGTGAAGCATGCAACACTCAGCGTTTATGTGAAAAAACCTCGTTGTCCCTCAGTAGAGTACTTTGGCATGAGTATCACCTCCTGAAGAAGCTTTTACTAGTGGAAGAAGCCTGATATTTCTCATTTGAATATTTTAGCTCATCTGTTTACATCTCATGTGACAAAGGCGATGCGGGAAGAAAGCTTCGTAGCCAATTGCGTGTTGGGATATTTGTGGGGTACTATTTGAAACACCCCATGAATTATCATGTGTATTTTCCAAACAAATGAATGACTATGGTACGACGGGATATAAAATTCAATGAGGTGAAAAAGCTGCATGAAGTTGTCAAGCTGTCGAGAGGGAGCTACACTCTGCATGCATAGTGAGTGAACTTCTTGTTCCCAAAGAGTGTGCCTATAGATGTGGATCATCCACAGGAGGAGGATCATGGAGTGGGAGGAGTCCATACCTCGGAGAACCAAACATTAGATCCAGTAAAGCATAACACATAAGTTGAGTAGACTCAAGCTTGATGCGTACAGAATGTAGTAGTCCCCTACATCACAACCGCAGATTGCAGGAGAAAATCACTTTGACCGATTTATCGGATACATGGCTCTTATGAGCAAGTGTGTCAAGACTGAGCCATCTGTCTTTTGGAAGAAGCAACGTAGGGAGCCCAGCTATGGTGGTAGATGCCATGGTGGAGGAGTATGGACTCCATTGTGAGAAATAGTGTCTGGGAGATTGTCTCCAATGCCTATGGGAAAATTAGTGGTAGATTCAAAAATGGGATCTACAAATGTGAAAGAAAGCTAAACCGATGGGAGATTCAAGAAGTATAAGTTAAGATTTGTTGCGCTCGGCTTCTCATCAGAGATCGAGGATTTATTATGAAGAAAACCTTTTCACTGTCACACGCGTCTTTCTTCCATAAGGATCATCCTTAGCTCTATCAATGCAGATGGGTTGGCACATTCATCTGATGGATGTGGAGCACCGCGTTACTTCATGGGACTCATCGAGGAAGAGGTGTACATTGAGCAGCCTTTGAAGGAATTGAGAGATCTTCAGCGTTGTACGTATTCACATGTGTGTAGACTTAAAAGAGCGATTGTATGGGTCGAAGTGCTAAAGCACCACGTGCTTGGTACACACGGATTGACAACTATTTCGTGGACTTGGCTTCACCAAGAGTGAGGCGGATGACAAACATGTATCAAATTGTGGTGGAGGGAAATAAAGATTTTAATCATTTTTCTCTTTATGTTGATTATTTAATACTAACGGGTGATGAGAAGTTGATACACTCATGCAAGGCATATCTTGCAAAGGAGTTTGAGATGAATTTTTTGGAAAAGCCTCCTTCTATTATTTCCTTGATTAGACATATGGCATAGAAGGTGAACTTTTTGTGTCTCAAGGAAAGTATGCTTAGGAGATACTTGGTAAGTTCTCACTATGGAGGATGCAAGCCCATGGATACTCCTCTTCGGGAAATTGGAGGAAAAAGGATGCTAGCACTGATGAAGTAGTGGATGCCATTGTTTATAGACAGCTTGGTGGGTTCACTCATGTATTTAGTTATACAAGACCGATGACATATGCTATGTGGTAGAACCAATCTTTCTCAGGGCATGGTTATGCCTACCAAGCTCTTGGAAGCAAAGTATAGAGAAACCATGTCCCGAGGTATCTCGTGAGCACATCTCTCGAGTGCATGGATTATGGTACACATACAAATAAATGAGGTGAACTTGCATGGCTTCGTCAGATGCCATGAAGACTTGGTAGGCAACTCCAAATGCGGACAGAAGAGCAAATCGAGAGGGGTTTTCAGTGATCGAATCTACAAAAGTGTCTTGGTATAGTCGAGTGGAAACAAAGATCCACGATCTCGGGCTCAAGGGAAGCAGAATATACAGGACAGAAATCAAGCCATATGTGAGGCGCTATTTGGATGAGGAAGATCCCTGCTTCGCTTGTTCGGTTCACATTTAGATCCTAAAGGATACATCATCGGGATAATTAGAGTTGCATTAAACTCTCGATTAATCCCTATGTTTCATGATATATCTAAACATATTGATATCCAATATCATCATGTCGCAGATTGTGTGCACGAAAGATGATGTTGCTTGACACATTCCCTACAAAATGATCGTGGATGCATATTCTTACGGCTATCGCTTAGTAGGAGAAAATTTCGAATATCATAGCAGAGCAGAGATCGGGTGGGAAGGATAATCCCTATCTTGTTGAGAGGAGTGTTGATATTCAACAAGATGATGAGCTCAGTGAAAATTAAGCAGCACCTTCATTAAGTGGGGCCCGCAAAGGTTATTTTTAGGTGTGTATGTCTATTTTTAGACAAGATGAGCATAAATTTCATATGTTTCACAGGATGCTATTTGTAGATGGTTGGTCAAATGAAAAATTAGATGAAATTCTACTTTTTAAAATATTGGGCGAAGTCTATTTATAGTTCGTCAATCATAAACAAATAGATGCATGTTGATTATTATTAGCTCTAATAATAATCCGATAATAAACGATCAACTTATTCTTCTTGGAGCACTTTATTTCGTTGAATAGATTTGGAAAATTAGTGGGCTGAAGGGAATTATGCAATTCCTATGGCTTCATCGGGTGGTTCATGCATGGAGGAATCAGGCTGGATAACCTCTGAAGTGGAAAAGTTAAGTGGACAGAGTTGGAAGAGTAGTATACAAGAGTTATTATTCGACTAAACTCATTGAGCAAGTCATGCCACCTAGTCTAACTGAAGACGATACAATTAGTGAGAGTTGTAAGTGAATTAATTATTAAATTAATTCACAACTAATAACTCACTAACAATCGAATAAATAAAATAAAAGTAACTAGCGTTGCACGTCGCCCACTGGAGACCTGGAAGGAGAGATAGGTGAAAGGCGTGAGATGGAATATCTCACGTTGTGATCATAGTGATGCATTCAATGCATTCCGACACAATACTGGAGTTTCCAATGAGGATTGCACAGACAAGGCAAGGCCGTCGATTCGATTCATCTGTGGGTCTTCTCTGCAAGGGATTGCAGCAGAGGAGGCAAAGCTGTCGAAGGCAAGAAATTGGTGCATAGATATGAAAAATTTCACATGATAGTGTGTAATGATTTTCTTTATTGTATCCGAAAGCTGTGATGTACTCATCTTTGTATGAGATTATTGCATGATTCCATTGATATACATAATATATGATAGTTGGGTTTTTATCTTTAAGCTTTCCCATTAAACACCATATAAGTTATGTGTGATTGAATTTATTCACATGTGCTTGCAATTGAGTTTTTTAAATTTCCGCAAGTTTAACAGCTGGAAGGATTCTATATATTTAGCAAGAAGATAAATATTTTTAGATCGTAGGATCCTGTAATACATCGTTATTAATACAATTTCTACAATGGGAATTCTCTCCCCTTTCACTTATTTTCCTTGCATATCTAAGATAAAATTTTCCTCACTAATCGCTCCCTGATGAGGATCCATTTCTTGGTATTCCCATTGAAAACTCTTCTTATACCAAATTTGACTAATAGTCGCTCCGGACTTTTGGTAGACTCGCCTCCCTCCCATTCACGAGTAATGGTAACTATGCCATCTCTTAGGAGGGCTTAGAAGCTCTAGGCTCACCAATTCATCACCATCCACAATAATCCTCCAACACTTCCAAGATCACTCCTACAATGAGTGAACTTCTGGTCAATTATTTCGTGTGTGTGTCACCCTTCTCCATTTTGATTTTCCTTGAGCTTGTCCTTGAGTGCCAATTTCCCTATGGTCACTAATTCTTTGAAACATATTTGTCAAGGCCTTCCACATAGCAGCACGTAGTTTCTTCATGGAGACTCGAGACAATATGATCTCAAACTCCATCTCAATAAGATCCTCCTCACATTTGCAACATTCTTCATCCATTCTTCATGTTGTGCAAAGCACATGCCCTGAGGGGGTTCATAACAATGTCAATGAACTCCTTTAGCTCATTATCCTCCAATACTTCCTCCATCATGTCCCTTCCATGCAACAGTAGTTCCAACTTCCCCTCGATTGCGTATTTGAGTCTCAAAGCCGTATAGAAAGACATCATGGCTGCACTGCAAGGTACCAAAGAATGAATCTCAAATTTAAATCATACTTCAACACAACTCAATTTACTCCTCTTCATTGAAATTCTTGCACTCCAATACCATGTAGAAATATACACCAATCGGATTTAATCCGATCTTGCAATGTATCTCAAAACAAGATATTGAATCCTTTCTACAATATTTGCTGAATATAAAAACATAGATCGCTCTAATCACATGCAAGAGAAAGAAGTGTAAATCAATCGTACAACACAAGATTTCATGGGGAAAGAAACTACTCAAAACCCCTCTATATCTATTGTATAATAAGCCAAGGAATCCACGAAACATCATATACATTGGCATTCTTGCTCACAAGAATCTCATCCACTCTACCAATCGTTCACACCGATCTAGGGAAAAATTGGACAAACACATGGCCAATTTCCTGCACACTCTTCTGAAACTGCTGCTTGCTTCCGCGCTTAATCGATAGGAAAATAAAATCTATATTAAAACTGGGAATTCAAACCTTCCCTTGATTGCACAATACATCATTTGAATTCCTCGTGACTTTATAATGTACATTGATACAATTTGCTAATAATACAATTGATAATTATCTTCCCTTTAAACCTATGTCTCTGAATTCGGTCTTCATCAGTAATTGACATGTATGCATCTATTAATAGTGAATCATCGTTATCTATTTGATCACTACTTTCATGAATTAAATCTAATTTAATTCACTAGACGATCTCACTAGCTCATCACTTAGTTAGAACTAGTTAAACCGATTTTAACTCAATCTAATTTGAGTTAACTAATTACACTGTACCCACACTTGGTGCTACAACCTAACTCTAATTCAAAACATTAACCACTCATGCCTCACATGTTAGACCCTCAATCCTGAAATTATTGAGCTAACTCAATCTTCTGATGACTTAGTTTATCGATACAAGTTGTTATGAGATGAAAATTACAATTTTTTATCCAATTTATTTATGAGAAAAATTAATACCCACATTTAGTAGTAAGGTGTAAATTCAAATTCCCCACCCATGTGATGACTTTAGAATCCCACATTATGGTGTGGCATTTTCTTGTTAATTTCAACATGCCTAGTAAAAAATCGGGGATCTAATTTTTTCCAGCTGAGATTAGATCCCTCAAAAGAAGAAAGGGGATAATAAATCTTGCAAGTGGGTGCCCTGCAAATTTTGTAACATAGGTGGGTGTTTGCAATCATTATTTTAAAGAAAAGAAAATCTTTGTGGTTTTCTCCTTTATGGGTTTCCACGTTAAATATATGGTAGTCTCTTATGTCTGTTTAATTATGAGATGCTTGTTCGTTGCATTCATAAAAAAATAAGGAACACAGATTTAAGAGAAAATTTATTTTTGGGAATACTATGAGATATTGATTCACCCGCATCTCACTATATTCAAAAATTAGTATCGGAGAAAGGTTCCTTCAGTCACTACTCTAATCACTAGAAGGGAGGACTCTTATAAACAAATAGTTATTCACAGATGATTTCTTTTCAATCATACATCCTACATTATTTATAATGGGACAAATTTTACCTCTCGGGAAATGTATAATGAAAACCTATGTGATGTCACACGACATTGACATTTGGCAAGCTGTAGATACGTGGGTATCAGAACCAGGAAACTCCTCAAATAGATGAGACTAGTAAGAATATGTGTGAAATAAATCTAAAGCCATCAATGCAATTTTGGGTGGATCTTGCACCACCACAATTTATTGATGTAAGCGTACTTTGAGATAGAGACAGGGCAATATTACAATAATATTATATTTTATCACACATTGTCCTTTCATGGTGTTTACTAGTCTCTTCCACTCTAAGCTATCACAGATGGTCTCTTTTCAAATTAACAGATTTTATTCCTACTAAAGATATTTATAGGGTCTCCCTACCCACTTATTCATCTATCTAAGTGACGAAAGAAAAAATTAATATTCCAATCTAGTCATATGCTAATATTTGGAATATTACATTCCTCCCTCCCTAAAATGTTGCTCCCTGTCCTCAAGCTAAACTACAAGGATAGAACTCCAAGAGCCTCTCCCTCTCCTCCTCCGTAGCATCCTCATATGATAAGTTTCTCCAATGAAAAAGATTCTTTCTCATCAATATGTCTCCAAGTTTCTCTTCCCAAGTGTACAAGTTAGCCTTTGGTTACAAATACAAATGGCTATCATCATGAAGTAGTGGGATATCCATGGAGGAAACTATATGTTGTCTAGAGGGCCTTCTTGAGGCATGTGAATCTGAAAAAGTATTGGGAACCCCATTCCCATGTGAAGCTCCCATCCTCGAGCTATCATCCATCACAAAATGATCTCACCCTCCAAAATGGTAACTCATGGAAAAAATCGCTCCACCTTTGGCTCCCGCAATGTAAGTGGGATGCATAGTTGAATTTGAGTAGTATAGCACTGTCTATCCCACGTTGTCTCTTTTCTCCACTTATGATATGTAGAGTGGCAGCTGGATTTTCATGGCTGCAATAATGTTGCCTTCAAGAGGTAAGAAGAAAACTCGGATGCTCAAAGATCCTTCTCAATGTCGTAGAATCATGCTTGCCCAAACCATACCATATACAAGGTGAATAGGACATCATTACAATGATGCATCCAAATGAGAAATATACTTAGGTCTTATGTAGTGGCTGGAAGGTACTCAAATGTATGTCCCAAGTGGTTAGGAACGCAATTCTTATGCTAAGTGCTATTTTCAAAACATAATATGTCAAGTTCTCTCCCAACAATTTGCATAGTTGTGCATGTCATCTCATCTACTCGTAAATAGTAAAATGGCATTATGTATCAATGTCTAAGCATAAAAAAATAACACAACACTTTCCCAAATCCAGTACAAGAAATGGCTATCTCCAACCTTCCGATGTTGGTCTTAGAGAGATCATCGTGACGCAAAATATAAAATTGCCCTCTCGTGGAGAACATGCATCGTATATAGACTGGAGAGAGAATGCAAATACTTATGTTAGCATAATCAATAAGTGTACAAAACACAACTCTTAACATGTACTGAGAGTATACATGATGAGAGATCCATGGATGATCTCTCCAGGCTAGTGGTATAGATAGTGTCTCTATGAGACTCAGTGAATGGAAAGGAATGAACCATGTGCTACATGCAAAAGCTTCTCTTCTTATGTCCAGAGATCCAAGTCAAGAAGATCATATCATGGTAATAGATATCTCCATCCACTACTCCATCACTCTCTATCTCTTACTTTCGTCACCACTCAAGTGTATCATATGTGAAGTGATATTGGGGAACACCTCATGAAAAAATAATACATACTCCTAGCAAGAAGACAGACATTGTTGACTTTGTGATAAGGATCCTTTCACTCTCATAACATCCTCTTTCAGACATTACAATGCACAAAGTCACATACTATAATGTCTGCTACATATGGGAGACTCTTCCAAAGTGGAAGTACCTCCCCGATCCTCCAAAGCTGAAGGAGTATCCCCTTTGTACCTCATGATTGTGCCACCATACTACCCTGCAACATCATGCAAAATTATGGGAGAAAATCAACCCATACTCTCCCAGAGTATCCAAAGAAACAACAAAATCTCTTGTTGCATCCTGATTTAATATAAGTCATGGAGTAACATCATGAAGGATCGACTCAGTAGAATTCCCCATACAACCAAATATTTTTCTGACATAACATATGAGTGCCATGCAAAGATCAAACCCAAAACATACGTCCTTTAAGCATAGGATATGTCAGCATGGTATGCCACCCTTTCAAGAGTAGCCGTGTAGCCATGCCTTCGTTGTTTCTGTATGTCATAGATATGCAAGTGGCTCACCAACCCTCTTGCTCACCATCCATGAAATCAGTTCATCCAAATGTGGTTGTAAGTCCTATCCATGCTACCAACAGTGGTATCCCCTCCAATGGAGAATACCATCCTCCCAAATCGATCACTATATTGTGCACTTCATGGGATGTTGAAGTGCAACCTCCTAGTGGATATCTCAAATGAATACTCACTCATCAATGACCAAGTTTGAACCCACAAGGATCCAAATATGGTGTAGGAAAGCTTCTCATTAAGCTGTGAAAGTGCATCATCAAGACAGGACTCCGACTACTATAATAATGGGAGATGTCATCCATCATAATATTTCCTCCATCAACCATTCTGCCTATCCCAATGCCAGTATAAGTTTATTGGTCATCAAAATGTCCCAATAATAGTTGTGCCCCCAACTCATCATTTCATGCTGCTCACCACGACAACATTGCTAATCTCCATAATCGTGTATACGTCGTGTCATGATCATGTACAATTTTCGAACATCATAGTCTCCGCATTGGATTAGATTAGGATTGATAGCCTCACTTGCTCCCCCAAAATCCTGACATTCCAACCCAAAGTGTCAGTGTCGTAGCTCATCACATCGAGTAACCGCGTGATGAATATACATCTCCTCCTTGAACTGCCAAGGGCCCTCCGCAGTACCGATAATAGTCTGCTCTAAATTATGCGTGGGATGCTTTTGAACCCTAGGTCATGCAATTTCATCTCCACGCATGGCATGTCAACCCACAAATCTCCATATGATGTGATATGAAATTATGAGGAAGTGGAATTGCTCGCACACACTTGTATGAATGCTCTGATCATTGGGAAAATCTTCGTACTACTACAAGGGTTCCTCTCCACCGCGTGTAATGATCTCTCTCCAATCCTCGGTAGATGATTATGGTTGATCCTCTATGACCGCATGAGCATCGGTATAAGTCTCCCTCTTCCTCATGCATAATCCCTCGAATAATAGTAAGGGACTCCAATTTTCAAGAGATCAAAACCATCTTGCAATCATGCAAGTGTTCCTTCTTCGATGCAAGTACTCCTGTCAACAGTGTAAGGTGGTGGAAGTTGTGTCTTCCTCCGGATAATAATATACAGGACGATGACTTCCTATAGCTTCTTTGAGTTTCTTCTTATCAAACTTCTTGATCAACTCCTTGAGTAAAATCGTATGACATGTGATTAGTCTTGCATGAATCAAGAATGGCATCAAAATCAAATGAATGTTTGCTTCACCTCAAGGTGCACACCCTAAATCTCAACAAATTCTCATTTTCTACTATTGGATGTGGCTAGAAGAATGCTTCAAATCTTCTTCTCCAAAGCACTTCGATGCATGTGGATGACTCATAAAATGTAGACAATAGAAATCTATTTTTTTCTCTTCTTCTATTGTCTACAAGGTATCCTTTCTTCTTGAGCCGAATGAATTGTGTGAGAGTTAGAGTCTCCTGAAAGCCCTTGATCATGTGACATGCACTCGCAAGATAATCACTTAGAATCTCATGATCTAAGTTCCATCCTTCTCCATGTATTTCACCTTCCTCTTCGACAATAAAGTGAGACATAGTAGATCTATTTGGAGCTCTATGCAATACTCATGCTCTTGGTTGTTGATAGAGAAGGCATGAGACCTTCTCATCTTCACATAGCTCTTGATGGTCCTTACCGCATCTCTCCTCTCGTCATCGCTTGATCTCCTCTGGAGAGGTTCTTCATAGATTTGGAAAATGGATAAGTGAGACAAAGCTCATTCCTTCCATAATTTTATATCTCTTTCTTTCCTACTTTCTTTTCTGATAGCATATACGCATAAAATCTCATAGGTTAAGCCAAGATCTATGCTCTTGATACCACATTGAGAATATTCCCAAATTGGAAAAGACAAGAATATAGAACAAAATACTAGAAATAGCAATGAATAAATCAATACACCATTACATGCTGAGACAAATGTAAAACTCAGTATTATTAAACATATCATACATAATGGGACATAAAATACTTCGAGGATCAATAAGTCAGCTCCAGAAGATACAATACAAGCATCCACTCAGAAAATATGCCAATACGTGAACTATAGGTGCTAGTACAAATTCCATGAGCCACAGAAAATGTAGTTTTAGGGCATAAATGCTGCTGGTGAAAGATATAAAAATATATGGATATGTAGTTATATAGATGCTCAAACTATCTGTTGAGAGTGAAGTTCTAGGCTCCCAAACACTTTCTTTCCTAAACATAGCATCAAAAGGGTTTCCCGTAAATGCCCAAAAAATGCAAAAATTGAGAATGCGTATTTCCTAGGGATGAATTAGTAGCTACAACTAAATAACTGATGGGAGTGCATGAAACTGATATGAAAAATTGACTGATATCTCTCCCAATCAGATCCTTCCAATGAAAGTCGATCCCTTCATTAAAATATAAAACACCCCAAATGTGGCAGCTAAAACCTCTCGTGCAAATATCTCAGAGAATAATGTAGTCCTTGAGGTAAACTACATTGTAGCAGAGGTAGGAAATAAGCTGATGCACACGTGCCAAAATAAGAAGTACAGCATAAGGCGGATCCTTCCTTGTTGGCCTCCTCTAACTGGGACAGGAATGCTTCCTCCAACGAAAAATGCTAGTAATCGATGCCTCTATCAATCCTCTCCATCGCAACACCCCTGCAACACGATACAACTCTAAACAAAAACTCGTGTTGTAGCTAAAAATCTCAAGCTTGGCCTCGATGCCCGGATGTGGACTATAAAACTCAATAATATATCCCCGATAGCAACTTGGAAGTCCCCCCGAGGATGAGTGTGATTCTTGCTCGGAACACCTCGTACTAAACAAAGACAACGTCAGACTCTCACTAAATAGCAAAAGCATGTGCATAGAAATGTCACTCCGAGCAAATCCGTATCTTAAAATATCCAAATCAATAATCATCTAACATCCCCCTATGGCTTCCTCTTCCATTCCTTATATGCGATTGTGAGCCTTCTCACCTTGGGTCCTACTCATTAAAGCCACTACTCCTACATGGATACTACTCTCCCATTAAATGTGACATATTGTCTTCCATTAATGATCCACTTTCTCCATACCAACACTGCATGATTTGGTCAATATCGACCTTGCTCATGATTTAGGTCCTTTTCACACATGGAGGTAAGCAGTATCAAGCTATCAAGATGATCCCTTTTCACATTAAGAGAGGGATTTTATTCCTGCTTTAAATGCATTTATGGGAGTCTCCTACCCATTATGTCTATCTATCTAAGTGACAAAGAAAAAATTAATATTCCAATTAGCTACATGCTAATTTTTGAATATTACAATTATACAATACTCCAAAAGGTGTTAAAATGATTGCTTAATCATCATGTTTGATTCCAAAGTCTCAAAATTTGAAGAAATGCATGACTTGGCTTTTCAAGAAACTTTGAGAATCTTCATGAAATACTTACAAAAATCTAGAAATGAGAACAAAAGTAGGGATCAGCTAGAATAATATATGGTTTACTTTTTAAAGTATCAAGAAAGCAAAAGCAATATCAAGGCTGAAGACAACTCCAAACCACACATTTTGGATGAAGAGGAAGCAAAATTTGTTAGAGGAGTACAAAAGGGCACTAGAAAATACAAATGTAGGTTACCATTCAAATGTTTTCAATTTGTAGAATGGGGAATCTTTTCTTTCAGAATAGTCCTTATATAGAAACTAACAATGCCAAAAAGCAAGAGAAAGGAAAGGAAACATCTAAGAAAACTCCTCAAGAAGAATTTTTCTATAGGAAAGTTTGATATTCATACAGATAATTGCAACTCATTAGAAGATGAAATAGATAATGAATCATGAATTCAAACCTGATGCTGTAGAAGCTTTCATGGCACATGAAAGTCAAATGTTTAGTCTAGATAAAAATTGAATCAAAAGAATGAAGGCCAAGTTAGACATGTGAAAAGTGAACTTCCAAATGCATTAGTCAAAATAGATAGGCTCAAAATAATAAACAAACCGTAAAGAAGAGAATTGAGCTTATTAAGAGGAAGAGAATAACTCCAAGTGAAAAAATGGTGCTTTTAAGAGTTCATTTATAATAATCCAAATGAGTGGAGGAAGTCTTATCAAATAAACTACAAGAGAAAGAGAGATATCAAGATAAATTGGAATAAGAAGTTTTGTCATCGAGAAAGGCCCTTGAGAAGTATAGCAAGATACGCTGATCTGAACTTAGTCGAAAATTTAGATAAGATTAAAAAACAATCACTAATCTCCATTAATTAAATTAGGTCTTAGGTATAAGGAACATTAGAACAAGTCAAAGGATATTCAAACCCAAAACATCAAAATTTGAGGGTCCAAAAAAATATGTTAATGCTTCGAGGAAATAAATAGCCACTAGAAAAATTCAATAGAGAAGCTATGATCATAAAAAATAGAATAAGTCAAGTCACACGGCTAAAAAATGAGTAAGAAAGCAACAAAGAACAAAGGTTCATCCAATCAACAACTAAGGATTGATCCTATTAGAGGAATTTTCACCCTGTGTACCCATATACTCTCTATGGTCATTGTTTTATTAGTCACAATTTTGGTCACAAACCATACATTGCATTGCATATAAAGCTATCAAAAATATAAATGCAACAATCATTTCAAGCTTAAATAAAAATGACACAGAAAATCCTTCAATAATGCATTTTTCACCGCTATGGATGAAATTGAGTACTCTATTTTGCTCAAATTTGGGCATAAGGCCAATGAATGTATAAGAAATTATATTCGATCGTAAAGTAGGAAAGGTGCATTAAGGAGAGTTGCTCGTTTACACATATTCTGGGTCAGAGGAATTTGAATCCGATCTCCTTTTTTCACTACCATCAAAATTTATCAAAATTTAAGATAAATTAATAAATGCACATTCGGTAATAGTATGTCCCTTACTTCCTTTATTGCTACACAAAGCAATTTAAACCAAGGTTTTAAAACCCTTTCGTATCCCCTTATACCTTTGATACATTTACACAATGTTTAATGACCTTTCTAAATATAATAAACCCACTTTAACCAATGTTTGAAAAACCCTGGGGAATATCATAATTGAATTTTAAAATGTTATTTAGACCTTCAATTGAAGCCTGGACCTCAACCACTTTGATAAAAATCTATTTAATAAACCTTTTGAAACAATGTTAAAAACCTTTGACAATGTATAAACCCTTTCTATTCATATATCCCATCAAATTTAATAAAAATTCATTGAATTAACATTCAAACCTTTAGAAGTTAGGCCTTTCTGAAATGGTTCTCAGATCTCAACATTTAATAAAACTCTACTTCATAAATTTTCTGGGTTCTGTTGGGGTTCCCATGTTAGCTTTGTGTTGGTAAGACCAAAGATGAGACAAATATCAACCACTTAATTCCTGATTCAGTTCTCCTCGGTCTCGCAGAGGATCTCTATGATATCAAAAGTTTATATGTTCTGTGAGCCTTGCTTTAATATGTTAGGCTAGTTATAAGGCTCCTGGGTTTGTTTTTTTGATTGGTTGATTTTATTGCCGGTTAGAAAGAAAGAAGGCTTTAGTGTGGGACTAGAATGAGCAAAGAGGAATAAGGCAGAGATGAAATGTTCCAGAAGTATTCAAAAGATTGGGCAATGGAGTCGAGTGATTTGTTTGCTACTCACAGCAAAGCTAATCGTCATATTGTCCGAGACATAGATCTTAAAGATGATTATGTGGTGGGAAAAGTAGAAGAAGAGGAGATAACACAGCTTTTAGAGCACAGTTACAGACCAAGAAAGTCACACACAAGGGATCCTAAAGGATGGCTAACTTCATCCCTGTTCTGCAATCTTCCAACTAGATCTATGCAACTGTGAAACATTCAAGAACTCAATTCATTTAATTCATACATCATAGAGCAAGCAATAACATCCACTACACCGGGTTAAATCAACCAACCATTTCGGTATAATATTTATGATTTAGAAGAGAAACATAAATGGCATGAGAGCAGTAAACATATAGGTGGTACTTAACAAGGGTAAATCCTATGCCAATATTCGATGCAATCCAAGAGAAACTAAATGAAATGCATGAAAATACGTAGATAGGAAAAATCACCACCGCTTCAAATCGTGATCCAAAGAAATGTGCTAGTCATATAAAATAGTAAATACCAAATTAAGGCCAACATGCCAATGGCTGAAAAAACTCAACAGAACATTTCTTCAACCTATATTACACTTTACATGTAGGACTATGTCTTAAAAATAAACTACTTGTAGTTCTCCTCGGGTAACCGATCAACAACCTTACAATGGGTTTTTTGCGAATTTATAGCTCCTGAGGAGAAGTGGAAGTAGGTGGAGAACTAAATGCAAGATTAAACTTCTCCGAGAAAGAAAGAGGGCCGAAGCCCATTCCGTATAGATCCTGTGCATTAATCTTTGGTGTTCTTCGGTGAACAAATGATCTACTCTGCATCACGATAGCTCTAATTTGACTCCTATGCTTTTGACTACGTACTATGTAGTACCCCGCTACATAAACAAAAAGATAAAGAAATATGCCATATTGATGGAATAAAATGGTCTCAGTACCGGACCGCCAAGGTAGAAACCCTCCCGAACATGGCATGGATTGGGCACCGCGTGATGGGCGCTCTATCCTTTATTGAGGAAAAATGCTCTGCCGCTCGTAGAAACCCCGATATACATTACATTTCACGTGTGGCCGTACTTTCCCGCATGCTCTATGGGATTCAGCTGATCCGCGTGTTTTTCAAACTCGTCTTGATGAGGTTCGAACTTTCAATATTGAATGCTGTAGAATTCCATGCTCATACGTTGCCTTTTCTCCATCGCTCCATAAATGTTTTCGATTTGCAAGATCCGTTTATGATGGTGTGTCCGAAAAGGTTTGCTAAGTTTCAAACTTGTCCTTTGATAGAATTTATCATCGCCGCCACCTTTCTTGATGTTTCTTTATAGTAACGGCTTTCCAAAATCAACTCTCTGCCCACTGCGTGAACACGCCACATAAAAAGTACATGCTCACCATGGCAATTTTTCCATCTCCTCTTCAGAATCCTACAAGATACGAGAACACGTTACAGAAAACAATGGAGGCGTGTGGACGTAATCTGGTGTGGCTAGACCGACTACAGTAGGTTGCAGATGGCGAAAACATTGTGGATGACCCAGCAAAGGTGATGAAAACGATATAGAATTACGCTGAGAGGTGGTGCTGAGGCAGAAATAAATGAAAACCTCGTAATAAACCCGACCTATGAAAAAAAAATATATGAAAATCGGACTGTGACTTATACGATGGGGACACGTGGAGAGTGAAAGCATGGCGGCTCATTTGATAGTGCCAGAAGAGTCAACACTGAGACGACCAAACTGTCGTCGCATCTCACTAGGAGATCAATATGGTCGAACCTATAGTGGAGGGCGATGAATCGGGGGCCCAGTGCACGAAGACTGAATGGTTTAAACCCCGCGCAACTCCATGGAATAGATAGACCACCCTGATGAGGCTCCCAAGATCTAACACCGACGTGCATCATCGCCGCACATCCCATGCCGAACGCTAACGTGTGATGGGAAAAGCGTGCTTGAAACCGACAGCAGCCACGCGTCGAGAGGTGTATGGAATTGCCTCGGTCGTATGAGGAAATACCGCCAACCAACCCGAAGGCTGCAATAGAAACTGCCACGGTTTTGAAATAGTACGGGCGACGGGGACCACTGGCGGGTAAACTCCTGACCATGATCTCGGTGGTGAATGGACAACGATGGCATGACCATAAGGTGTTGGAAAGGGGGAATCATGAGCGCCGTGGGTTTAAACGTGACGCCGTCACGATCTATATGGATTCAACGCGTCGAGACATCACTCGATAATCATATTGAACAACATGTCTTCTGGTCATGCTTCGCCACAAAGATTGGGTTCGTGGAGAGAAAGGTCACGGTGGCTATGTGGAGAAAGGGATGAGGCCTATTATATGGTATGAAGGTGGGTTTTAGCCATTTTTTAATGCATTTTGAGGCCTCGAGGAGGGTAACGCGTAGGGGAAAAGGGAAAACTTAGAGCATAATCAAGGGAGTAGATACGTTTAGAGGGGATTTCAGAGATGGAGAGCGAATTAGGGGGAAGAAAGGGACTTTGAGGAGAGGAACAATGGAGGTGAAAATGAAGAAATTTGCAGAGGGCATAAAAGGTAGAATGAAACCCTTTTAGAGAGCCCCACTTTTGGTTAGCAAAGTCATATTGATTCCAGAGTATCAGTGAGGAAAAATTCACGAAGGTGTGGAACTTAGAAAGGTATGCTAAAGGATGATGTTTTTACAAAGGAGATGCATTCCATGTACTAAGCATGAAACAAATTATCCCCTTGCTTGCTTGTCAAGACATTTATAAGCGCTAATAGGGTCCATACATCTATGGATTATCTCCCATGGCAGGTCTACTGCATTGGTTTGACAGTCGATCTCAAACCTCTGATCCTAGCTTGACGTAAGTTGTCGCATCTCAATCGCACACCTCGAACCTTATCAACTCAAATACAACGTGAAATAAAGGGTGGTATTGTTACCACGACGTGTCAAATTTTTATTTGATCATGTCTGCAAGTGGACATGAAAACTCCTCATGTACCAAAAGTGGCATGACAATGTTGAAGTGGTTTCTGAAAACCGCTCAATCCTTCAATTTTCATTTTCAACCACGTTGTGAAACACGATTTTCACCGCATTTTTCATTTTTATCTTCCATTCCTCGTTTTGCTTTAACCTCCTTTTATTGCCGAACTCAACCAATCTATGATCACCGCCGTATCTTCCACAAAGTAAATAGTAACTTCGTCACCTTAATTATTTACATAGAAATTTAATCGTTTTTGCTCAATTTAGAATTCAGCACAAAGATTAATTGCTTACAGTAATTTCTACACTAAGACATATATATCAAAGAATTCGAAGAGATGTGAACTCTTCAGGAAATTTCAAAGTATAACATAGATAAATAAACCTTGTACTTTCATTAAATCGTAGGTCGCAAACCGTCACAATTACATTCTTCTATGTCCAATCCCGAATTTCTCCTCTTCGTGAGGTTACAATTTATAGGTTCTTTTACATAACAATCGACCTCATCTTGAGGATTGAGTTCTCTCTAAATTCTAGAAAAATCCCAATTACATAATATCTTCCTAAATTCTATCAACCAAGCTTTCTAAATATACTCGAAACAAATCTAAAATTGTTCAATCCTCCTAGTATACTAGTTCAACCCTATCTAGTAAGCTGAAATTGGACAGTCTTCAAAGGTACCAACATCTTTGCTTGGAACATTTTTTTGGATTTTTGGAATAATTAATGAAACCTTTTGTCTCTAAGCCTCATGCCTCCTCGCATCGACTCCTAAGGACAAATATATTCATAGGGCTTCTATCCATGAGCTTCCTCCACATGACTCGCCTCCATTTCTGCAAAGATGGTTTTCTAATCCATAGCATCTTCAATTGGCTTATCCTTCCACTGATCAAGTATTGAAAATACTCCCATGCCCCATGGTCTTTCTTAAACAATTTTCGTCTAAAATCCTCTCCCGATCATGAATACCGTTGTCAGGCAAATCGCTTTTACCCTGCCAATATTTTCTCTCGTTTTCTCGTCTTGTCATATGTGCCACCATATTCATATATGTACAAATCAACAACATTGACACTGATATCGAGATATTCCAATACGTAAGGTAATTCAATTTCATAAGCATTTGAAGAAAATTTCCTCTATATCTTGCATGGTCCTATCTTTTTGAATTTTAACTTGTTATATCGCCTTGGAAATCTCTCTTTCTCAAGTGCTAGAAACCAAATCACCAACTTCAAAAATTAACTTCTTTTTCATCTCAAATCTGGCTCTATTCTGTACTTGATGCCGTCTCGTGCTATTGCTACATATACCTCATTCATGCGATTGCTTGAATTTCCGAAACAAACTCCTCTCCTTCGCTTCTCATTTCTCGCTTTTCCCAAGTTCCTCAACTCGTATACTCTCTTGGGTGCATTCTATAAACTATATGGAATGGAATTTGTCCCTCGTACTTTTCGTTAGGTGAATCATTGTATGCTATATATATTCTTGTGGTAAAATATGATCCCTAGCCTGCTTAGGATGTTCTCCCGCAAGACTTCGTCAAAGATTACCCAAAATTTTGATCACTATTTCAGCATGCCCATCGGGCCCCGAGGGGTGATAAGTCGAGCTAAAACTTAGTTTAGTACCAAGCTTCTTCCAAAATTCTCTCTCCAAAAAATGACCAACAAACCCGGGTATCTCTATCAAAAACAATACTTTTAGGTAACCCATGTAATCTAACAATCTCTTTGAAAAACAAATCGGGCAGTCATGAGTAGCATCACCGGTTTTATAACATGGGAATAAAATAGTGCCATTTTTGAAAAGTACATATCAACTACAACATAAATATGCATCATTTCTCTCGTGTCTTAGGCAATCCTAAAAACAGATCCAAGCGTTACCATATCGCAAGGTCCGTTCGGGAATAGTAATGGAATGTACAAACCTGACATTTTGAATTTTCCTTTTGCATATTGGACAAATTTTACAATTCTTCTACATACTTTTCCACTTCGGATCTCATACATTTGGACAAAAAATAAAAATGACTTAGTTGCTCATAAGTCTTATTAATACCAAAAATGTCCGTGAAGTCCACCGCCTATGCTTTCTCCTTGATTAAATTTTCTCTCATAGAACAATTTGGTATGCACAAATCGATTTCTTTTGAAAAATAAACCCTCTTGCTAAAGAAATATTCTAACCACTCGTATTTATGTCTATCTAGCAGATTACACATAAGCTATCAAAATGCTTCTTTTGAAATCCCAAATCGTTTTATAGAGTTCCGCTTGGGAAAAGTCACAAAAACCAACACTTCAATTTGACTTTCTGAAAAAGAATGGGTATCTTCACACTCATAGGCATCACATACCATTGTTTGCGTTTCGACCACATATATATGCTTCAATAGCAAAAGTTAAAAAATTTGAAGATATCCAATCATCATTTTGTAGGTTTTTGATTCAATTTTAGGTCATGCTACATAATATACTATAAAGCATGATTATCCGAATATAGCACAAATTCTTTAGACATTAACATAATGTCTCCCACTTCTTCAATGAATGCATACCTGCATAAAATTCCCTATGTACATACATATACTTTCCTCCTTGCTTCATTCACTTTCTCACCGCAATATGCTAGCAGTGCCTATCTTCTTTGAATTAATACAGCCCCTAATAACTTTCTCCACTGGCATCACATTATCACTCTGGAATGGTTTGTTAAAATCAAGAAAACTAAGACATGTTTCTCAGTTATTCTTTGCTTCAAAAACTGGAAATTATTTTCAGCTTTAGTTAGAACCATCAGATGTGTTGAGTTTGTCCTTCTTTATGCTCTTCAATGATAGGTGCATTTATCTTACTAAAATTCCCTTGTGAATTTTCTATAAAAACGTAAAGTCCATGGAAAACTTCTTACCTCAAAAACATGTAGATAATTTGAAGGGGCTGGAAATTTTTAGCCCAAAGGCGAATTTTCAAGTGGATTTTAAATTTTATTAGGGCAAATTTTTTTTATAGACCCATTTTTTATAGTTTAATAAAGTTAGCTCGAAAAAATATTTTAAAAATAATTAATTATTTAACATTATCCCAACATGGCGCACAAAACAAGGGAACATGTGAAATTCGCTTCCCGATTTTCTAGGTTTCCATGGCATTCGCGCCCCAATTCTTCCGCGATTTCTATGGCATTTGCCCTCATTTTTTCGCCATTGTCATCAGAGAGATGGCTCGGGATTTGTGCAACACCGATTTTCTAATTTTTTGTCAGGCCGAGGCGACTCTCTCTCCGGTCTGCGTCCCATCTCTCGGTCCGCCGTTAACGCATTCACACACCTCACACACTCGCTATCGCTCCCCTATCGCGTCGAGCACTCACATCTCACCACGCATAACGCCCGTCCCTCTCTCATACCTCACACCCCTCACGCTAACTCTCCCAACTCCCCACTACACCGTCCACAACTTTCGCCCCCATCCCTTACACGACTCCGTGCCCTATCTTGCCCGCCGCTCTCCCTAACCCCCTCACGACTCTCTTCGTTGAATAGTCTCTCTGCCTGTGTTTTCTTTCCCCCTCTCGCTCCTTCCAAGCCGGACAAAGTAAATGGTTTGGCATGGGGGAAATCCATATATCAATTTAGTACATTCATTCATCCCGTAATGAATATTCGATAAATTCTTTGATGCGCAAACACATACACATATCTCGATCCGTTGTTGAGATGGGTGTGACGAAGAATGCTCATCACAAGTGAATTTGCTCGGAAAATCAAGATGCTCACCCTCTCCGCCACTAGGAGGTAGCTAATTCTTCAATCTTCCCTAAATAAAATAAGGTTTATTCTTAATGAAAAGGATGAATTTCCCCTCTGAAAAAGAAGCGTTTATTCATTTTTCTCCGTTAGTATAACTAGCACATGCATACTGCTCATATGCACACACAGCAGAGACCGGATTTTAACCTTTTCTCATGCACGCTCTCGTTGGGATTATTTTGATTTGTTGAAATACGTATAGCCTGTCAGAAGGCCAAGAAGGGCAATACACTCGGGGATGGGTCTCTGTGGATAGTTCATGGATATGCCATCAGTGAGGCAAAACACAGAAAACCGGAGAGGCTTGCCCATTTGTTTTATGGTTTTCCTCACCCCTCGTCTCATTTGTGTTTCAGTAATCTAGGTCATTTGGTTCCTCGTTTGTGTTTGAATTTTGGGGAAATTCGTGAAAAATATTGCCCCTGTTTAATCGTTACGCGATACCCATTACTGAAATTGTTTAAGAGTGTGATCTCGAGTATGCACATGTAGGGAATAAAATGCCGTGAGCGACTCGGCATACTATGGTATTAACATAAATTTGGTGACTTATTTGATTACAAAATTACATAGAGGGGCAATGCGAATGCCGCATCAGACTCGTCAACAATTGGTCGTGCACGTGCTATATCACACCACTAAAGCGCTTAAGTGATATGCATACTGCAGCAGATCTGACAGACTGCTATTTTATCAACACATTTAATTTATTGTATGCTTAAGCCTTACCAATCACAGTGTCTGGGTTTCAAAGCATTTAATTTATTATGTGCTAAATCTCGCTCAACTTTGTCTCGGGTTTTCGAAAGCACATGTTCAATCCTATTTTTCAATTTCTTTTTTATCTTTTATCGTTACAAGGAGTGACATATGATTTGGCCACAGTGCCAAAATGTATGTGAGGGTATATCTGATTTATCTAAGGTGCAGCAGAGGTAATTATGCCAGCTGTCCGAGGTCCGAGGGTTTGGGATATCTATTCTCCGAAGGTTGTTCTCCAACCTATACTCGCCCTCGCACATTGAAATTTAGTACTCATGGCTTGATAGAGGGCGTACCACGATGCAATGCAGAATGGAGCCCGCCGTGGATGGCGTAACACTCTATTGGCATCGACTCCTGCGGAACCACCTCCCAACAAGAATGGAGCCTCGGTGGATGCACAAAACTCCTTTGTTGTCTCGAACGAAGAACCAATTTCGTAGGTTTATTGTCCAGTTCATTATTAATTGATTAATATCTAGTTGATAACCATACTTTAATATTTCCAGGGAATGGCAACCTTGACAATTTCCTGGCCTCTGCTGTTACTCTGCAACCTCCATCCCTACACAGATGGGTCAACTAAAGGCAACAACACTTGAATCATGTTGTATTTTTCCTCGCTTTACCTTATCGCATTAGGAACTCCGGAGGCATCAAGCTCCCGCGTGTCTTCTTTTGGGGCTGATCTGGCCTGATGACACCAATCCAAATGCAACGAAAGAAGAAGGGCTTCTTTCTTGCAATTGGTTTTATTTCTCAATTAATGTTGGAGCTCTTGTTTCACAGTAACGTTATTGTATGGGTCCAAGATACAATGTTTGGTGGGGTATGGGGATTTGCTATCCCTACCATCTTTTTATGGGATGAAAATTGTTGATTAAAAGATACTGATTTCATCTTCTTTCTCCGGACCATAATTATCATGGAACTTTCCATTGCTAAGCTGAACAACGAACAACTCCATATTTGAGATTGTTTAAACTTGAATGAAAAAGTATGTGTTAGTGCAAGTGTTCATAAAGAATAATTCCAGAATGTTGTGGTTCATGGGACCCGGAATCTATACTTTCAGTAGATGGTATTTTTTAGTACAAGTCACCTTTGTTAAGGAAGATGAAATGAAATTATCGCCACTATGAATCTGACGTATCGTGTCTGTACAAAGACCATTAGATTGTCAATACGAGCTACCTCTCTTATCGAGTCACACTCTCATTTCAATATTTTCTGAATTTCTTTCCATAACCTCTTGGAAATTCTATCCGTATAGTCGTGGAACAAATTTAAGGTCTCATAAAGACAAATATTATCTCTCAAATTGATTTTTCATTCTTGGAACAAGATCTACCGTCTGTGTGCAACCCAAGTATAATGACATGTCTTTATATCATCAGATTCCGGAGCTTTCCGGTGTGCAAAACATGATCTCATGGTAGATTTGGAAAGATGGACAATATATGATAGGAAAAATCATTTCAGGATTTTAGGAAGTCATCAAGACGTCCGACATTTTTATAACTTTGATCAGAGTATCCTATGAATATTTTTGTGAATCAGTTTATCATCAGAATGTTTATCATACCATAGTCCAGTTTGACACTATCGATGTAATTTGCACACAAGGCTTTGTAATGTTTCTATATAAATGTTAAATAAGTAGATATAGAGATAGAGTTCATGACTCATCAAGCAAAATCTATTTATGACAGGAGTTTTGCATTTCTGCTGATGATCGAAACATTATATTTCCGGTGACAACCATATACTTACATGTTGGAAAATGTGATCTTAAGCTATGATGTTCGAGATTTGAGCACAAGTATATACATAAAAAAATATTTTAGCACACCTTATTTATATCAGTGTTGGTTTGGATGAAGGAAATCAAGCTCCACAAAACTTCCAAAGAAGGAGAACACCTCATTAATTGATTTACTCCGAGCCCAAGGGTATTGAATCGTAAAATCTCAGAAGCGCATCCCATAACGCATGTTGTTGGTGAAACATTTTCACACATAGAAGAGCTTCATAGCAAACTTGTTCCCCTGCACTACAAAACATACTTTTTTCTACCCTAATGTCTAGCTATGCATCTCCCGATCTGCAGAAGCAATGTTCGAGTTTTACTTGGTTCCCTTTCTCACATTGTCCAACACACAGCTCTAGTGTTATAGATCTTTACCAAACCGTAGGTAGTCTACGTATGCTGCATTCGACATCCATCGACCCAATGAGGTTAGGCAACCTCATCGTGGTAAAAGAGGCAAGGATAAGGACAATGATCATGCATAGTCTCAATGCGATATAACATGATAATACATCTTTATTTTCTCGATGGATCCTCCTAGTGAAGTGAAGTTTGGCAGGGTCCTGCCATGCTAAAAGTGGATCTCGATCGAGAAATTGATCAATCAAATGTTATAATAGCCTGCGACCTTGAAAATGAAATATCGTCCAAGGATAGGTCAAGATATTCACCTGCTGCGTCTGACTAGAAACTCTTTTTGTGAAGTTGAATGCTTCCTGATTTGTCAAAATGATAAAAATGAGTAAAGATGTAGAAGGAAAGAGCAAAATTAGGGTGACAAAAGATATGTCGAACGCACTAATCTCTCTTTACTCGCATGGTGAGCATGGAAAGACAAGAGAAATTGATCACTATGATCCGTCTACAATTTCGACAATGATGATCGCTCGATGCGCCAGGATGCATGAGTCACTGCTAGGGCTTTCGAATCGCTTCTCGTCTGGGCCTCTTTTCATCCGCAAAAGAATCTATACTCATCTCAAGGCTATGCCAACCCATTCAATAGGAATCATGGATAGAGCAGCGAGAAGTATACACTTTGAAGATTTCACAAATGGAGATGGTAAGGAATTTCTACTGTATGCATTCTCTAATGAACGATCATGCTATTCACCAATGATGGTCCGTGTTCGTCTTTGTTTTTTCTATAATCATTCAGATGCAATTTTTAACATTGTTGCCAAAGTCTGATGAGTCAATAGAGTCTCCCACGAATCCACTGGAGCACCCAATCGACAAGTACATGATCGATGAAGCTTCTAACCTCGATATCATATTTGGAAAATACTTTGTTCCAAGCTATAGTTCAAGGATCTCTTTTATGGAAGCCTTTGAATATCCTGACTTCTCTCTCAACACACATACACACATTCTCACTCTCATCTCCATGTTCTCACATAATATTGTTGCATATATATAGTTCTTTTCCTGCTAAGTTTCTCCGAATGCTGTATGCTTCAGTCCGGGCTAGAGCTAACATCTCATCCTGGATTAGATTGCACACGTGGTTTCATCGCAATCCACCAAAAGTCATTCCTATGCATAAGATTCCTGGCATCCTGGTCAGTGTCAAAACAATAGAGGACAGCAGTTGTATGTTTCATCATTTGCATCAAAGTTAGTACCTCTCAAAGTTAGGGCCCTGTCTATTGCAATAGTGAGATGCTATCTCTCAGATCAGAGTGAGATAGTCAAATAGTGCCTTGTTGAGGCTAATTTCTCATGAATTCACATCAGCATTTGACATCTAGAAAGAACTCTCGGGACTGTCGAAAGTGACACTGAAAGTTCTCAGAGTGAAATAAAAATCAATCATGTAAAGATAAATTTATCTATGTATTCTTATGCTACTACAAATAGTGTTATCTATGAATTGTTATACTATTAATGGTAGAGTGGTACCCTTATGTGCCTAAACTCTATCTAGTGATATAAGCTCCTTTTATTTTATGGTAATTGAAGATTGAGATTTTTTTTGATTGTGCACAAAATGCATCCAAAGAACCCAGTTCTCTAATGCATGTCTTCTTAATTCCGTGTGCACGTTTATGGGACATCCTCACCCTCCAATGTAAATGATGTCCAAAAGTTTCACGCATGATGATCAACTTATCTTTTTTTGCTCAAACTATTGTATCTAGAATTGTCGTCGTGCTTTTCATGTTTCAGCTGGTATCCTGTAGAAAATCCCAACTTTTTTCATCATTCATGGATCAATTCGGTGGGCATGGAGATGTTCAAGTGCTCCGTCCCATAAGGTATCATAGATAGAGACATTGTCGTGAGTGCATACCTTGTTCTGATCACATGCACTTCAGCAAGGATGTTATAGTGTTTTGAATTGCTCGTATTAGTCAAAGTAAACTCAGAAGATGCAAAGGTGTCTGGCTCTGAATCTTTTGAAGAGATTAGTGAAGTATGACCGAAAGTCAAAGTTAATCCAATCAAGCATTAGTATAACGCACATGCGTGGTGTTGAATTCTCAATGTGAGCAAGCTTATTCTTAGTGGGAAATGCTGAAACAAGATGATGATGTGGTCGTATTCTTGTGATTGTTTCATTTGGTATATTTGAAAATTTCTACCCCCGTGATTGGAGAGCCCAAAAAGCGTAAATGGCCCTCGCTTTTTTATCCATTCACATGTTGACCATTGGATAAGTGAGAGTTGTTACTTAGTTTCTACATTCTAAGAGTGATTTGATTGTATGGCTGATAGTGATTTTCTTTTCTGGGCTTGAGGCTGTCTACACTTTCCATTGATCTGACGCATTTTCTCATCACAAGAAAAAGCACGTAACTTTAATGTAGGTAAAATGTCTACGAAACAAACTGTCCAGTGCAAATATGATGCAAGTGTTCAAGTATCTCGCACATTTTTTCTCCGATGAGGGTGAGTGGAGAATCATTTACATAAAAGGTGTCACTAATTTTGTGTGATGATATAATCATAATTGACATCGCCCGGCTTCCTTTGCACCATATTAAGATGTCATACACACTTCGCGATATTCGAGCCCTCCTTATAGCAATATTCCTCTGTCTCTTTCTTCATGATAATCGATGTGACTCTCATGATATGGGCTCGAATAATAGGTTGGGTATGGTAAACAAAATGCAGCTTGGTGTCAAAGATAATTTGGGTTTTTGCTACCTTATAGAGGAGTTAGCATCCTTTTCGGGGAAAACTTGTCGCCCTCATATACAAACGATCGGGGTTTGGTGTTTTTAAATTGGTGAAGCTCGATGCTTTAAACTACATGGGAATTCATTCCAATTCATGATTAACTAGAGAATATGAGTGAAACCGATTGAAATGTATATAAATCTGACTTTTGTTCTCTGCTTAGCTTTGATAGAAAATATTCACTAGGGTTTTTTTCAAAATATTCTACATTAGTTGATGTTTCTCACATGCATTTCTTTTTTTTACAAGGAAAACCTTGCACATCACCTTTTCTTCCTTGGAATATCTAGATGGAGGGGGTTCAAATTCCAGCCACAATAGTTTTTGGTAACCCCAATTGACTCAACCAAACCTCATATCTATGGCTCTCCTTACGTCGCAGCAGATACATTTGGTAGATGTTTCTGTCGATTTGGAGTAGGACCGCATTTCTCTCATATGTGGTGTTTGGGTCTGAATCTTGAAGAGCGATGTAAATGGTGCACTATGATTTTTGTGCTATCATTCTCAGGTATAAATTTCTTAATTTTCATGGATCTACTGATGTAATAGTTGAGTAGAGCTACATTCCTTCATCGGATAAGAAATATTTCTATTGTACATATTCATAACAAGTCTCTTCTGTTCTCAAAGTTCAATCTGACATAAAAGAGGTTAAATCATCGGCGACTATTACAAAGAATTGCATTGATAAATAGCTCCGAAATGTATTTTTATCCCACCATAAGATCACGAAGAAATAGTATTGCTGAGCATTAAATTTTTTAACTTAGATTAATGTGCCCTCGCTGACTAAAAATGATAATGTGTGGTCTTAAAAAAAACATTGACATTGTGCTAGGAACAATCATGCTAGGATACTGACATAATAAAAATAAATCAAAACTTCTCAATTTATACATGCGAAAAGATATTAAACTCATGATAAACGATTGAGGTTTGTTTTTATCTTATTCTATTTGTATAGCAAAAGCATGTTTGCAAGTTGTGCACCTCTTTGTTTTTCCGTCATCCTGTAAGCTAATCTTCTTACCTCCATCCTTTCATGAGTGAAAAGGCGACAAAGGAAGCTAAATACTTAAGTGCTCTGGGCATTTGGGATTCTCACGCATGCTCTTCTATGATACAGAAGCTCACAACTCAATGCGCTATGGATATATAGGTACTTGGAATTTTACATGAATGCAATGAGATTACTAGATAATGAAAATTGATGATGTAGGACATGATTGGAGGAAGTTGTAGAGGGTCAAATATTCCTCGCTATGGTTTACTAGAATGAAGTGGAGGATTGGATGCCCATTGGTTTGGACCTAATTATGACATTAATTGCATGCATGCTATCTATTGAGTCGACGTGCCACATACACTAATAAGACAACCTATTAACTGACAAGTCACCTTGTTGGATCAAATGTGCCATTGACTTCTAGTTCAAGATGATTATCATCAAAAGATAAAAATGGTATTGTCTATCTAAACAATCAACGTTGATTTTTGGATTTTCTAAATGTCATTGTACATGCGTTTTATCTTTGAAGTTTGGAACTCTACTCGTCTTCTCTCATATATAATTAATAGTTAATACTTTTTCTCTTGCTTTATTCATATGTCATACTGAATAGGGATCTTCATGAGATAGACAATTATAATTCTCATCCTATAAATCAGCTTTGCAAATGAAAATGTCCAATCGTGATAAGAGATGCAGGTACACACAAGATAATATTTGAAGACAAAAATCAAGTGATTACACAAGATAATATTTGAAGAAAAAAATCAAGGATTGGTGGAACATGTAATTGAGAGCGACCTTAAGAATCATGCAAAATAAAATTGAATGAAGTTCTCATATGGTGCAAATATCCATGAAAGTGTTATAAAACCTAATGTAGGGGCATTAGGCCCAAGAAAACTTTTGTACATAAATAAATGTAAGTAAAGGGTCTCATGTTTAATTTCCTGAATGAAATTATCCATAGTTGAGCTAATTTAGTTAATTTGTAGAGGAAAATGTAACCGCCCGAATGATTACCGGCATAGGAAGAGACAAAACTTTTTGATTCGTCCGTCGAGCGTTAGTCTAATCGGAACTCCAGAATTTGAAGAGTTTGTGAGTCATTGAGAAATTCGAACCTGCTCATTGTACTGCTATAAAAAGTAAACCTCTCGTATTTAGTCCGGGAGACTTCACATAGGGAACCGCATAGGCTTCTAGGACCGTAGGGAGACAAGAGTAGAGGAGAAGGCCACCCACCCGCATCCGCGCCCAAAAGGCTTGTAAGTTAATTCACTTCGTGTAAATTAGAAATGTTTCAAGATATTTGTGCCCTTGTCGATTTAAATCCGTGTGAATATAATATGAGCCTTTACGAATGATGATCGATTTCGTGTAATTGAAGTTCGAATCCCATAAGAAGGATATGGAGCGGCAGTGATAGAACTCGTAGAACGGCACAGGGAATCTTTTGTGTAGAAGGACGAATAAGAACCCGTGATTAGTTACATGGGGACAGGGTAGAAGATCGGGCCGAAGACCGAAAGGATAATTCGCGCCCATTTATGTGTGTTGAACTCCGGCAATGGGCTCCGTGCTAAGTATTGTTCCTCGTTAAGGAAAGCGGGTTCGTTGGGAATCGGGTGAGATCCCATATCAAAGGATGATGGTGTAGGACCTGTGGAACATGAACTCGGAGTGGTCCTCGTATCGTCACTTAAGGAGAAGATTGACCGAGTTCTCGTGTAAGATTCGCTTGTGGATTGGTCGAACCGTTGGCGAGCGCTCAACCGTAATTTTGGAGTAATGTGTTTATCCCTGCTCCGGTTGTCCGGATTGAATGCACGCAGAGAATCTCGGGATTCTCAGAAATGTTGTACGAGGAGTTAGACGAAACCTCGAGAGTGGAATCATGAAGGAGTGAACAAGGAACGTGGTTTGAGCTGAACTCCTACAGCATACCGTGAGGCTGTGCTGCGTAAGCTATATTCCCTATTTGGCCGTGATCAATGCCATAGGCTGACACGTGGTCTTGAGCGGGTTGGAGAAACCGCTTTCATTGCGTGCCATCATGCGTTAACTATCGACAATGGAATGATCGCGATATCGATGTACGCCGTCCGATTTGTAGTTGGCTCATCGAACGATGGTCGCTCATCAAGTAACACGAAGGATAAACCAAGGTATGGGCGTTTACATTTTGTATGTGTGGGCCTCGTTGCTTATAATGACATATGTTTAATTATATATGGTTAGCTCAAACATTATATAAAGTTCTGGGTTACAAGGTGAATAATTGTATGGTGTGGCTAGTTAATGATTTCTTCTTAATCAAATCTGAACTATGAACGAGGTCGAGTATTTAATCGTAGTGGGGTCCAACGTTTGTTGGGTTTGGTCATAAGGCTTCCGATAATGTAAGAAGGTATTAATATATATATATATATATATATATATATATATATATATATATATATATATATATATATATATATAGATATATATATATATATATATATTGATATATTCCGTGTGCATACAAAAGAAAATTGTATATTCTAGTGGGAGTAGCATTTTTAGTAAATGGAGAGAGTTTAGATGGTATGGTAGGCTCATGTCAAGGACGTGTTGAGTTGGCATGATTGCGGAAGTCGATTGGGAAAGAAATTTAGAGGAATTCTACACACAGACGAGGTTGAAATAATGTGAAGACAAGGACCGTGGGTTTAGCCCCGTCATCAAGTGGTGCATCGAAGCCAGAATTGAATTAGCTCTTTGAAAGTTGACTTTTGAAAATGTACATGTACCGAATGTGAAGGAAAGTTGAAGTTTAAATCTATTTAATAGAAAATTGGTAGATTTGATTTGACATGCGTTAGAAGGTCTCCGCATGAGCACTAGATTTGAAGACAAGAGTCTTGAAGATTGCAACATAGATGCAAAGGCAGGAAGGAGAAGCAAGATCATTCAGGGATCTCGAGAGATAAGATGATGAGCCTCGGCTTAAACTCGGTTGGAAGGTATTGTTTGCATATTTCGTGGCGCAAAGCACCGAGGAGGGATCTCTGTACGTACAGATCACAAGCTTTGAGAGCAATGATAGAAGAGTCCAACAAGGGATTCCGAGTGCGTAAAAAGAGTGTGGCAACCCGAAAGATTCTTAAATCGAGGTTGGATGAAGGAAGGAAAGAGGTGTTCTTGAGAGAAGTCACAAGAGTGAAGCCTAGAGAGCATAAGAGAGTGCTTAGAGGGTTCCGCAAAGAGGGGACCGCATTTGCCAAAATCCAGATTCAGGAGGAAGGGATTGGTGTGAGGTGAGTTGCAACAAGAGAGTTTGTTGTCAGCAGTAGGCTCAGGCACTTCAGAGCAAGAACTCCTGAGAAGAAAATGGCTAGCTGAGAGCCATTGCAAGAGATTGCGTAGGTTCTAAGAGAAGCTGACAAGGGAAGAGTGAGGGAAGATGCCAAAGAAAATGGCATAAGGAAGAGACTCACCGATGAAGAATGGCAGAAGGACTAGTCGAGATCATGATTAACTTGATGCTTCATGATGGGTGTTCTTTTCTCACTTTCACATAATCTTGTTATAGCCTCTCGCTGATGATTTTGTTGTTGGTCATGCCAGCATTAATTAATTTGGTTTTCAATGTTCAATGTGTGAAGAGTGCAAATGTTCCCTTGACGTTACTTTTAAAACTTTAAATCTGTGCATAATAGGATCGTCGTTATGCACCATGTTTCCGGCTCCTACATATTGGAATATGCCCAAAAATGATTTCGAGAGGATTTCCATTCATGGAAGGATATTTGCACTGCTCTTCATGGAAGTTTATTTGCACTCATCTTTCATTCTCTCATGAACCAAGTGAAAACTTCGGGAATTTCTAATCAACAAGTTTTAGGAGTTTGTGTCGCATTTGGGTAGACTCGTAGAATGATTAGCTTGTGGCTGCTATAAACTCTTTTGTCAACCCATGGATGCATAAGTTAAATTTTTCTCTGATTCATAGCCTCCAATGATTTGACACTAAGAATCATCGTCGATTGTGGTGATTCGGGCCGACTTCTTTCTTCTTTTTTGCCCCTTTCCTTAGATGGTCATTCATGGGAGGGGAAGTTCCAATGAATGTATGATTCAGGGTGTGCATTTATTTATTGGTTAACTCTTTGGTAACATCTACGATCGTTACTTCAATGTAACTTGGTTAAATAACAAACACTAAGTGCTAATTAGGAGTTTTAAATGTTTGATACAATAACTAATTTTGCTCTATAGGATCCCATGTGCTTTTTTGGGCCTAAAACTTTACATGGCACCCATGTGTTTACAAAACCATGGAAAAAAATTGAAAGTTTTTAGGTTATTTCATGGCCACACTGATGTGTTTCACTGCATGGAAATGAAACTATGGTCAGAGGACAATGTCTTAAGGTATTTCTTTCCATTGATAAGTAAAAGAATCACTAGTAACTGACTAGTTTCCTTCCTCACTTTTATCATGGAGAAAGATAGAGGATATGTTTCAAATTCTTATAACCAATTCTTTACAACTTAAGGGAGAGGTGTTTTGGAAAGTTCAAAGGATGATTAAAGTTATCAATATTTTGTTGTTTTGTTTAAAGCTTTCATGTTCATTAGGTGATTTGGAGATATGATTTAATTTAGTGGAAATTTTTATATTTTATATTTGAATGATGTTCTTTGTTTTATAGATGATGACTCATGATGTTATTGTTTTGTGTATAATGATTTATTTTTGCTTTTGGGTTTGGGCCTCGCACAACATTTTAATAAAAAATCGCATAATGGTTTTTGTGAACATTACACTTATTTTACTTTGAAAGATAACATACAAATCTAGTAATTTCAACTCTTGAAACTATTGATGTGGTGTTTCTGCATCGATTTGAAATTTTACTGAATATTCAAAGGAGATTTCAAAATCTAATCCCGGGAAGAAACTATCAAGGCAAATCGATGTATTATCACACTTTAAAAAGTCTCAATCCAAGAATACACATTCTCTTCATGCTTCAAGCCCTTTCAACAACTGCTATCGAGAGACGGTTAACTCTGTGAAAATGTATCCGATATCCATATGATGGATGAAATAATAGGTTCCTCAAGTGATCGTGGTGGAGATAAATGCGCTTCAACA
Source organism: Pinus albicaulis (assembly GCA_034641835.2). Taxonomy (NCBI): domain Eukaryota; kingdom Viridiplantae; phylum Streptophyta; class Pinopsida; order Pinales; family Pinaceae; genus Pinus; species Pinus albicaulis. Next base: position 437,832,135 of record CM076574.1, on the reverse strand, counting down.
GAAATTAATGATGAAAATGTTAAATATATTTCCTTGAAGGTGACACAAACCATTCACTAGAAAAGGAAAAAAGGCCAATGGACCATAGGGAGAAAAATTCCAAGATGATCGGGCTCAAGTTTCCATTTATTGAAGAAATACCTTATTCAAATGAGGATTTTACGAGAAGTTAAATGTCTGCGTGTAGTTGGAAAAGTTGCAAGGTAGTGAAATTTCGATGAAGCTGACATGACAAAAAGCATGCGGTAAGCGGTTTATGAAAAGAAATTGTAAAATGGGTAAAGAGAAATCTATTGTCGCATGGAAATCTTTGGAGGAATGCCGACATAGCCAATGTGTGGAAGAATACAAAAAATATTTAATAAATAATAAGAAACTTGAGGCAAGTGGAGGAACCATCATATCTCAATTTGAAAAGACGATGGAAAGAAGTTTGTTATCCAAGACGATACAATTGAGCACTGCATTTCACATCTTATGTAAAGGTCGGCCCCATGATAGATTATCCATCGATGAAATTTCTATTCCTTTTTCTTCACGTGCCAAAATTCTATCTCATTGGTCCGTAACTAGTGGCCTGGAATGGGCGAGATATCTAGCTCAAGTAGAAATCGATGATTTGAAAATGAGATTGCAAATGCTAGGTTTTTGGCATTGTCCTTCGATGAGGTTACGTACTTATTGATAATACTTCATGGATTTGCATGAGAATTTATATGGTTAATGACCATATTAAGCATTCCTATCTACTTGGGATTAAAAGATGAGAGAGACTTCTACAAATTTTGAAAATATTTATGAACTTGTTCTTAATACTTTGAAGGAAAGTGGTATGGATCATTTAATGATCGTAAAAAAAGTTGGTATGTGTTGGAGCAGATGGAGCATCCCGTAATGCACCTGACAAGGAATGATCTTGTGTTAGACTACAATTCATCGCCTTCGCCATATATGATTAATATTCATTGTATGGCTCATGATGAATTCTAATAAAAATAGTAAGCAAGTTTCCATTATTTTCAAAAGTTGAAGATCTTGTACGGGAGACTCATGCATACTTTTCTCATAGTCCCAAACGATATTTAGAGTTTCCAACAATTTGCATATGGTGTTACAAGCTTGGAAAAAACTACCGAAAGATGTTGATACAAGATGGATCTCATTAAATGGACCACCAAAGACTATTTAGTGAGTTCAAATCTTTGGTAGGGTCGATGTATGAAAATCTACAATGTAGACAAAGCTCAAGATCTTCTTCAACTAATCGATATAGAAACATTATTGACATTGGCCGGAATTCTTCCTATGCTACATGAAATGAATGTCCTCGTGAAAATTTCTCGCAGTCACACAATGTATATTGCCGAATACACAAATGCGAGAAATTCGCATGCCTTGCATCGATAATTTGTATATGATGCCGACTCTTTACCTGGCCCGTAGTTTACAAGTTGGACTAAGATCATCAATATAGAACATCGAAATTTTTTGACGTTTGATGAAAAAGCGATACTATGTATCACAAAGGCACCTGCATATGGTCCCTTTCATTATATTAGTAAGACGGACGAATCACCAAAGATTGCCCCGTGTCAAGAGACCAATTTGATAATATTGCGACCCTGAGACAAAATTTGATAGAAATTGCAAGATCACTATCATCGTAGATAAGAGAACGATTTCGAGATGAATTGTTGGAGGCCATGTGGTATACCTCAATATTGGAACAATTGTCAATGTTCAAGAAATTTAAAAGCCGATTTTCAAAGAGATTAAAAATGTTTAGTAGACCACTTTTGAAAGAAAAGTCTCGATACATGGAGAACAGTGAAGGTATTTTAGATTCATCAAAATTGTATCAACAAGGTGGACGTTCGAAACAATGTGGAATCAATATCATTTTTTTGGAGAATCCTAATGAAAACTTGCCATAAGATTATGGAATACTTTAAGTGCTAGCCAATACCGCAAGAAAACATATTAGAATATTTTAAATTGCGTATTTGTGTCAAACCATGTATTTCGGATCAAAAGAGGATGAGAGAATGTTTAGTGCACTATGATTTTTGAAGTCAAAGTTATGGAACAAGCTTGATAAACATGTGGATACATGCAGATTACATGCAACAAAGTATGACGTTGAGAATTTTCCATATGAAAGAGCACTAGTGCTTTGGTGATCGATTAGGATAGAAGGGGGATAAAACAATATAACAAATTTATCTAATGAACTTGATACAGAATATAATGTTTTGGAGGCTCATAATGACAGTGACATCTAGAGAAGATCATGTTCACAATGTAGAAAATGATGACCAAGATGAGAACTCGGGACATTGAAATACCTCTAGGACTCTTATTTGTATACATGTTCCGCTTGATCATGCAAGATTACTACATGTCAAATTCAGCAAAAATGGGTTCTATATTGTATTTTTCATCGTAACATTGCGCCTACATTTCTTTCATGTGTGTTATTTTAAGATTGATATTTCATATTTAATCCTTACATTGTTTGTTTCTTATTTGTGGACAGGAAATGAAGTCGTGATTTGATGATTTTGGGACCTATTTTCATACAGATAGCATTTGACTAGTATTAAATGATAAATAACTAATTTAACAAGACTAATGCAAAGCATCAATGGGCTCATTCAAGTACATGAAACTACCTTGATGTCTAGCTTTTTAAATCTTGGAAAATTTTAATGGTATATATGTTGCTTGTGGTTTGGGGAATTTTGCCGAGTTTCAAGTTTTATATTTTTTCTGGAAAATAATTATTGATATTTGGAAAATGTGTGGATTTATATTGGTATTGGAAACAAAGCTAGTTTTGATCTTTGATTGGAAATGAAGTCAGATTTGATGAAGTTGGGACCTATTTCTTTTCACATAGATAGTGTCATAGTATTAAATGATAAAGAACTAATTTAAGAAGTCTAACGCTACAACAATGGGTTTATTCAAGTACATGAAATTGTGTTAATGTCTAGCCTTGATATCTTTGAAAATTTTAGTGGTTTGTTTGTTGCTTGTTTAGAGGATTTTGTTGAGTTTGAAATTAGTCTCTTGAATGCTTATGGTTCTCATATCATGTATATATTGATAGATTGATAGATCTAGTTCTATTATTATAATCATTATTGTTTTCTTTATATATTTGGTGGTTTGAGGAAAGATATTTTATTTCCTTTCACTTTGTGGCATGATTTCGACATCTTCACATTTTAGAATATATAAAAATATTTTTCTTATTGATTTTTTCGAAAAGAATTATTGAGAGTTAGGTGAAAATGCACAATGTTGTGTAGCATTAGTGTGATAAATATGGGATAGTGCAAAGCACAGTTTTGAAGATTAGTCTAAGTTGGATTGCACTTAATCAACTCAAATAAGTTGATCAAGGTTTAACAACTAATCGTTAGTTCAATGGATTTAAGGTCTTATGTGCATAAATACCAAAGGGAAAAATGGAGCCCATCATGGGGTACTCTTTTGTAATTCTCCACCATCGCTACCTTCCATGCTTCCTCAAACCTCTTCTCCAACCTCAATATCGCTGCTAGTAGTAGCATGAAAACAACACTACGCTTAGCAACTAGAAGAACACATTTTCCAAACTACACGAGAACCATTTCTCACGAGTCACCATGTGCCATGCTTCGTCTTGTTCTCTCTTTCCCACTCATTGCTCAATTACCATATATTCATTGAACCAACACTCCGAACTACGTTTAGATAACGATTCACCATTTTGTAGTAGTGATTCTCCATTTGTACCTGCATTTGCCACGATTTTACAGGATAATATAATCTCGTGAGAGATTCGCCAAAAAATTATATATACATATTATATTATTAATAAAACCGCCTTCCATTTTTCCTATGTATCATGGGGATTCACCTATTTTATATATATATAAATTTAGGGGGTTCTTAAAATTTTCCCTGCTCAAAAACACTTTTTGGTGAAGGCCACTCCACAATTTCCTTTAACTTCTCTGGATCCATCTTTAATCCTTCAGCAGAAACAACAAAACCTAGATATACCAATTCTTCTTTCATGAATGAAAATTTCTTTAAATTTATCAGTAATTTCTCTTGATGTAACTTCCTTAAGACATAATTAAGATGTCTCGAGTGTTCTTCTTTTGTTTTGCTGTAAATTAATATATCATCCAGATATACTTTTGCAAATTTACCAATAAATTCCTTTAATATCTCATTCATGAGCCTCATAAAGGTACTAGGTGCATTTGATAAACCAAAAGGCATTACCATCCATTCATACAATCCCTTATTTGTTTTAAAGGCTATTTTCCATTCATCACCTTCCCTTATCCTAATTTGATGATACCCATTTTTCAAGTCTAGTTTTGAAAAATATCTTGCTCCACTCAAACAATCCATCAAATCTTCAATTCTAGGTAAAGGAAATCTATACCTGATTTTTATCTTGTTGATTTCTCTTGAATCAATGCACATTCTCCAACCTCCATCTTTCTTTGGAATTAACATTGTAGGTACTGCACAGGGACTCAAACTTTCTCTGATCAAACCTTTGTCAACAAATCCTTGCACTTGCTTTCTGATTTCCTCATTTTCTATAGGATTCATTCTATAAGCTGCCTTGTTTGGAAAATTTGATCCTGGAATCAAATCTATCATATGGTTGTTTCTTCTTACAGGTGGTAATTCATCAAGAAAATCATCCACAATAATATCACAATAACTCTCCAACATTTCTTGAATTTCAATTGGAAAATCATAAATTTTAGTAGAAGTAAATACTACCTTAGGTTTGCAAACTAAAGAAAAATTTACCTCATCATCTTCAATCTGCTACAAGTATTCTTTTCCACTCAACAATAAAGCCTTTGGATCAAAATTTTTACTTGATGCATCTCCTTCTTCCATAGGTAACAATGTTTGATTCATACCATCTTTGAAAAACTTGTAAGTGTTTCTCTTTCCATCATGTACTGTTGCTCTGTCATACTACCAAGGTTTGCCTAGAAATATGTGACACACATCCATAGGCATCACATCACACATGATTTTATCTTTGTAACTGCCCATTTGCAATTCTATTTCACATTGTTCTTTTACAATCAGTTGATGTCCCTTATGAAGCCATGACACCTTGTAGGGTGTTGGATGTTCCCTTGTCTTCAATTTCAACTTCTATATCACCTCTGTAGAGACCAAATTATCTGTACTGCCACTATCAACTACCAATTGACATCATTTCCCTTCAAATTTGCACACACTTTTGAACAAAGTTTTTCTCTGTGCTGGTTCAGCAACTTCCTTTGTTAGTTTCAACAAAACTTTGTTAACCACCAAAGATTATCCTTTCTCTGGAACAATTTATTTCTCTATTTCAGGTAACTTTGTTGCTTCTTCTCCAGTTTGAACAACAATTGCATTTCTCTAGCTTGTCCCCACATTCTCTTTCTCTGGACATTCATAGGCTCTATGTCCTAATTTGTTACATCTGTAACATCTCACTTCTCTTCCTCTGTTTCTGCATCCTCTTCGTCTGTAAGAACTCCTTCTGCCACTTGTATCACCTTCTGTGGGTGCATACTGAGGTGAGCTGCTGCTAGCTCCATCTCTTGGTGTTGTAGATCTTCCTCTACCACCTTGACTTCCTCTTCCTTGGAAAGTACCTCTTCCTTTGGCAGATTTATTTCTTAGGAGTTTTTCTTCAGCTTTTAAGGCCATCTGGAAAGCCTCTTCTACTGTCTTAGTATAAAATATACTTATCTCGTCTTGAATCTCCATTCTAAGACCATTTATGTACCTAGCAATATTCACTGTTGTATCTTGAATTTGTCTTGCTCTTATGGGCAGTTCGTAAAATTCTTTTGTGTATTCTTTTACTGTCATTAATCTCTGTCTAAGATTCTGCATTTGTCTAAATAATGAAATCTGATAATCACTAGGAAAAAAATTACCTCTCAGCTTTGCCACCATTCTGTTCCAATTCTTGATTAGCTGCTTACCAACTCTCCTTCTTTCTACTTGCACTCCATCCCACCAAAGTGTTGCATGTCCTTTCAACCTTGTGACAACAAGCTTAACTCTCTTTTCTTCACCCATCTCTTCATAATAAAAGCATTTATTCATTTCATTGATCCAGTCTATCAACTCTTCCGGGTTCAATCCTCCTGCAAAAGCTGATACTTCAAGTCTAGGCTTGGATGTAGAGCCTAAAACTGATTTAAAGAATCTCATATCAGGAGTAAGCTCAAAATTTTCTTCTTCCTCTTCAGCTTCAGGTTCACTAACATCTTCAGGATCTCTATGTTGTCCTGCTTCTATTGCTCCCAATCTGGCTTGAATCTGCTACATAGTCTCCAGTACTTCTGCATTTGCAATTGGTCTACCTCTTCTTCTACCAGCACCACTTCTACGAATTCTGACAGCCATGTTGGATTTCCTTTTCTGACTTTTGGAAGCTTGTTCAATATCTGAAAAATGCTCTGAAAACCTCTCTGATACCACAAATGATGGCAGTGTGGGTGCAGGCATTAAGGAGAGTTTCTCAAACTTGGTTACTATATTCTCTAGCTCAGGAGGAATCTGATCCTGATCTCTTTTTTCACTCTTGGTCATCAAAATTTATCAAAATTGTTCATAAAATTAATAAAATTCACATTCAGAAGAAAAAGGTCCCTTTACTCTTCATTACATAATAATGTAATTTAAACCAAGGTTTTAAACCTTTCGGATCCCCTTATACCTTTGATACATTTAAACATTGTTTAATGACCTTTCAGAAATATAATAAACCCACTTTAACCAATGTTTGAAAACCCTTCTGGAATATCATAATTTACTTTTAAAACAGTGCTTTAGACCTTCGAAATCGAAGTCAGACCTCAACCACTTTGATAAAAATCTATTTAATAAACCTTTGGAAATAGTGTTAAAACCCTTTGACAATGTATAAACCCTTTCTATTCATGTATCCGGACTTCACCTTTTAATAAAACTCTATTGAATTAACATTCAAACCTTCAGAAGTTAGACCTTTCGGAAATGGTTCCAGATCTCAAAATTTAATAAAACTCCACTTCATAACTTTTTGGGTCCATACGTTGGATTAACTCCCACACAGATTTTAGTGCGATTACCGTCGGATCTCCACTGATCCTGATCAGATGGCAGTCGCATTCAATCGACCCCCGAACTTTATCAATCAAATGCAACACGAAATGGGCAGTATTTTTACTGCGACGTGTCAAATTTTTATTTGATCGCATTTGAATGGATGAAAACTACTCATGCGCCAAAAGCAGTGCGACAACAGTGTAAGTGGTTTCTCGAAAACCACTCAACCTTCAATTTTCATTTTCAACCGCGTTTAGACACAATTTTCACCGGATTTTCCTTTTATCTTCCATTCCTCTCAGAACCTCCTTTTTCATTGCAACTCAACCAATCTATGATCACTACCTAATCTTCCAGCAAAGTAAACAGAACTTCGTCTGAATTCTTTACGCAAAAATTTAATCATGCTCAATTCTAATTCACACAGAGACTAATTGCTTACAATTTCTACACATAAGACATATATATCAAAGAATTTGAAGAGATGAACTCTTCGGGAAATTGCCAAGTATAACACAGATAAATAAACCCTGTAATTTTATTAAATCCGAGGTCAAAACCCTCACAATTCATTCCTCTACGACCAATCCCGAATTTCTCCTCTTCAGAGGTTACAATTTATAGGTTCTTTTACATAACAATGGACCTCCTCTTGAGGATCAAATTCTCTAAATTCAGAAAAATCCTGGAATTACACAATATCTTCCTAAATTCTATCAACTGAAGCTAAATATACTGAAACAAATCTAAAACTATTCAATCCTCCTAGATACTAGTTCAGCCCTATCTAGTAAAGTTGGAAATTGATAGCTAAAGGTACCAACACCTTTGCTTGGAACATTTTTTTGGAATAATTAATGAAGCCTTTTTTCTCTAAGCCTCATGCTCCTGCATCATATTCCTTCCTATCAGCAACATAGAAATGAATAAATGATGAAAATATAGAAAAAAAAAGAATATTGTGTATTTAGAAGAGTGTCGACTAGCCTTATATGCCAAGAATCAAGGAAATTAATGGCACATTAACAATGGTTATTCAAAAAAAATGACAGGTGAAAAATGTATATTTATATCCTTTGATGAAGTTAGAAGTGGAAATGTTATTTATTTGTTGTTGGTTGGATGATCTGAAAATTTATTTGCATAATTACGAGATCCTTCTGTGGGATAGAGGAGAACATCCTGAACCTGTGGAGGTGATAGAAGAACATCAAAAATCCATCAAATCCCCAGAAGTAGCAGAGGTTATCTCCAAGAATAGGGATATTAACATTGCATATTGTGCACTACAGATTAAATCATTGGAAACTAAGGCACAGTCAGGATGTAAATAAAGGTGGGATACCTTGGGAAAAAAAACCCCAAAATAAAGATCCATTTAACTACCTAAACTTAAATACAACCTTAACAAGGGTGTTCAGTATATTATTGTCATGGGACGGTGTGGGAATCACTAGATAGGTCTTAGATTTAACTATCCAATGATCTCGCTTCCAACAAGGATATATAAAAAGAAATATATGTTGAAAAAAAATAAGAGTTTGATTGTTGGAATGTAATTATGGATACAGGAGGGTATCTTTGTCCCGATGAAGTAGGACAAAATGATTATTATATCAAAAATCTTCATGAAATTCCCCCTTCATCCACAGATTTAGTTTGACAGACTGACCCACCGTTGTGGACACACTAGCTCACTGCTGCTGACACACTGGCTCACCATTCGTGACACATTGGCTCACCGTTGCTGACACACTAGATCACAGTTTCTGACACAATGGCTCACCGTTGCTGACACACTGGCTCACCGTTGCTGACACACTGGCTCACTGTTGTTGACACACTAGCTCACCGTTGCTGACACACTAGCTCACCGTTGCAGCAACTCATAGAAAACAAACACATTATATTTGATGTTGTAATATATATTAATTTCCAATAATATATAATGAGTTACATTGAGAAGTTATAAAAAACAGGTAAAATTGTGTTTCACATGTTTAGTTACAATTTCATTGCAGTTCCTCTAATAATTTTTTTACATTTCCATTTTTTTTATTTGAATTTATATATCAGATTATTGTTTAGACACCAATATATTCAAGTATGCAAGTATGCAAAACCACTTGAAAGATATCTTCCATGACTTACAAAACAATCAATGTATTAAAAGATTGAGTGTAAATGCATGGAGTTATTTAATCCCATTAAATGACAATTCCATCAAATTAGAGAAATCTCCAAACATATCCTCACCAACTATCAAACATACGTGTACATAGTCAATAAAACAATAATACATCAAATATAGACAATACAAGAATATACATTAAAATAAAATTGAAAACAAAATCGTGCACAAGGAACCTCGAAAAGCATTCATTATTGGAGCGAGGGCGACCTCGCTTGTTGTTTCGTTCAAAGTGAAACGGTTCATCTTCATCTGCAAGGATATTCAAGTCAATTTCCAATCTTTCATTTTGTTGCCTTCTTTTTTTTCTCTTTTTGGGGCTTAGGAAAATCTTCTTCCTCTTGAAAGGTAACTTAAAAGCACCCAATCCACACGTGAATTCATAATCCATAATATGAAGATTGTTGGCGCCATCCAAAATTTTTTTAAACAAAGAAATCAATTGTTCAATCTTGGTCAAAGTAGCAGGAGGACTGTTTCGAACCAAGTCCAAGTATCCAAATAACTCCTCCTTGGCCATCTCAATTTGTTCAAAATTTACATCAACATTGTGACTATCCATAGCATATGTGTTTGCATCTTCAGGAAGATCGAATATCGCCTCTATATTTATCTCAGGAGGGTCATTGTATGAACCTATTGTGATTTGATGATTTTGTAATTAGTTTGAAGCCATTGAACCGAAACACAACCAACCAACCTTTATGGCATGCTTGCATATGTTGCCACGAATAGACCATGGGCAATCACAAGCTATGAAATTTGTATGATGACAAGTGACAAGATATTTATTATTAACTTTAGATTGACTCCTCACCCAAAAATCATGAGATATTTTCTCATGAGGGCTGCAATCACTATCTGGAATTATTTTTTGTTTTTCCATTGATGATTCCAACAGTTTCTCTTTCTTGTAATTATTGAAAAACCCTTCCTTTTTTAGAATTTCCTTAAACCGATAACATGGTTCAACATTTTTTAGAAGAACATATATCAACCAATCCATCATACGAGAACATTTATTTCTTCTATCAGATAGAAATTTTGTCTTTAGGTAACAATGATATGACCCCACAACATTGTTTGTCTCCTGATTTGCATGGGGAAAATCCTGACAACCTTTGACCCACATCCCTAATTGCATAAAATTTGGGTTAATGAAGATATTTCGTCCATATATCAAACCAAAAAGAGAAATGTAACTTAAGCTTTTTTCAACTTACAAATCTTGTCACCAACAACCCAATTCTTGTGGAAATAGTCTAGGAACATCTCCTCATTAGCAACTTTGTCGAAGCAAGCATTAATTTCATTGCTCACTTCAACACCTGAACAATAATTCATAATTAAACCCAAATCACTAAATTTTTTTTTTTCTATTCTTGGATTACTGGCCAATCTATTCACATTTTTTAGCCATGCTTGACATACATGCCAAACACATAAGATAACATTGCACGTTGTGATTCTCCTGCCACATTCAGTTCATTTCAAGCATGTTATTTTTGTAATAAATACAAATTTTACAACAAAATAAGAATATTGAAGTTTCCTTAAAGGTTTGATTTCAGCCAATGCATCATGAACCATGAAAGCATTAACTTTCCAACTATGATAAACTTGGTGACACCTATGAATGAGCTGCTCCAACCATAGCGAAAATGTCCCATGATGTATTATGTGATGCCACCACCCATGCAACTGTCACCCCACTTTGTTGCTCATCAAACACCACGAGTGTGTACAATTGATACTATCACATTCAAAATACATATGAAGTCAACTTCAGATCATCAATCATTATTATTCAAATTATTGTACTAGATCAATCATTATCAATACACTCACCCCATACTTATTCGTGTTGAATGTTGAATCCATGACTATTAGGCTATTATTTGATAGCTTCACCATGGTCTCCAACATCCACTTCGTCTAAATTCCGATTATAAAAGGGACATCTCCACCATTGGGCTTTTGATAAAAGAAAAAATCATTTGGGTGTTTCCTATACCAAATTTTCACACTCATTTCGTTCTTCTTATGCAACTGATAATTTCCTTTCATTAGACGATTATATATGTTAACAAAATATTTTTCTACACAAAAATAAATCCCTATCTCGAGCCACATCATCCACGTCAATATATTTTTTAACATGCATTTTGCAAACAGAGTCAATTGGCACATCCAAGAAGAAACAACTCTCTACATAGGAAACCATCTCCCTTGATAACTTTGGTTAATGTAACACCATAGCATGACCCAAGGTGTCCTATTGGTCATGACAAGGCCATCCTTAGCTATCTACATGCTCATACGTTTTTTATGTTATTATCACAATCTGAGGGATTTGTACCATAATTTTTACAATGAAATGGCATTGGCATCCCCTCTTTTTCACAAATGAGTATTTCTCAAGTCATTCATTGAATACCACATCATTATGGTTGTGGGTTCCCAAGTCATTAATTGAATACCACAACCTAACTGGCCAGGGTCAGATAATTAGGAAGTCTCTCAAATGCCATGGATTTTCTTGACAATTGTAGAGCCTCTTACTGTTGCATTTCCGGGTCCTTCCAAAAATATAATCTCACACACACCCAATGGATTTTACCTATTCACATGTCATCCCGACGGGGAATCCACCTACGCATACGTCATCTCTGAGCAGAACCCGCCCGCGCATATGTCATCTCATCCACATGCATTCTCACTTCATTGTTCTCGAAGTTAACCTTAAGGGCCTGCGGTGTGCACGTGTCATCCCTGCCTAGTTGCTCTCTCCCTATTCCAATTTCATTTGAAATTAAACCCATGGCCGTGAATTCATCATCTCATCCCCAACTCGTTCTAAACCACGCCCTAGGTCGAAGCGACTTATAGTGCTCAAAGTCGTAGACCCACAAAATAATCGACTGCATTTACCTGCAGTGGAAACGATGGAGTGACGAGATAAACTTTAGATATATGGGTTAAGGCACAAGGCCTAAAATAGAAAATTTATTGATAATGAATGACCAACGACAATAATGCAAGCACCTCTTAACCCTCAAAGACCATGGACTTGAAGACTAGAAAGGGGTAGAACCCCAATAATGATTCACACAACATTCATGACTTAACAAATACCATGGAGTTGAACACTGGAAAGGGGTAGGAAATTGAATAACGATCCACACAACATTCATGACTTATCATGACTTAACAAAGACCATGGACTTGAAGATTGGAAAGGGGTAGGAACCCCAATAACAATTCACAGCACATTCATGACTTAATAAGAAACACATGAGTTATTCAAACCATCCTAATCTACGATTGCATTCATTCATAGAATTCCTTATCAACATAATCCTTATACAATGTTGTTAATAATCATATTACACAAGTTCAGGTCATAGTGAGCATAGTCACACAAATTTGTATTTCTAACTATGAATAAAATCAATGAACTACAACATTCTAACATTTGAAAATATCACACCTGCCATCAACATACAAGAACATCAACATTCCTTCATAGTTAGTATAATTCCACACACTTTCATGTTACATATCAAACATTATTAATCATTCATGGCGCAAGTGTGAACACAAGTAAATACCCTTATCTAATTAACTTGGATGATTGGCAACTGAGGGAGGGACTTCATGTCTCCACCCAACCATAGGTCAACTACATTGAAATCTTTCTTGCAGTTTCCCACCCCCAAGTTGGATTCAAAGTTCGAGGAGTTATGCGCTCAATGGAATTTCACACCAATACAAGTCAACTAGATGAGGGAGAGAGTGCACTATCCATGTGGTTTATTAATTGCCTCTTGTAGTAAGGACCATAATGACTCTTTTACCTCTTTGAAATAGAGAAAATGGATTCACCCTAGGCTTCGTTAAGTTATGCTGAATCCAGGAGTATGATCTCACTCTAAAGGTGGTTTATATTCAATTACCTCTTCTTAATTTTGGAAAATGATTATAATGGTTTGCTCACCCATGGCGGTGGAGTAGATAGTGGCTTGATAAATCTTCTCATCAAAGATGATCATGATTCTAGGTCATCATCATTAGGAAATAGGTCTAATGTTGAGTGTGGATAGGCCACATTGTTTTAAAGCAAGCCATGACTAAACATTTCTCGTCAGCTCCATTTCCTGACAAAGAGAGCCTCAACACCATGGCATTGCACAAGTGTCCCGAAGGAGACAATATATGGTCTAGAGTTTGAATCCTAAGGAGGAAACGAAAGATCCATTGGGAGGAGAAGTTAACATGGACAAAGAGAGCATAGGTGGTGGGTCTACATTCTTTTCTCCTTTAAGCATAGGGTTCAACTAGCATTGAGTCGTGATGAACAACACTACATAATTATTTTAAGCTTATAGTTTCAATGGAAATGATACTACATCTAACTTCAAGTTTGCACAAATGAGGATATGATGCACTCGAAGAAGGCATCATTAGACATCTTGCATCTACTAGGAATCAATGTTGGTCTTTCATCTCTAACATAAACACTTCGATTGGAATGGTCCAACTCCAAACTATTTTTTGACTATAGGGAAAAATTGCATTATTTTTATCAATTCAACTTCAAAATAAAGAATATTAATAACCTGCACACATTTATTTTTTGTAAGATTACTAGTTAAATTTTATCGTAAATAGGTGAATTCTCAATAGAAGCTAACACCCTTATCAAGTTTTTTATATAGAGAATCAAAGATTTTTAGCTTCATCCTTATAAACTTTGTGGAAATGTTTTCATCTTCTCACCTTGTATTTGACAAGGGGGAGTAATATTAGTGATTTGCGATCAAACTTGAATTTTCAAAGTCCTGCAGTCCAACGAATGAATGCTCCAACAAGCGAATGATTCAGTGAGCGAACTATTTAGGGAGATAATAATCCATTGAGACGATGATCTCGTGAGGCAATAAACAATCCAATGGGACAACAATCTAGTGAGCGAGTTATCTAGTAGCAGATATTATGGTGTACATCAAGTTATCTTCAACGATCCAATAAGTCTAATATGTAGATAGTAAGGGATTTTATATGGATCTATGCAACAAATTGGTAACTAAAAAATGGCCACATAAAATGATGAATTCACAATGCAGACACTTGTATTAAACGCCGAAACCAAATAATAAAGATAGTAAACATGTGACTATACTTTTTAAAATAAAAAACTATATCAATTAAGTTTTAAAATTATTAATTTCATCCCTATGAAAAAAATATTCTAAATTTAATAAATCTAAAACATTTACACATTACTTAATATTTAAAAAAAAATCAATTTTTGAGACTCCATTACGAAATAGGGTCAGGGTATGAATTTGTAATCTGGAATACCCATCAAATATGTGGTTTTTACAAATATAATGTTCATCTTAATCATTTTAATGAAGAATGTTGATAGACAAAAGGAAGATTTTTAGTTGTATTTTCCAAGCAATCATCCTATAATGAATAATTTTCCCATAAATTCCATCCCCAAATATACTTATCAATGTAACTAAGTGGCATGCTATAATAAAATAGTATTTCATTTGGTTTAAAAGTTTATGAAATGGCAATAACCTTCATTTTCATTAACTTATTTTTCAATTTTAAAAACATTTATTAAAAAAGAATATTATAAATTAAAGTTTATAAACAATATTACATATTAATATTTGTTTTATAATTTATAACAATAAAAATAAAAATAAAAAAATTAATTAAAAAGTGAAATACTTTTTTATAAATTTATAAAAGGAAAATTATGATAGTTTGAAAATAAAAAATATTAACCAGTGTACAGAATTTTTCCACAAGTACAAGATTTAAACATTTTCGATATTCATATAAAAGATAAAGATGATAACTGGTTAACAAAGGTGCCAGGGAATCTTGTTAATAAAGGTACCTGGGAAAATATGCTATTTATTTATAAATTTGCGAAACATTCCAAATAGGCATGTGATTATATTCAGCGTTATCCAAATAGGCATGTTTGCCGCTTTGCCATTGATGCAGCTCACACGCAATAGTCTTTCCCAGAAGCAACGATGCGGAAGTCTGGAGAAGGCGGCGCCAGCTTTCCTACATCGTACCTCGACCCCATCTTCATCAACATCTTTTCGTCAATGGCTGCCAATGTACAGGTCGTATTCCGCGGTTATAATCCTGAAAAAACGAATTGTCTTGGTGAGGCTTTTTGGATTTTTTTTTGGTTTTTTTCTCTAAAATATAGAAACTCTTGAGAGTCTCTGTCTATGGATTTTTCAGATCTGTTTTTTCTAAAATCTAAAAAATCTCATTAAAAATAACTCAATTGTTATTAGTATTTATGTATTTCTCTTGCCTATGAATATCGGGCCTTTAATTTCAAATCAAATCACGGATTAATACATGTGGTTGATATTAATAAATATATTTGATAGTGTTTATATAAATCAATATTATAAATTTAATATTAATAATGTTATAAAAATAATTATTATATTATAAATTATTATTAGTATTATAATATTATAAATATGATATTAATTATAATAATAATTTATCTTAATTGTTATTATTTTATAATAATATGATAATAATATTGAAATTATCAATAATATGATTAGATTATTGATATTATAAATTAAGGGATTAATAAAATTAAGAGAATAACATTAAATTTAAGAGATTAATATTATTAATCTAAAGGATTAATAAATCCAAGAGATTATTAATATTACAAGTCAAGGAATTAATAAACTCGAGGGATTAATATTGTAAATTTAATGGACTAATATTATAAACCCAAAATATCAATAAACCTAAGAGATTATGAATATTTTAAACCCAAGGGATTAATAAACTCAAAGATTATTAATATTATAAACTCAAGGGATTAATAAACCTAATGGCTTAATTTTGCATGTTTAAACTACTTTGTAAATATATAAACAACTTTTCATATACAATATGTCACAAGTTTTCTTTCATGATGTCTGGTTCATTCATATATTTTTTTGGGTGGAGTATAAACGTTATGTGTTTTTAAGTCTTTTTCACTATAATCTTCACTCTAGTTGATTATATATATATTTTTAATTTCAATTTTATTTTTGAAAATATAAATACTTTTAGTGTTTTTAAAAAATTAAAACATATAAGGGATTGGAGAAGGTTTGGGGTAACCCTAGGCAGAGGTAAGTTTGTGTTTTCCTTGATACCATGTCAGGTCTGCTGCTGGTAGACGAGATCTTTGAATCAGGTTTGCTTGGAAATATTGGTTCGATGGTAATGAATGATGCTTCTCTTCGCATGTGATTTCTATGAAGATCGGGATCGCCTCGATCGGGCAGCCACAATGTTTGATCCAGTCCAAAAGCTTTAGTTATCTAGTGAAGTTGCAACGTTCAACAATCTTGTAGCAAATGGCCCTAAATTCCAGAAGTCACACACCTCAGTTTTTCAAGAAGATTGACGATATCCCAAAAATTGTCATCTCTACCACTCATGTAAGAGCAAGAGCACTGCAACTCGCAGACTTGAGACTAATCGGCCAATTTACTCGATTATGGCCCTCCCCCAAGTCTATTAAATCCTAGATCAATTCTAACTAGAAACCAATGATGAAAGGGGAGGTAGTTTCTTCCTTTGTAGGAAAGGGCTTCTTCACTTTCTACTTTGAACTTAATGAAGATAGGGACATGATCTTTAGAAGTGGTCTAACCCAGGCTGTGATATCCCTAATATCGTCCCAGTATGGGTTAAGCTACCCTATCTTTGTCTGCATTTTTGGAACAATGCCACATTCAAGTTGATTGTTAATTCACCGAGAAAATATATCAATTGTGCTAAACCCAAGGAAGGATTGCTTTTCCACGGCATAGTTTGTGTGGAAGTTGATCTAAAAATGGGGATTTCAACAACAATCAATATTTGAATGGATGATTGGACTCGCATCCAAGAAGTTGACTATGATGAACTCCCTTTTAAATGTCAGACCTGTCATGAATACAGGCACTTCGCAAGAAGCTGTTCCAATGCTCTAGCTTCATAGGACAACCAAGGGGAGTAGGGGGATCTATGGCAACAAACCAAGAAGCGAAAGGGCCCTACCTAGCAACATGCCACAAATAAAGGAAAATAGACCAATCAATCAAAAAGAACAGGCAACAACACTACAACCCAAGAAAATAAACCAAGTCCGAGTTAGTCAGGGAGTCAGAAGGGTACATCTAATAAAAATAAAGTGCTAACAAGCCTCAACAATGAAGAAGGTCCTTCCAAAAAAGCTTAAGAGCCTATTTCGCATCACCAATCAATACCTCTAGAACAAGAGCATCCATTCCATGAGGAGTCCCCATATCCTTCATATGATTCATCATAAGGAAATGGAGAGGTATACCTTTCCTCCAAATAAGCCACAACACCAGTCCCCATGGTGAGCTCAGAATTTGAAAAAGCATAGGATGAGAAAGAGAAAGAAATTGATAGAAAGGTCCAAAGAACTAGAAGGAGAAACAACAGAGAAATTATAAAAGAGAAAACCAAAAAAGAAAAAAATTTGGGGAACTAAAGCACCATTCCTCGACATCTAGTAGACCTCGGAAGCAAAGAGGGAAAGTAACAACAGGCCCCCCAAAAGGGGCATCTCTCCCCAAAAATTAAGTCATGAATATAATCTCCTAGAACTACAGAGGGTTTGGTTCAATAAAAAGAATGGAAGAAGCTAAATATTTAATTACAAAGGAAAATCCATTTATTTCCCTCTTCTAGGATACGAAAATGGATGAGAATGATCTCTTATATATTCAACATAATATTTGGAATATAAGTCTCATCCTTTTGTAAAGCTCGAGGGGAGCCTCGGGAGGATTTTGTACTTTATGGAATCTAGACCAGCTAAGGTTGTTGAAGAGTTGTAAATCAAATCATTGGATCGCTACAAATTTTCAAAGTTTGTTAATAAATCAAGTATGTACAATCATAAACCTTTACATGCTAATTCACATCAGGGAAAAACAAGAGTGTTGGGAATATTTATTGGCCTTAAAATACACTTTCTTTGGGGATAATTGTATCTTTGGAGGTGAGTTTAATATCATCCTTAATGAGAAGGAGAAGAGGTATGGGTTTCTTGTCATGGATCCCTTTCAAGAATGCATGGAGGAATTAATAAGATCATTGCAACTCATGGATCTTAAGCCTTCCATATTATGTTTCACTTGGAATAATAAGAGGTCAGGCCCTAGGCACATTGCTGACAGATTATATAGATTCTTGGTCTCAAACAATTTCCTACATTCTAGCATGTCTCTCCACTCCTTTATTATCCACTAGAATGGATCATACCATAGGAATATCAAGTTATTGATAAGTACCCTACAGAACTGTGAATCCATTCCCTTCAGGTTCTCCGCCCTCTATTTGCAAATCCTTGTATTTTATGAGATTGTTAACACATTGTGGAATCAATGGGTGGAAGCCAGTTCCATAGTTGTTTGGGAAACCAAAATTAAGATATTAAAGAAAAACATAAAACAATGGTTTAAAATGGGGATCTCTGATAATAAGCCATCCCTCCTTTCTCTAGAGAAAAAAGTTGAACAAATCCCATCTCAAATAGAGTCAGAGGAGGTATCTAAGGAACTTCTTCATCAAGAAGTAAAAAACTTCCAATCATATCATGCTCGGTTAAGACAGGAAGAAGAATTATGGAGACTAAAATACATAAGTATTTGGCTGAATGTAGGGGACAAACATACAAAAAAATTTGAAAATCAAGAAAAGAACAAACAAAGAAAAAATAGCATCTCATAAATATAGGTGCATGGGAAAAATGGACAAATTTCTACTAATTTAGGAGGTGAAATATGATCATTTCAACAATTTATACCGTAAAAATGGGTAAAGAAATGAGGAGGAAAAAAACTTCATGCTTGAACAAGTTCTGGAGACGACGTTGGAAGAAATGAACACATGTTTCGCATCCCCTCCATCAGTGGAATAAATCATTCAGGTTGTGTTCTCCTTTCTCTCGGACAAGGCTTGGGTCCAAATGGCTTTCCTGATATTATTTACCACAAGTTTTGGGAGTTAATTCAAAAGGATTTAGTAAGAATTATAGGATACTCTTTGAAGAATCTATGCGTGGGGGAGGGATAAACTCCTCCTTTATTGCCTTGATCCATAAAGAAATAAACCCCTCTTATTTTTCTCTATTTATACCAATTTCCTTGTCTAATTTTTCATATAAGATAATTTCGAAAATCCTAGTTTTGAGGCTCAAAAAATTTCTCCCCAACACTATCTCTGAAAGCCAATGGATTTTTGTCCCTGGGAGGCATATTTTTTATAGTGCAATTATGATACAACAAGAAATTGATTCTGGTTGGGGAAGAGGAGACCAAGGGATGGTAGTAAAATTGGACATGGCTAACACTTTCGATAGATCCCAACATATATTTCTATTCAAAGTAATGCGAAAGATGGGATTTCAAGGCAAGTTCATTCAATGGGTAGCACTATGTATAGACTCCCCATGGATTTATCCCCATATTAATGGCAAAGACTCTTGCTTTTTCAAGGTTTCATGGGGGCTTAAACAAGGATGTACCTTATCCCCTTTCTTGTTTTCTATATGGAAAACTCTCTCAGCAAAATATTGGAATATGAAATAAGTGTGGATTGATTACATCAAATTCGTTTCATGGAAGGCATCAAAAGTATTAACCATAGTCAATTCGTTGATGATACCATTTTTCTGGGAGGAGCCTCATCATTAATTGCCAAAACATATATAAGGATCCTAGATAAATTTCTGGTAGCCTCAGGATGCCTACATAATGAGACAAAATCACAAATTTTCGCTTTCCAAAATATCAACCCTCTCCGTCAAAGAAAAATAAAAGACGCCTTGGGATTCAAAGTCACGACAGGCTAGAAAGACTTCAAATATTTCAGAATGTCAATTAGTATAAGAAAATCCTCTTCTCAACCATGAAACAATATCATAGATAAAATCAAGAATAATATGGAAAATTTTGTATCTCACTGGCTTAATATGGCGAGGAAATTGATCCTCTCCAAAGTGGTATCATCAGCAATTCCCTTGTTCTAGTTTTTTGCTCTTTTGGCCCCTAAATTCATTTTTCTTAGATTAGGGAGCCTCCTTAAAAAAAAATTATGGGAAGGAGGTAAGTTTACAACAAAGAAATATCACTTAGGAAAATCAGCTACTTTCCAGGCTCCAAAGCTCCACGGAGGTTTGGGAATCAGAGACCCCTCACTACTGAACACTGTGTTTGGAGTGAAGTTGGATTGGAATCTCATAACTCATCCAAAATCTTGGTGGGCACAAATTCTAAAAGTAAAGTATCAATAGACTCTTGAAATCGATCACGCATGCATTTGTCCCCCATCTGGTCAACATCCTTTTTTATTAAACCTCACATAAATTGGGTTCCAGGAAATAAAGAATCCATCCAAATTTTGGAAGACTAAACTCTTCAACAAAAACCATTAGAGAAAATTGAAGAGCTCTGCCTAATGAAAATTTTTATGCAAAGGAATGGAACAAGATATTTAGTGAATATATCTCAATGGGATGAGGAAGGATGATGGAATAACTTGAACTTGGGGATTTTCCTAAGTGCCTAATACCTCTTGGGGAAAATATGAATAAAATATTGTTTGATGGTTATCCTATTAATCGATCTCTTTAGGATAGGATTCCATCTTCATACTTTATCAAAGAAGTATATTTGGAGTTTCTTTTCCAATCCATCATCCTCACAAATTCCTCTTTTTGGAGCAAGTTGTGGGGCCATAACACTTTTCCTAAGGTCAATACTTTCTATTGGTTGTTGGTCCACAAAAAAAATTCAACTGTGGAAAAGTTGAAAAGGTGAGGAATCCAGGGTCCATTGAGATGTCAATTGTGTGAATCTTATGAATAATATATTCTCCACCTCTTTCTTGAATCCTCATTAGCTAAGACTGTTTGGTCTCAGGCTCTAGGACCTTTGTTCTAAAGGACTCAGTGGTCGGTAGATATCCAAGACTTATATTTTGTTTGGAACAAAAATTACACTACAAGGAAAAGACCCTCTAGTGGATGGTTTTGAGGAAGACCTTATAAAATAGCCTAGATATCCGTTTGTAGCAGATGTCACTAGAGGAGGTTGGCGGGTGGAGGTTCTTGCAGATGTTTTTTGTGGTGTGTTTCTAATCATAACATACACCAGTGCATTTTATAAAAAGTGTACCGATGCGTACTATCAATTGGCACATCGAGACACTGTGCTCTCCGTACAAACTATCTCAGTGCATCTCAGTACTCCAGCACACCAGTTCTCTACGTGAAAACCATCACGGTGTGTCTCATTAATCCAGTGCACTATAACGAAGTGTAGTGCGCCATTGATAAAACCGCTTGATGCATTTCATAATCGAGTGCACCGGAAAAGGGTTAATTTAAAAAAAATTACCGGTCATGAAAAACCTCATTTTTACTTGTTCAATTCTGTAGAGCTCTCAAGCACTAGTGTGAGTTTTTCTTCTCTGAGGTGCCCTTCCATTGGTGCTCCCATTGCCCACACTACATCCTTCCAATGCTCAGTGTGTGGAGTTCAAATTTTTGAAAACAGTGGGAAAATTTGTTTTTTAGTATTCCTCAACATAGATGCCTCTGCGATGCGTAAATTTGCAGGTAATATAATTGTTTCTCAATAACTTAACCTTTTAGCTGATTAATTTGTCAAATTCACTTAAAATTTACCCTTTTTTTTTTTGCAATGCATTCGAGTCATTCTTCTTGTATCGTTCGTGGTGCCACCTATAAATTTATAGGCCACACTGCGAACAATGTTAACAGAAACCGCACCAGGATTTAGTGCAGTACCGAGAAAATGCGCACCTCTGTAATAATAAAATAGTGTGGTGCGTGTTGGTTTCCTACCACACCGACAATATAATTTTTTTAAAAATAACACAGTGGTGCAGTCATTTATAGGACCGCACCATTAATTATGTATTGTTGTTGGGCGGTGCGTTGACCAAACAAAACACCCCCCCAGGGTGGATAGTTTGGTCAACTCACCGCAGAAAAAAAAAATTCATGTTTTGCGTGATGCACAAACTTTTTTCATGCACACCATGGGTGGTGCATGATAAAGAAGTACGCACTGGTAGCGGTGTTTGGCTGTTTTTTTGGGTGCACTGAGTGTTTTTTTTCCAATAATATATATATATATATATATATATATATATATATATATATATATATTTCTTATTTAATAAAAAAATGTATTTAATATGTGATTCATTCAGCAACGTAAAAAGAGAGAGAAAAGGGAACAACAAGAGCATATGGAGGACCGTTATAACATGATTCAGTTGTGGGAGGCACGGGAGAGGGAGAGACTTTTGTACCCTCACCCTATTATGACACCCACCCAGTTGCTCTTAAGGGAGGTAGGCCTCCTCACGTTCTATGAGGAGGCTACATCCCTGAAGGGGCACAGTGGTTATTGGGACATCTGATCTATAGGTGGGATGCCCACCGACAAGCTTTCTGGGTTGGTCTTGGCCGATGGTATGAGCCCACTAAGGAGGACATATATTTTATTACTGGCATATCTAGGAGAGGTCAGAATTTTCCCCAGTTCCCAAATGTCCCTGTTGGTTGCAACAGGGAGTCAACTTATGTACTCCCATAGATACATTAGGGACAATATACTTTCTCCTCCATCTTTTTAGGTGTCCGGTGGTCAGTTATGCATTACTTCATTTGGTACAGGGGAGGTAAGGTGCCTATCACTAGTACTGACGATCATTTCACACTATACTAGTGACGGGAAATGCATTAGTACTACTCTACAACAACAAATTTTAGAAATTTCAGAAATGCATTGGATGGGACCATTCTATGTCACAGAAATCCGCGATTCAGGAGCAGTGAAGATAGCACAATTGGGTGGAGTATTATTACCTGGTTGGGTGAATGGCACACCCCTGAAACTCTACCAAGAGTGACTAAACTAAATTTTATTTTCAATAAACTCTCGCACCTCAGAGGAGTCTGTAGAGTAGATAGTCAATAAATCTCTCTCACCCAAGATGAGTCTCTAGGTAAGAAAGTCAATAAACCTCTCTCAACAGAGAAACAATAATAAATCATAGAAGTCAGTTTCTTCATGTATGATAGGAAGCCAAAAAATAATAATATATGTGTCGTGAGTACCCAACCGCCACACTGTTGTAGTATGGGGACCACACTGCAACCAGTTGTGGTCAAGGGGGTTGCAGGGACTATACGACTAAGCATGTCAACTATCATTCTATCATAATTAACCATCATTTAGGTATCAGTCTGTAGTGTCAGCCAAAAATTCGAAAATATTTTCTGTAATTATAAACAGCACTCTATAATAAAGTTTCCAAATCATGCCATAATAATTATCCATCGCGTCCTCTCAATTTCCGAAGCCACCGTCAACAGATTCATATTCCACCTCATTTGAGTAACCAACCACACGATTGTAGCTGTAGAGGGAACCTGGAAAAATTAATTAGTTATTCAGTCACATCAATGCCTTTCGTGCCAAAATTCCTACTTAATCTGCACAGGGAAAGGAAAAATTAGAGTGCCGGAAACAAAGAATTGCAAGGGGAGGAAACTTCTATAACAGTCAACCATAACATACGAGTAGAGTTTCAAAGGCGCAGATCGATAATGATACTGCTGTATTACAGGAGAAGCGGTATGACCAAGATAGTGGTGTTGGTAGTTCAACCAGAGATTGATGAGAGGATTCAGAAACTAGAGCCATTGATAGGAAGGTATGATAATGCAACTCTAATAGATACAGATTTCACAGAATCCTTTCCAATTTCCAGCATTGAAGAGAAAGTCTACATCGAGAATTATGTGAAGGAGGGTGGCAACGAAGCAGATCGAGTTCACCCAGACTTCAAAGGAATTCAAAGATAAAAAATTCTGCACCTGAGGAGTCCACTAATGTTTGGTACACAAGGAACGGCCATGCAATGCACAAAGCTCCTAATCAGTAGAATGAACAATGGGTCACTTTGGCTCGGGAAAGAGATCAAAATTCACATAGAAGATATACATAGGCTCGTGGGGCTATCAACAACAGGGAACGACATATCCACAACCTTCCAGAATACCTCCAAAAGAGCAAAGAAGGTGGGGGAATTAGACTACTACAAGAAGTAAGAGACCAGGAGAGGAGGGAAGGGGACAAAGATAGACCTCATCAACGTGCCCAATGTGAATTTTTCATGCTATATAGTGGTGGGGAAGAAAATGAAACACTATACAAAATGGGAGTGCATCCTAGACACAATTTCAGCTGCGGAGCACTGCGTACATAGAGTGCAACTCGATTGATGTGATTTTCTACTGCAAGAGGTCTTTGAAGCCTACGAATACAAATTCAAAAGGGCCATAGGGTTTATCTATGACTATTTAATCATGGAGTTGGCTATGTGGAAATGGTGTCTGCCGAGGAAACAACCTCTTGCAGAGATAGGCAAAGATCAACCAATGGCCATTATATACACACCGTGGAGAGTTTCAGGGGACCCCAGCAGTAAAGAGATCAACGAGGAGGCATTCACAGATTGGTACATGTTGATGCTGGATGTCATTCCAACCCAACAAAGAATTCCCAGAGCGTTGTTAAATGAGTACTTTTTGTACTATGAAGCAAGCCCCCCATTTATTTTTACAGCTATTAAATTTGTGAATAATAAATAGGGACCCTTTAAAAAAACAAACAAATAAGGATTAGGATATATTACTTCACTTTTGTTTAAGTCTTACAAAAATTTAGAAATTAAAGACAAGAACCTTTTTCTGCTTAGCGCAAAATGCAAATTGCTAATGTAACAATGTTGAAACACATGTTCAACTTTCGAATTGTGACAGCGCTAATACCTTTTTCAAGTCACATACAAATTTTCACTAAAAAGGTAAAAAATCCCTTATAATCATAAATCACATCACTTCTTCTAAAAAAACGAACCAATAGAATATCATTCGAAAAGTGAAATGCGATAATATCGCACCCTAAAGAACAATAAACAAATGTTAAAGAATGTCAACAATTCTGATAAAGTGCAATACTTTGAGTTATATCGCTTATCGCATCCCGCAACATCAAATTAAATGAAAAAGTGTAATATGAGATTTGTGCAGATCACATTTCGCAAACACTCACGGTCAAGATACTTAATATCGATGTCTGTGCAAGGTGAAATTTGTGATATATTATTTATCACAAAGCGCTAGAAACGATGCTTAATTAATTAATATGTTAAAAAAATCTCACAATATAAATATTCTGATTGAACATATATCGTAAATAACATAGAGGATTTGACAAATGTTTAATGAGATATTAACGACATTCAATGGTTTCGGGACTCGAAAAAATTGATATCATTCTATGGCATGTTTCAAATAAAAGTGCTAGGTGTATGACTTATGGTAATTAAACTTTGTTTTATCCTTTCGTCTCTGTTCTTCATCTCTACTCCGATTTCCTTGTTTGTTTGAAATTAGGAAATTACCCAAGAAAGTAATATCAGCAAAAATGGCGAAGAAAGGAAAATAAATTTCCCAAACATCCACCTTCGAGGTTACAGATTTTCCTCCACTCTTCTCATATACTACTTGCATTAAGTACAGTGGAACCACTTCCTGGGAAGCAATGTATGATTTTTTCAAAGGGGAGAAGCCAAGGGAATTGAAAAAAATAGCAACAACGGATGCACCTGACTCATCTGAGCCTTCCTATTTCGAGGCGACATGTTCCTTTTTACACATGATAGCTGTCAGACCAGAGATTTTACCATGTATTGACATGGTGAGATGGGTCATTGACAATGTCAATGTCACATATAGAAATTTCAAGAACTCACGACAAGAATATATGGGTTCATTTACTCTTGAAGATTTGCATGTTATGTACCATCTTCCACTACCACAAAAGGTTTATGATAAAGCTTTTCTTGAAAAGTTTGTGAAATAAAATGACGACCTTATGAATGTAGCGAAAGAATGGAAGGCCAATCGCAACAATTTTAAGCGGGATAAACTTGATATGTATCCAATTGCACAATTACCAACACCCCATTATTTTATAGCAGCAATGATGTGTAGGTTATTTGGCAAGCCTGATACTACCAAATTTTCTATTGAATGGATTCCCCTAATAGACGTTGTCGTCAATGCTACCATTATGAATTGGGCCAATATCTTATCAAATAATTTGGCCATGAATATTCGAGAGTGCAGACATAATAGGGTATTTTCTATTAGAACAATCCCTATTTTCTACATGATTTCATACATTATGGACGCCATATGTTTATGTTCAAAGTTTCCTATTATGGGTTGGAAATGGACCAGTCAAGACCCTAGTCCTATTCATGTCTAACACAAAGCCTTATGGGAATCTAAATTTCGTTCTCATTTTTATAAAATATGCCAAGGAGTCATGTTGCCTATCCCCCAAATCATTTTTAGTGAGAGAGCCCCTAGGATTTCTAAAGAGGCCAATGCAAACATTATTCCTATAGCCAGATGGTTTAGAGAAGAAAATTTTACTTATATCAGATTTTTCGGTAGTCTTGCGTCTCCCCATGTTTTTCCCTATTAGGTTCGAGACAAACTTTTGGCCAGGGAGATATCATACCAAACAGTAGGAAATGGTATAATCAATCATCTCAAGGAGATGAATAAATCTATTTGGCCTACATTTCCAGTACAGTGTGGTGCCTTTGCTCTTTTTGACATGACTCATGCAACAAAGGAAATCCAAAATATTACATCTTTGAATCTCGTTGTTATGCCAGGAAGAAAATATGACCCCAACAATGTAGTCTAAGATTTTACTACTGCTCTTAAAATTAGACCATTCATGCATGAAAAAGATCATTTTGATGATTTCTTTGAAGGGATAGAAAATTTTTCAGAGGTATTGAATATGGAATCCAACAGACTCACTGTAGCGGATATCAAATATTTCCATGAGTACAAAGATAAAAGATTGGAAACAGTCCCATTGGACCTATTACAAATAGAGGAAACTAGTGAGTCAATTCCTAGTTTCAGCCTAGATGATGATTCAAAATATATGTTTGAAGATGACTCCCAGGAAAAATCAGTTCTGGATCTAGAGCATTCCAAAAATGAGTCTCAAGATTCAGATCATTCTAAAAATTAATCTAAAAATAAAGATGAAAGCCCTAACAAAATAATTGAAGATGTAATTAAAGGAATTGACATACATGTTGAGATAATAATTGATGAAGTTGGATTAGAAAAGGAATCTTCTAGAGAGCTTCAGGAAGTTCAGTCTACACCTAAGTAGAAAACAAGATCCCAAGTGGAGCATTTAAGAAAAGAATGGAAGACATTTACTGAAAAACTTCAGGTACCACCTAATCTTAATCCTGAATGATCATCAAGATTTCATACTCTTGAACAGATTCAGAAGCTACCAGAAACATAATTAACACTTCAGCAAACCCCACAAGTGTTCAATATCAAGAAATCATCCTGGCCTGCCCTACTGAAGAAATTGTTTTGAATATTGAAGAGGTACCTCCATTGGAAATTTTCTACAGTACAAATCATAAATTTGTAGTGAAGAAAGGAAAAAGAAGAAGAATTGATGAAACAATGACAACCCTTAATAATGATTCATTAGATATTGTCTAGAAAGGTACTCTTGTCAATCCAACTGAAGATCTTACTAAAATTTCACAGTTTGCAGGAGCATATGCAAATGATTCAATTGATAAAGCAGCATAAGTGAAACTTCTTCTTAGACAAAGAGAAGAAAGAGCCCAAGTGCTAGAAAAACAACTAGAACAGGAGAGACACAATGCCAATAAGCAAGCTGAAATGCAAATGGCACAGTTCCAGAAAGAATTTGAAAGTTTGAAACTGCAGCATCAAGTGCACATCTCTGAAAAATATACACATATAGAAGCAGCGATGGACAAGCTCAAGAGTCAACCTCAATTAGAACTATTCATTAAAGAAGCACTTGAATGAAATTCACAGTTGAAACAACAGCAAGAGAATTGCTGCCAACAAATCTATGCTACTAACTCATACTATAAAATTAGTAACATATTGACTCAACAGGTGAAAAATAGGTAGTTGGAATGTGAAAGGATTAATAAGAAAATTTCTGAATTTATTTCTTGGCAAGAATCTAAGGAAGGGAAGAAGGTTGATCTCTGATCAATATCATAAGGATATTTTATTCAAAGATTGGGAAATGTAAATAAAAGAAGTAGAGAAAGCGGCATCAAAGGCATCAAACATAGCAAGCACAATCATTGAGTTTGTCAATGAACAGCTTTAGAATTCCAAACTGAAGCAATTCCAGAGGTCAAGCTATTAGAAAAGTAGTGGAAGGAAAGAATTGAGGAACAGACAGAATCAATTAGGCAGGTAACTAAATTGGATCAAGAAAATTATTGAAATTTCTTAATCAGACCACATAACTAGTGCATGACTCTGCGCTCCTTAACTTATTCCATGATAATGATGGTGCTAGCACTTTCAAATGTTGTTTTCAAAGGACAAGTGAAATCCAAAATCGCTTCGCCAACTCAAATAAAGCCAATGATGGATATTTGCCAGCTCAAAGACCAAGTGAAAAAAAAGAAATCAGCCCAACTAAGCAGTCTTGTTATTTTTAGTTTCTATATTTTATTTTGGTCTACTTATAATGAAGAAGGTTGTTTGAAAACTCCTCAACTTTTTATGTAATAATCTATTTTTGAATTTTTTATTTTAGTATTGAAACCTCTCTCATGCATTTAGAGAGCGGTCCATAATTTTTTCAAAAAATAATTTGTGAATGCTTGCACTTCTATACTTTTGTGAATTCTTTTAATAAAATATATGGAACAAGATCTATTTTTTTGAAAATTGGTGTATGTTTTGCTGAAATTGCACTTTTGTTCTCTTAAAGTATATTTAGATTGAGAAGAAGTAGGGAAATATTGTGGAATTCATGAGAATAACTTATCATATATGGTACTATTATCTTTATTATTAAGTCTTGATTATGAGTTTACAGTCACTTCTCTTTATATTGTGACATGTATGAAATTTGATTTACAGTTTATCATTCATGCACTTTTGTACAATGTTTTAATTGTAATTCCTTACCAAATACATATATAAATTGATATATGGGATATATTTTACATAATTATTTTGACTAACTATTTAGTCATAATAATTATCTTGCATCATTTTCATCTCTTTTAGTAATTGAATGATCTTTATTACCTTTTACTGTAAGATATCTTTTTAGATCGCATTGATGGTAATTCTTCTCGGGTTATAGATTAAGTTAAATAATTAGATTAAATAGATGCATGTGTTTGTTACTTAGATAAATTATTTCCATTAGTTTAAAGTCATTCTTCATTTTGCCTTGTATCAAACCCATCATCATCATATAAATTTCTTTGCTGGGAAACTAGTCCCATTATCCCCAGTTGGAGCCTCTATACCAAACAGAAAAGGAGTTTCTTTAAGTTCCGGAATAGGTGGTTATCCCCAATGTTGTTGCGACGGAATTCTGGGGCTTCAGAATTTTGACGCTAGAAGGAGGGAAAATTGTGAATGGCAAGGAAAAGCAATAAAAAATCTAGAAGCTATCCTAAGAGTCGTTCTCCCTCTAGATCCCCTCTAGAAGTTGATCTTCTCCAAAATCTTCTCCAAAATATCCTAGTAGATCTCAAAGATTACTTTCTTCAAATTATAAATCTAAATCACTAGAAGTTCAGACTCTACTAGAGAAGTTAGAACAAATCTCTATTTCAACTGAAAAACCTAGAAGAATCTTGACTCGTTGTCTAAGTGAGAAAATTGGAGTTCCTCCTTTGGAATTTCCCATTACTTCTTTCCGAAAGAATACCAAGAAATCTAAATCACAAACATATATTAGTGAGATTTTATCCAATTCTTCATCTCAAATCCATTCACTCTCCCCACACGTTACAATAGCTCTCATTCAAACTACTGGTGCTAGTTTTTCCAGTTTAGGTAGTCAACCTGCCTCTTCTTCCACTCATATCCCGCTAATATATTCATCCACCCATACTCCTATTAGGGTCCTATAATAATAGGATTCATAATTTTTGAATTGACTATGATTGTTCTTATAAATATGTACATACCTTGCTTTCTGCAAGTTGTTTTCCCATATTTTGATAATAAAAGAAAAAATTAAAAGAGGGTAAAAGTCCTAAAAGAAAGATCAAAGGACTTAGAAAAGAAAAGATCAAAAAGAATAAAAGATGGACCCCAAAAGAGAAAAAAGAATAAGACATGAAAGTTAGCAAGTCAAAATGCCACTACTATTTACTTTTACTGCAAGAATAATGATTATGTGCAGATTGTTCAAAATGCCATAATCCATGATCAATTAAATAGTTTAATCTTAACTTTTCATTCTTTAGATAGAGAATAAAGATATGTCAAACTGTTTAAACTTGAAAAATCAGTAGATAGCTAGAGAATAAACAAGGAGCTCAACAGTTTAATCTGCGCTCTCGGATGAAATAAGGTTAGAATTAGATAGTTTTTATGCTTTGAAAGAAAAATGAATTTAGGGTTGCAAGCTTAAATGCACCCATGCAAATGAAGTAAAAAATATTAGAATAATGATGGGTAGGTATAAAGCAGTTGTGAAAAATACTAATTTCCCCTCCCCCACAATATTCTAGTATTTAAAACCTTCAGTTAAAGAGGCTCAGAGCATTTCTGTGACTTCTGTTGGGACCAGACCCAAGGCTTGATAACTGAATGGTTAAAAATATTGGATTCCCTACATGAAAAACCATTTCATCAACATATTCACCCGTTTCCAATAAAAAATATAAACCCTTTTCCTAAGTAAAACACCTCTTTGCTTAGAAAAGTAAAATCCCCCTTAATTAATTTCATTTCAACCAAAAACACTAAAAAACCCACAAAATACATTTTATCCTAAGTTCATGTATAAAAATCAAAATGCAATAATTTTATGCTAAAATGCTTATTTACACTTTAATTAGTTTATTTCTATGTATTTTGATTCATTTCATTTTATTTCATATTAAATTTTAACTTGAAGTATTAAATCCCTTATATATTAATTAATTTCTTTATATAAATATCCCAAAACCCATTTATTAACATTAAACCTATGGTTTATATATCCCATGTGCCGAAATAAACCTTGCCATATTCCCCATATGTTTAAACATATTATATAATATAAAACCCGCCCCCCAATGGTTATAAAACATTTGTTAATGTTTTATTTTACCAGATAAATATCACCCCGCCAGTCAAAATAATACAATGTTTTTTACGTTATAAACATATATTTATAACGTTAAAACTATCCTGCCATACCATCATAAAAAATTGATTATACATTGAAAAAAAAAAGGTTTTTTATATTAAAATTAATCTCGCCGTAATACCAAGCCTGGGCCCCATGCCCCACTGCCAAGCAGCTTTCCCATTTAATCCTCACTATTCACATTAACCCCCTTAGATCCAACGATTATAAAGACATAGCATATTTTAAACTGTGCATTCAAAACCTATTTCAAACTATGTGAAATGGGTGGATTTCCACCCTTTTCTCTCCTCCATGCGGCAGTAGCTTATTGGATCGCATTTGATCCAACCAAAACCACTTACTGCCCAAACCCATGTGACAACCACCAATGGCTTTCTGCCTTTAGCACCAAACTGCCCTCTGCTCTGATATGACACGCATTTAATGCTTAATTATGTTTTAACCTAAAACCTTATAAACTTCCAAATGCACAGTTAAACCCTTTTTCTGCGTTGTTTGTATGTTTTTCCTCTCAACTGAAGAAGAAGCTCCCTATACACTATTTTCATGCCCAGAGAGCCAGGAAAAGCCATTAAAGCTGCTATCAAGACCATTGGAAACCTCAGTTCATTTCCAAAGACCTCCAAAGCCCCAAAACACCATTTATGCGTCTGCAAGCACCCCAAAGACCCAAAAACCTTGATAAATGCAGAAAAATCCCTCCACGTAGGATTTAAATATTAATTTGTTTATTTTATGTACAGTTTTAATGGTGAAAGCTTATTGTCAAACCAGGAGGTAAATCCACAAATCAGAATGTGTATTAGCTGAAGAATGTACATGTATTTATACATGGAGGTGAGGCTATTGGGATTCATCTCCCAATGACTCTTAGCCTTCCTTATTTCCTAATATTATTTATTATACAATATTACATATTCACAGCCAACCCATAGGATTAGGTGTCAACATTCCCCCCTTTAATCCGAAGGGATGTTGGTGATGCCAAGCATCGATCTGAACTTTTCAAACTTTTCTCTTCTAAGTGCTTTGGTGAAGATATCAGCAGTTTGCTCATTTGTGGAACAATGATGTAGATGGATGGTTTTGGCCTGAACATGATGTTGAATTAGATGGTACTTTGTATTGATGTGCTTTGTTCGATCATGGAACTTTGGGTTCTTGGCCAAATTTATTGCAGAAGTGTTGTTGATCATGAGTGGTGTGGAGTACATTTGTTTCATCTGCAAATCTTCCAGGATTTTTCGGAGCCACACAATTTCCTTTGTTGCTTCAGCTGCTGCCACATATTCTGCCTCGGTCGTGGAATCTGCTGGAACTGACTATTTGCGTGATCTCCATGAGACAGCTCCTGATCCAAGACTCATGGTGTAACCTGTAGTAGACACCCCTATTTCTTTGTCGCCATCAAAGTCTGAATCAGAGTATCCGATCAAGCTGAAGTCGCCTACCTGTGTATATTTGAGTCCAAAGTCTTGAGTCCCCTTCAAGTACCTTAACACTCTTTTCGCAGCAGACCAATGTCCTTCATAAGGTTTTTGCATGAACCTTGAGAGGATTCCAACAGCAAATGAAATGTCAGGTCTGGTGGTGGTCAGGTAGATAAGACTTCCTACAAGCTGTCTATACTTAGTTGCATCCTCAAATTCCTTCCTTTCAATAGATGTGAGCTTCAAGTTTTGTTCCATTGGAGTGGTTAAGGGATTACATTCATCCATGCCAAACTTGTTCAAGAGATCTCCAATGTACTTCTTTTGAGAAAGAAATATAAATTTAGGATGTTGAATTACTTCAATACCGAGATAGTAATGAACATGACCCAAATCAGTCATTTCAAAACCTTTCTTCAATTCTTTCTTCATGGATGCAATATAGCTCTCATTATTCCCTGTTATCAAAAGATCATCTACATATACCACAAGATATACAACTTTTTTTCCAACTTTCTTAACAAACAAAGTTGCATCATCAAGATCAAAATGTTTGAAGTCAAGTTTCAGAAGATGTCGGTTAATTTCTCATACCAGGCTCGTGGTGCTTGCTTGAGGCCATACAAGGATTTTATAAGCTTGCAAACTTTGTGTTCTTGACCCTTTACCACAAATCCTTCTGGCTGGGACATATAAACTTCTCCTTTAGATATCCATTCAAAAAGGCGGTTTTTACATCCATCTAATGGACTTTCCATCCATTCTTAGCTGCTAGGGCAAAGAGAGTCCAGATGGTGGTCCATTTTATTGTGGGAGAAAAAGTTTCTTCATAATCGATTCCTTCTTTTTGTGCAAAACATTTTTCCACAAGCCTGGCCTTGTGCTTGTCAAGTGAGCCATCTGCTTTATACTTTTTCTTGTAGACCCACTTACAGCTAATTGGTTTTGTTCCCAAAGGCGGATCAACCAGCTTCCAAGTGCCATTCTTTATCAAGGCATCATACTCCTTCTGCATCGCTTATTTCCATTCATCATGAGAAGTGGCTTCTTTGAAGGAAGTTGGTTCACGATCTGTAGACAAACTCAATTCACAGTTATAAGCAATATCCATATCAACAGGAGAATCATAATTATCTACATCACCTTCGATTTTTTGAGTGGAACTTCTTGTTCCTGTTTTTCCAACCTCATCAGGATGAACATTCTCCAGTGTCTTTGTTAGCCATTTGGGAGGACCTTTCTGAGATGGCCCAGGCTGCTTACTTGACTGAGTTGGGATTGATTCAAGATTCAATCTCCCAATTCTATCAATCACATCATTCACTGTGTCATCCATGGTTGTTTCTTCATGTGGGCGAGAGAGTGCTTCATGACATGATTCCATAGTTTGATTCAATATCGGAATCCCCCCTTCAAGATGTGGAATCTCATTATCAAATTCTTGGAAAGACTTTGCATGTGTGAATCTATCCAGGCGATCAAGTTACCGTTCAACAACCTTGTCACTCTTGGAAGATTCAAGAAATATGAAATCTCTTGCTATCACAAACTTCTTATTTGCTTCATCATAGAGACGATATCCTTTGAAGGTATTGGAGTACCCCAAGAAGATACATTTTCTACTTCTAGCACCAAGTTTGTTCCTTTGACCCTTGGGTATCAATGCATAACAGGTGGACCCAAAGACCCTGAGATGCTTTACCGAAGGAATGTGGCCATGCCACATTTCAAAAGGAGTTTTGTTTCTAATTGAACTTGAAGGACACATATTATTTATGTAAACAACACATAGAACTGCATCAGCCCAAAACATCAATTTTACATTCTTGAAAAATAACATGTAGCGAACCATATTTAAAATAGTTCTGTTCATTCTTTCAGCTACACCGTTCTGTTGGGGATTATATGTCACAGTTGTTTGATGTTTGATTCCATGTTGACGAAGATAATTTTCAAATTTGTTTGAAGTGTATTCTTTTCCATTATCAGTACGTAGAGAGCCAATATGTGTTTGTGCATCATTTTC
Source organism: Pinus albicaulis (assembly GCA_034641835.2). Taxonomy (NCBI): domain Eukaryota; kingdom Viridiplantae; phylum Streptophyta; class Pinopsida; order Pinales; family Pinaceae; genus Pinus; species Pinus albicaulis. The sequence goes on along the minus strand of CM076574.1, from coordinate 437,796,957 downwards.
AATCCATGCATGAAAATTCTTGAATGTTTGAAAAGCATTAGACTTGTTCTTCAATAAGTAAATCCAACACATTCTGGTGTAGTCATCAATAAATGTCATCATGTATTTATTTCCATTTGCAGAAGCAATAGGCATAGGGCCACATAAATCTGAATGAACAATCTCAAGTTTTCTATGTGCTCTGGAGTGTGAATCATGAAATGGTTGTTTTCTATGCTTTCCTAGAATACAAGCATCACATTCCTTAGGTTTTCTAGGAATTTTAGGCAGTCCATTAACACCATTTTTCTTCAACAAACGAAGGCTTTCATAGTTTAAGTGTCCAAATCTAACATGCCATAAAAGACTTGATGGGAATGTACCTTCATCATGATGTGAACTGAATGCAAAGTTTTGAGCATGAGCAGATGAACCTTTCAGCTTCAAGAGTCTCCCTTCTTCTATTCCCTCCATGACAAGTGAGTGATCTGATGCTTTTCTGACCTCTACCTTGCCATCAAACAAGTGAATGGAGTGTCCTTGCTGGCGGATTTGGACCAAGGACAGCAAGTTTCTCCTCAACTCAAGGAGGTATAGAACCTCATGTAGGATATGATCTGGAAGACCAGGCAACTTAAGCCTGACTGTGCCAAGCCCTGATGGCTTGAGTTTGGATTTATCTGCGAAATATATTGCTCCATCAACTTTGTCAGTGAATTCTTCAAAAAAATCTTTTCTAAATGTCATGTGACATGTTGCTCCTGAATCTAGCAACCAATCATCTCTCCATGAAGTAAATGAAACATAAAATAGGTTTTCAGTTACTCCATTGTTACAATGTGCTAGAACATAATGAGCTGATTCAGGTGCTTTACCTTTGTCTTTGTCATTAGTTTTACCTTTGTATTGATTTCTTTGCTGCTCAATTTTCTCCCAAGGTGTTCTGCATTTGGATGCATCATGTCCATCTTTATTGCAACGTGTGCAATGAAGATTGGATTTGTCAGATTGTCTACTCCCCCTTTCTGTGAAGTTTCTTCTTCCTCTGCCTCTTCTGCCACCTCTTCCTCTGGATGAATCTGGAGCATGACTCTTTTCTCTATGTGCCAAGTATGCAGCCTCTTTGGAAGACAAAGGGACTGTCATCTTCCCAAAAGCTTTCTCTGTTTCTGCAAACTTTTTCTCAAGTGTATCAAAGGTGATATGCTCAAGGTTCCCACTTGCTTGCAAAGACTCAAGATAATGTGAGTAAGGAGGATATAATGCCTTAACATATGCTATGAGAGGTATGTCCATTTTTACACTAGTGCTATCACTATCGTGCATGATCAATCTAACTTCTGAAGCTAAGGCAAGGAGATCATCATTCTTCATTTCAAGACTGAACAGCTTAATCATCAATTGAACATTTTCTAATTCTGAATGTGCGTCATAGAGTTCTTTTAGCTTTCTCAAGGCATCATAGGCATTTGAGAATGATGAAATATGGTGACTCACCTCTTCATTTACGGAAGCTGCAATCAAGGCATAGGCCTTGCAGTTCTTGTTTTCCCAAATGGTGAGCTCTTTGTCTGAAGTGGGCTTTGTTGATGGATTTACTTCTTTTCCTTCATAGATTCCTCTCCACAACTCATTAAAAATGAGTGTGTGTTTAATCTTCCGAGACCATTCAAGATAGATCTCTTTGTCAGAGAGAACCACCCCAACAATAGAGATGAGAGAATGCATTAGTTTGTTGGAAAAAATTATTTTGAAGAGGAAAAATTTTGCTAGAAAACTTTCAATTCTGGAAATTTGCTCAATTAAAGGGGACAAAAACTCTTTGCTGGAAAATATACTGAATTTAAAAGGACAAAAACTCTTTCTAAAAATACTGAATTCTGCACCAAAATATATATATATGTGTGTGTGTGTGTGTGTGTGTGTGTGTGTGTTTTGTTTGGAGAAAAGAAATTGTATTATATGTTTGGGGAGGGGGCGGTATAATATGAAGGAGAGAGTATAATATGGTGGGGGGTGGTATAATATATGGTAATAGTGTGACAAGTGTTATTATGGTGGGAGGGAGGTATTAAAAACTGCGTGGAGGGCGTATTGTAATATGGATGTGTGAAAGCGTGGAGGGCGTATTGTAATATTAAAAAGACAACATATTGTATGAGTCGTTGCAGGTATATATGACTATATTGCAGGGCTATAATGCAAAGGAGGGAGCGCAATGGAGTGGTGTTGTGGTGGCGGTATTATATGCAGACAACGTATTGTATATTGGATATGCAGTTAAAACAACGTGGATATGTAGTTCAAAACAACGTAATATGTATTGGAGGCAGAGGGCGTATTGTATTGGAGCGGACTGAGGTCGATATTTGCAGCATGGTGTATAGCATATGGGAGGGTGAATTAAATGGTGAGGTGAACGAATTTAAAAAGGAGTGGATTTAATGTAATATATATATAAATCGAATTGTGCAGGGAGAATAGCGTATGCGTGTAACAGTCGTGGAGGGCCGAGAGGTATGGTGAGGCGATGTAGCGTTGGGTAGGTGAGGGAGAAGTGAGAGCAAACGCATTGGGTTGGGTAGGTGAGATTTTGAAATAACAAGACTTTAATAACCGAATTTGCAGGTGTGTGCAGGGGCTGCAATTTGCAGTATTTCAGGAACTGCAGGATTGCAAAATCTTCAGGAGCTGCAGGAGCTGCAAATGTCAGAGCTGTGCAGAGATAAAAAAATGCAGAATAACAGTATATAGCATCAATTTAATGGAGTAGCAAAACTATACAGAAAAACTGACTGAGAAAAGGAATGAGGGAGTTACACCACAGGCAGAAATGCCAATAATGGGACTGGCTCTGATACCATGTCAAACCAGGAGGTAACTCCGCAAATCAGAATGTGTATTAGCTGAAGAATGTACATGTATTTATACATGGAGGTGAGGCTATTTGGATTCATCTCCCAATGACTCTTGGCCTTCCTTATTTCCTAATATTATTTATTATACAATATTACATATCCACACCCAACCCATAGGATTAGGTGTCAACAGTTATAAATGCATTCTACAGGTCCAAGAACTCTTTAATGAATGTTTGGATGACGATCTAGAGGTTTGTTTTAATTATAAGGGACCAGAGGTGAAAGATCAAGCTTAAATAGCAATGAATCATGATCCTTGATATTTAGTAAAACCCTCCCACAGCAAGAGAATGCCACATGCACAAAAGATGAAACATTTAAGAGATTAGCCAAATTTTAAGGAATAGAGTCAAAAGATCAAGGAAAAATCAATATGATTAGTCATAAAAATAGAGATAAAGGAAAAATCTTACAGATTTACTTTAAAAAGATAGTTTGTATACAAATAAATGATTAAATCAAAGTCAGAGAGAAATCAGAGAGATAAAATTGCACAGTAAAGGGTAAAAGTGTAAAGGTAACACAATAGTCAAGGTAAAACAGTAAAAGTAAAATACAGATGTAGTAAATAGTAAATAGAGATGAAAAAACTTTCACCAACAACAATGAAGTTTATCCGAAGTAAAAGTCAAAACAGTTAAACGAGCAATAAGGTTAAAAGATAAAAAAAGAGCAAGAAGGGACATTTTCCAGAAATTTCCTGTTTAAGTCATATTTTACAGAAACTATTTTGGACAATACAAGATGCATTTTTCAAAACTGAAGGCGGTTTATGTTCCTAAGATGTCCACCTACAAAAACCTCTCTCACTTTTCTAACAGCCAGCATGGTTTTGGAGATATTAAATAATATTTGAAAGCACTTGTTACAGAAAATTCTTGTTTAGTCATCATTTTGCAGAGAATATTGTGGCCAATTAGAAATGAATCTTACAAAACTGGATGAGGTTGTTGTTCCTAGGAGACCCATCTACATCAACCTATCTCACGTTTTACATAGGTATTATAGAATGAGAGTTACATGCACATCTTCACAGCCTAGTTTTCAGACTGTGAAAAGTTTTGTTTTAGACATATTTTTGTAGAGTATATTGTGAACAGCTGGAGCAGAATTTTAGGAAAATGAGAGAGCTTTATCTCAAAAAATGTATTTATCTACAATAGCCTCTTTCAAATTTTACAAATATATTTTTGATTTAGATATAAAAAGGTATCATTGGACCCCAATTTTGCAGAATTTCTAGAGCAAAATGCACAAAGAAAGGAAGCAGTTAGTGACTTGGATGCCTTATCATCAACTAAGAGTTGATATCAAATTCAAATTCTCTTCTTTGTCACCATCAATCCATAATTATAGTTCCAAATAGATTCATTAGTTTGGAGTGTCCTTTATTTAAGTTCTATTTGTGTAATACAGTTTGAGATATTTGTAAACCAATCTTGATATTTTTTCAAGATATTCTGGTTTAGAATATGCATAAATACTTCATCCTTTGAAGTATTGAGGTGGAATAAATTTCTGAAGATTTTTATAGTCAAATTATGTGTACTTGAAGGATTTTTTTTTGCAAGTTCGAGTAGCAGACTGGATCAAATCACTTAGCATCATATTTTAGGATTCATGTGATGAGCCATTGAAGTGAAGAATCTTCTACTTGTCTTTGTTTATCTTATTTCTTTCATGAATCCATATATGTGTTTCAAATTTGAATGTTAATTCAGGAGTATTATTTCAGGACTTGTTAAAAGCTCCCTGTCTTTATTGTTTATCATTTCTATGTTTTTCGCTGACTTTTAGAGTAGGGAACCCTTAATTGATCCCTTTTTTGAATGACCTTTGTCTACTCCTTCCTAATCCAGATCAAAGAATCCTTCATTGCTCTTTATCCCAATTCAAACCACTTTAGAAATCAGCCTTCCAAGATCTTCAAAGACTTATCTCTCTCGCCCTGAAAACATTTGAATTTTTGACCTTGATCCTAGTCCTATCTGCTTGACTTTTGACTCCATAGCCCAATGGACAAACATATCTTTCACTATACATCTCACTAAGTGATTTTTTCTCACCAAACCAAACCAAAACAATTTTTCACAATCATAAATAGCCTAATATCATATAATCAAAACAAATATAAATTTTAAAGAGAGAGCCCTCTCTGAACCCTAGGAAGGCTAGATCCTAGAGTTTAAAAGTTGGTTTGGGGTTACCTCGGTAAATTCTTTCTTTAACCTTGAGAAATTAGTGAGTAATAACATATTGGCGACCATACTAGGAAGACTAACATTTTCTTCAAAAATATTTTACAGGTTGAGATCTAATCTATGATGGTGGACAATGATCAGACATACAAAGGTTAAAATCACCCACCTGGCGACTCCATTGTCCAAGATCCAGAGCTTCAAAGTTTAGAAGAAACTCCATAACCAAAAAATCCATATTCCTAATCATTAATGGTGATACAATATGACAAGATTTGTGGCAAACCTTTCACCTCATGATATTTTCAATGAATTCATGGATGGGTTATTAGAATTTCAACTTGATGAATATTTTCTAAGAGTTGTCTTTCTTATTCAAATTGAAATCAAGAAAATGTTCTCCTCAAATTAAAAAATGTGTCCTTGAGATAGTTTCTGAAAAATATGAAAATGAAATTAAACTTTTGCATTATCAAATTCAGTCATACAATTTCTAAGATCCTAAAGAAATCTTGGAAAATCTTCCTTCTCCAAAGCAAGAGGAAATTGTACTACCTGTTGATTTGCAGATTGATGATGATTATGTTTTCGAATACAAGACTAAAAATGTAGATGCAGGGTTTAATATTCAGAATACAACTGAGCAACTAGTCATTGAAGGCCTAGAAGCAGATATCATACATCATGCTTTTATTGATCCTATAGCAGATTATATGGAGGTTCTTTTTAGCTCAAGTTTGCAAACATGTTTTCTATATGAGGATCAAATAGATTAGCAGTTGCCATTACACATCATATCATTGATTATGAAGACACATGATCAAGTTATACTTCCAAGTTTGATGACAAGAAATCAAGTTATCCATTCATTTCTACAACTACTTGAATGGTTTCATTGGCATTTTTGTATTACCTGATTCAACAAAATTATCAGTAGATTAGAGTAGGTAGATGAGTGCTAATAAGCTTAGGATTTTGAGCCTTTATTCAATTTCAAATTCAGTTTTCTTCTCAACTTCCAGTTCAATGTGTAGTTCAAATTTCCAGTGTACAGAATGGTTTTCATTTTAGTTTGAGAGTTGGCATAACAGGTTTCAAATTTGGGAACAACCTAATTGATAAGGCTACTAGTCGATGGTGTTCTTGACATATCACAAGGAGATATCATCCCCATGTGGAGCCACTGTTAGGTTCTTATAATAATAGGATTCATAATTTTTGAATTGACTATGATTAGTCTTGTAAATATGTACATACCTTACTTTTTGCAAGTTGTTTTCCCATATTTTGATAATAAAAAAAATGAAAAGAGGGTAAAAGTCCTAAAATAAAGATGAAAGGACTTAGAAAAGAAAAGATCAAAAAAATAAAAAATGGACCCCAAAAGAGAAAAAATAATAAGACATGAAAGTGAGCAAGCCAAAACGCCACTACTATTTACTTTTACTGCAAGAATAATGATTATGTGCGGATTTTTCAAAATGCTATAATCCATGATCAGTTAAATAGTTTGATCTTAACTTTTCATGCTTTAGATAGAGAATAAAGATATGTCAAATTGTATAAACTTGAAAAATTAGTAGATAGTTAGATAATAAATGAGGAGCTCAACAGTTTAATCTGAGCCCTTGGATGAAATAAGGTTAGAATTAGATAGTTTTTATGCTTTGAAAGAAAAATGGATTTAGGGTTGTAAGGTTAAAATGCACCCATGCAAATGAAGTAAAAAATGTTAGAATAATGATGGGTAGGTAGAAAGCAGTTGTGCAAGGCATATAAGAAAGCATCATCGAGAAAATTACTAATTCCCCCTCCCCCAAAATGTTCCACTATTTAAAACCTTCAGTTAAAGAGGCTCAGAGCATTTCTTTAACTTCTGTTGAGACCGGACCCAAGGCTTGATAACTGATTGGTTAAAAATATTGGATTCCTGACATGAAAACCCATTTCATCAGCATATTCACACGTTTCCAAAAAAAAATATAAACCCTTTTCCTAAGTAAAACACCTCTTTGCTTAGAAAAGTAAACTCCCCCTTAATTAATTTCATTTAAACCAAAAACACTAAAAAAACCCACAAAATACATTTTATCCTAAGTTCATGTGTAAAAATAAAAATGCAATAATTTTATGCTAAAATGCCTATTTACACTTTACTTTGTTTATTTCTATGTATTTTGATTCATTTCATTTCATTTCATATTAAATTTTAACTTGAAGTATTAAATCTCTTATACAATAACCCCTTCCCTTATATATTAATTAATTTCTTTATATAAATATCCCAAAACCCATTTATTAACATTAAACCTATGGTTTATATATCCCATGTGCCGAAATAAACCTTGCCATATTCCCCATATGTTTAAACATATTATATAATATAAAACCCACCCCCCAATGGTTATAAAACATTTGTTAATGTTTTATGTTACCATATAAATATCACCCCGCTAGTCAAAATAATACAATGTTTTTTATGTTATAAACATCTATTTATAACGTTAAAACTATCCTGCCATACCATCATAAAACATTGATTTTACATTGAAAAAACAAAGGTTTTTGATATTAAAATTAATCTCGCCGTAATACCAAGCCTAGGCCCCATGCCCCACCACCAAGCAGCTTTCCCATTTAATCCCCACTATTCACATTAACCCCCTTAGATCCGATGATTATAAAGATGTAGCATATTTTAAACTGTGCATTCAAAACCTATTTCAAACTATGCGAAATGGGTGGATTTCCACCCTTTTCTCTCCTCCATGCGGCAATAGCTTATCGGATCGCATTCGATCCAACCAAAACCACTTACTGCCCAAACCCACGTGACAACCACCAATGGCTTTCTGCCTTTAGCGCCAAACCGCCCTCTGCTCTGATATGACACGCATTTAATGCTTAATTCTGTTTTAACCTAAAACCTTATAAACTTCCAAATGCACAGTTAAACCCTTTTTCTGCGTTATTTGTATGTTTTTCCTCTCGACTGAAGAAGAAGCTCCCTGTACACTATTTTCACACCTAGAGAGCCAGGAAAAGCCATTAAAGCTACTATCAAGACCATTGGAAACCTCAGTTCATTTCCAAAGACCTCCAAAGCCCCAAAACACCATTTATGCGTCTGCAAGCACCCCAAAGACCCAAAAACCTTGATAAATGCAGAAAAATCCCTCTATGCAGGATTTAAAGATTAATTTGTTTATTTTATGTGCATTTTTAATGGTGAAAGGTTATAAATGCATTCTACAGGTCCAAGAACGCTTTAACGAATGTATGGGTGATGATCTAGAGGTTTGTTTTAATATAAGGGACCAAAGGTGAATGATCAAGCTTAACCGGCAACGAATCATGATCCTTGATGGTTATTAAAACCCTCTCACAACAAGAGAATGCCACCTACACAAAAGATGAAACAGTTAAGAGATTAGCCAAATTTTTAGGAATAGAGTCAAAATATCAAGGACAAATCAAGATGATTAGTCCTTAAAATAGAGATAAAGGCAGAATCTTACAGATTTACTTTAAAAATAAAGTTTGTATACAAATAAAGGATTAAATCAAAGTCAAAGAGAGATCAGAGAGATAAAATTGCACAGTGAAGGGTAAAAGTGAAAAGGTGATAAAGTAGTCAAGGTAAAATAGTGAAAGTAAAATACGGAGGCAGTAAATGGTAAATAGAGATGAAAACACTTTCACCAACAAAAATGAAGTTTATCTGAAGTAAAAGTCAAAACATTTAAAATAACAATAAGGTTAAAAGATAAAAACAGAGCAGGAAGAGACATTTTGCAGAAATTTCCTGTTTAAGTCATAGTTTTGCAGAAACTATTGTGGCCAATACAAGATGAAATTTGAAAAACAGAAGGGGTTTTATGTTACTAAGATGTCTACCTACAAAAACCTCTCTCATTTTTCTAACAACCATTATGGTTTTGGAAATATTAAACAATATTTGAAAGCAGTTTTTACAAAAACTTCCTATTTAGCCATCATTTTGCACAGAATATTGTGGCCAATCAGAAATGAATCTTACAAAAATGGAGGAGGTTTTTGTTCCTCGGAAACCCATATACAAAAACCTATCTCACCATTTACACAGGTATTACATAATGAGAGTTACATGCACATCTTCACATCCTAGTTTTCAGACTGTGCAAAGTTCTGTTTTAGACATATTTTTGCAGAGTATATTGTGAACAACTGGAGGGGAAATTTAGGAAAATGAGAGAGATTTATCTCAAAATATATTTATCTAAAATAATCTCTTTCACATTTTACATAGCTATTTCAGATTGATATATACAAAGGTATCATTGGACCCCAATTTTTCAGAATTTCTAGAGCAGAATGCACAGAGAAAGGAAGCAGTTAGTGACTTGGATGCCTTATCATCAACTAAGAGTTGATATCAAATTCGAATTATCTTCTTTGTCACCATCAATCCATAAGTATAGTGCCAAATACATTCATTATTTTTTAGTGTCCTTTATTTAGGTTCTATTTATGTAATACAGTTTGAGATATTTGTAAACCAATCTTGATATTTTTTCAAGATATTCTAGTTTAGAATTTGTATAAATACTTCATCCTTTGAAGTATTGAGGTGGAATGAATTGCAGAAGATTTCTATAGTCAAATTATTTGTACTTGAATGCTTTTGTGTTGCAAGCTTGAGTAGCAGACTGGATCAAATCACCTAGCATCATATTTCAGGATTCATGTGATGAGCCATTGAAGTGAACTATCTTCTACTTGTCATTGTTTATATTCTTTGTTTCATGCATCCATATATGTGTTCCAAATTTGAATGATAATTCAGGAGCATTATTTCAGGATTTTTTAAAAGCACGATGTCTTTACTGTTTATCATTTCTATGTTTTCTGCTGATTTTCATAGTAGGGAACCCTTAATTTCTCCCTCTTTCGAATGACCTCTGTCTACTCCTTCCTAATCTGGATCAAAGAATCCTTCATTGCTCTTTATCCTGATTGAAACCACTTCACAAGTCAGCCTTCCAAGATCTTCAAAAACTTATCTATCTTGCCCTAAAAAAGTTTTACTTTTTGACCTTGATCCTAGTCCCGTCTACTTGAATTTTGACTCCATAGCCCAATGGACAAACATATATTTCACTATCCATCTCACTGAGTGATTTTTTCTCACCAAGCCAAACCAAAACCAATTTGCACAATCATAACTAGCCTAATATCATATAATCAAAACAAAGATAAATTTTAAAGAGAGAGCCCTCTTTGAACCCTAGGAAGGCTAGATCCTAGAGTTTAAAAGTTGGTATGTGGTTACCTCAATAAATTCTTTCTTTAACCTTGAGAAATTACTGAGTGATAACAACTCCTACAATAATGGTAGGACAACAACCACTGCCGCGTATACAACCATGGAATAATCCAGGTGTTGTAGAAATGGAAACTCCTCTTCATCCACTTCCTAAGCATCCTAAAAGATGGTTGCCTAAATTTAATCCTAATGATGATCCATCGGCAGAAGAAAATCTTCACAACTATATGTTAGCCATCAATTTAAATGAAGTCACTGAAGAAGACTGTGTTGTTATATTATTTCCATATACTCTTACATGATATGCAGTATCCTGGTATTTTTTATTACCAACTCGCTCTATAAATAGTTGGGATATGTTTGAAGAACAATTCTTAGCTAAGTTTGGTGATGAAAGAACCATTGCATCTTTCATCAATGAATTATGAAATATCAAGGCTAAAAAGGCAGAAAATATTAAAGACTTTAATTCTAGATTCAATAAATTACTCAATAAAATCCCTACTACATCAGTTCCTGGCGCTGATGTTCAAATTGAGTGGTATATATCTTCTCTTCCCTCTAATATAGCCATTTTTTTATATAGAGAGAAATTAGCTACATTAGCAGAAAATATGAAAGAAGCTTCATCTTTAGAGAAACGTATAATTGCCCTCGAAAAGAAAAGGTCTCAAGAGGATAGAAAATCCAAGAAAGTATCTTTCAAAGATGATTCTAAGAAAAATCCACCAAAAGATCCTTTTGATGTAGAAGGCCTCCAAAAAGTACTAAAAACCATAACAAATGAAATGGTAGATATCAAAAAACAGTTTTTGAAAACTCCAATGCTAAGAAATCTTTTAGATCTTTGAAGAGAAATCAGTCTTCTAATTCTCAGCCACCCAACACTATATCTAATGTTGAGTCTGATCTAGAAACAAAAGATGAAGAAACTGAGGAAGAAGTAACCGAAGAAGAGGAATTAGTTGAACTAAATGGCATGTGGGACTTTATCCTTCCAAATGAAGAACGGAAAGAAGCTTTTCCTGTTACATCTAGAAGAAAACGAACTGCTGAAGTTAACCAGCCAAGTCAAAAGAAGAAAACTTTAACATCAGCTTCAAAGGATAAGTCAGTTAATAAGAAATCTTCTTCCAAGGTTTCACAGCCGAATCCACCTTCAACAAATTCTCCATCTACATAAAAAAACCTTGGTAGTTTCTGACATCATGGAATATAATATTGTTGAAGATATGAAGAAATTAAAGGCAAACATTTCAGTACATGAACTTACCAAATTGAAACAAAAGCAGAAGATATTTCTTAGAGAACTGAATGCAGTTCCTGCTTCACCACTACCCACTGTTTTTATATCTCAGGCTGTAAATGGTTTAGGAAAACCTCCTACTTCTTCAAATAAGGTTGATCCTTCAGATGCCATCCTTATAGGTGATATATATAATTCACATACACCTCCTTTTCTTCTAACATATGAAATTTACAATAGGAATATTCACAATTGTTTGATTGACTCAGGAGCTTCTTCTAATATAATGCCAAAAAAATTTTGTGATAATTTGAATATCACTCTTCAAAAATATGTTGTTCACATAGTACAACTTGATAGAACCAAATTTGAAGTCCTAGGGAAAATAAATTCAGTCAGTATCTGACTTTCTTCGAATCCCAAAGTTAGTCAAATTATTGATATTTTAGTAGTTGATATTCCAGAATTTTATGGCTTAATTTTGAGTAGAGATTGGTATGAAAAAATCCATGGATATTTTGCTATAGATTGGTCTCACATGTGGTTACCTTATAATGGAAAACCAAATCAAATTCGAGCTGATCGTGAAAAAAAAATGAAACATACAATGATTGAATTTGAAGGTGACAATGAGCCAGTAGCATTCACCAACAATATTATCGGCAATTACTCAGTTGAATCATTTTTAGGGAATTTTAATGCTAAAAAATCTCCCTTCTTGGACAATGTTGTCATTTCACAAATTTAAAACTTCTCACAAATAGATCTTTCGAAATGTACAAATTTTGTAAATAAACTAGCAGTCAAAACTCTGTTTTTGACTTTGAACTTTGATGGTTCCAAATCTAACACTGGTACATGATTTGGTTGTATTCTAGTTAGCTCAGAAGAAGAGAATATTATGTTATCCTATAAATTAAAATTCGAGTGTACAAATAATATTGCAGAATATGAAGCATTGATATAACGATTGTATAAAGCAATTAGTCTTGATGTGAAATATTTGCAGGTATTTGGAGACTCATAAATAATTATTAAATAGGTAAGAAACACTATCCACTGCCTTTCTGGACACCTTAAACACTATCAAACATTATTTCAGGATCTCACAGACCATTTTTTGGCATTTAATATTTTCCCTATTCCCAGATTACAAAATGCTAGTGTTTATCTATTAGCTAATGTTGCATCAAAACTCATACCATCTGAAGGTTTTAGTCCTGATAGATTCTCCATTGAATTGATTTTTAGACCATCCATTGCTGATAATGTCACCAATTAACGAGTCTTCAATGACGATTATGATATTATAAATTTATTGACATAAGAAGGGTCATATGATGATCAAATCTTAGATGAAAATGAGCATGACCTTCAGTTAAAGCAAAGCATTGAAGAAAATCCAATACCTAAATATGTGGTTAAGGTGGAAGATATTTATGATATTAAGGATAGATTTAAGAAGATAACTAATGCCAAAATTCAAATTTCAAATTTGAACTTTGAATTAGTAAATCTCGGTACTGATGAAATGCCGCAGAACATCAATCTTGGTCTTGGTTTACCTCCTCATGAAATATCATCATTCATTTAGTTGCTGGAGAAATAAAAAGGAATTTTGACCTGGGATTACTCTGATCTCAAAACTTATGATACCTTTTTTATACAACACACTATACCTATGACCTCAAATGATAAACCAGTATAGAAAAAATTAAGGAAAATCCACCTGAAACTTGAAAGTGAGATAAAATCTGAACTGGACAAACTTCTCAAGGCTAAGATCATCTTTCATGTTAGTCATTCAAAATGGGTTTCCAATCTAGTGCCTATTAGAAAGAAGAATGGTGATATTCTCATATGCATAGATTTTAGAAATATAAACAAAGCTTGTCTGAAGGATAACTTCCCACTGCCAACCATGGAACAAGTATTGCAAATAGTAGTCAGTTTTGAGCTTATGTCTTTTCTTGGTGGATTTTCAAGATATAACCAAATTTTAGTTCATCCAGATGATAGATTGAATACTACGTTTAGAATAAAATGGAGAACATATGCTTAGAAAAATATGCCTTTTGGTTTGACTAATGCAAGCGCCACATTTTGAAGAGCTACAGATATAGCCTTTAAAGGACTCATTAACAAATCCATTGTTATTTACTTGGATGATATCACTGTTTATTCCAAGAAAAGAAGCAACCATTTGAATGACCTTAAACAGATCTTTGAACGATGTATGAAATATGGGATTTCACCAAATCCAAAAACTTCTTTTTTTCTTTGAGCGAAGGTAAGCTTTTAGGATTCGTTGTATCAAAAAAGGGTATTTATAATGATCCAGAAAGGATTTGAGAAATTGAAAAAATCTATTTTCCCCACAATAAGAAATCAATTCAATCTTTCTTCGGTGAAATAAATTTTGTAAAAGGGTTTGTTCCTGACTTTTCACAAATAGTTCTTCCTTTAAAATCCATGATCAAGAAAAAATAAATCTTTAAATGGGGTCACAATGAAAGGGAATCATTTAAATTAATCAAAAAGACTATCATCAATGCTCCCTCTCTAGTCAGTCCTATTTTTTCAAAACATTTTGTATTATACACATTCACCTGGGAAACATCATATGCAGTTGTTTTAACGCAACTTAATGAAGAACAAATTGAAGCACCTATTTCTTTCTTAAGTTCGAATCTACAAGGTGTTGAATTAAACTGTTATGCCCTTGAAAAACAAGAATTTTCTATCTTTAAAGAAGTAAAACATTTTAGGCCATTTCTCCTAAAAACTCACACCAAAATCATAGTTCCATTTTAAGCGGTAAGACAACTATTGATGCAAAGGGAAGTGGGAGAAAAAAGGGCCAACTGGGTAATTTCTTTACAAGAATATGATGTATAAATTAGACTAGCTAAAATTGTTAGAGGTCAAGGTTTTTGCAAAATGTTGGTTGGAGCATTTGATTTGCCAATAGAAGAAGATCTAGGTAATGATATACATATATCTGAGGTAAGCCTCAACGATACCGAATCTCAATATGTTGATCTCATATTTTAATTTAAAAATGGATATGCTCCTCTACAACTCAATTAAAAAAATAAAATAGCCTTGAGATTAAAAGAAAAAAAATATCATATCATCAATGATGTCCTATTTAGAAAAAACTATGACTTTATCCTATTAAGATGTCTAGAAAAATTTGAGTCAGAAAAGGTTTTTCAGGAACTCCATGACGGCTTAGCTAGTGGACATTTTGGAGGAGACACAATGGCACACAAGATTCTACATGCTGGCTATTATTGGCCAACTTTGTTTAAAGATTCACATCAATATGTAGGAAAATGTAAAACCTACACTACCATTACAGCCAGTCAAAATTTAAAAACGATTCGAGCAATGGGGACTGGACATAATAGGTGAGATCGTTCCTCACTCTTCAAAGCAACATAGATATATTCTTACAACAATAGATTATTTTACAAAATGGGTGGAAGAAATTCCGCTAAAGGTAACTAATTCTGAGAACATCATTGAATTCGTTGACCAATTTATTATTGCCAAATTTGGTTTACCAACTGCCTTAATTTTTTAAATGCATCTTATTTCTCAAGCAATAAAATGACAGAATTTTCTCTTAAAATAGGTTTCAAACTTAAATATTATGCCAACTATTATCCTTAGGAAAATGGTCTAGCGGAATCAACCAAAAAAAATATAATTAGAATTATAAAACAAACCGTTGATAAAAGTTAGAAGAATTGGCACAAATCTTTGAAATTTTCTCTATGGGTAGACCAGATTACACAGAAGGTTCCAATAGGCACTTCTCCATTTAGTCTAGTTTATGGGAAAGAAGTTGTTCTTCCCACAAACATAGCTATTAATTCTTTAGCCCTAGTGCAGTTTGTTGAAGAAACTCCTTCTTCTTCCTTACAATTAAGGCAAGCGCAGATCCTCAAACTTGAATAAGAAATAAACAAATCCAAAATCACACATGCTCACCATCAACACTTATTTAAGACTTCCTTTGATGCACACTCTGTTTGCCCAAAAACATTTCAGCGAGGAGACCTAGTATTGAAGTGTGACAAAGCACATGAGGAAAAGGGTAAGCATACCAAATTCCAAAGAATGTGGCTTGGAACATTTCATATGACTGAGCTAATCAACCCATCAACATTTTTACTATAATATTTATCAGGAAGGAAAGAATCCTTGCCTGTAAATGGGTAGATTTTGAAGAAATACTTTTCATACAAGATAAATTATTCTATCCCTTGTACATTATAGCTTTTAATTTTCATAGGAAAATCAGGTTGAAATAGTATAACTATTGACTTCGCAATAAATTTTCTTCGAATATCTTATTATTTCCACTTTTAGAAATAGTGACTGTTAAAGAAATATTTATAAGATTTGAAAAATAAAAAGGTTTTGGCCCTCTAAAAAATTTCTTGTTTTTCACAAAGTTATTTGTTCTTTGAGAAGCCTTTAACTTTATAAAATACTTTTGATCTATTATCAGTTAAGAAAAATATCTTTAAACAAGTAAAAGACTCTTTGTAGATAGGAAATTTTAACTCTAAAATTGTCCTCCAGAAACTCTTAAGGTGTCAATGATTCTCCCCATCCAATAAATTTTCTCTTTTTAAAGTCTAATCATATGAAATAAATTTTCAAAAAACCTTAAAAGATAAGGGTTATCATCACGAGCGTGCTTACCATATTCATAGGGGAATAACTAACTGGCATTACCAAAATTGCATATCAAAACAGGGTAATGGCTTGAGATTATTTTAATCAAAAGACAAGGGATCTTATCACGAGCTAGCTTGTTCAGCAAAGTTACAACCAATGAATGAAATTGTCATTATTTGGCCATCAAACCAAGACAATGACTTTTAAGTAGAAAAATAAATAAAAAGAGGAAAAATGATAAGTATATAATTTACGATTTATCTTTAAAAACCGAATTCTTATTTGGATTGGATATTGAATCATTAACTGGTTAAAAGGTAACCCTGTCAAGGTTATTAATATCTAATTGTAGTAGAAGCTCTACCTATGACAAATGAGGATATTTTAAATTAATCTGCAAAAAATATCTGCTACTTTATCTTTTAACCCAACAAATATTGATTTAGACAAAATAATTTTCATCTTTAAGAGGATATCAATTGAAAAGTAATGAAGTGATTTTATTTTTATGATTCATAGAAATATTACTTATTTTAAATTTTATGTTATCTAAATTTCTTGAACTATTTTTATTTTGAAAAAGGCAGAAGTTTTAAAATTATCAGAGATAACTGGTTCTCCCAGTGAATCGCCAATTGTTGTACTATGAAACCCCCATTTATTTTTACATCGATTAAAGTTGTGAATAATAAATGGGGACCCTTTAAAAAAACAAACAAATAAAGCTTAGGATGTATTAATTCACTTTTTTTTAAGTCTTAAAAAACTTTAGAAGTAAAAGACAAGAACCTTTTTCCGCTTTGATTTTATTCTGCTTAGTGCAAAACAAAAATTGCTAAGGTAACAATGTTGGAACACATGTACAAATTGCGAATTGCAATAGTGCTAAGAAAATTTTCAAGTCACTTACAATTTTCCGCTAAAAAGGTAAAAAAATCCCTTGTAATCATAAAGTGCATCGCTCCTTCCTAAAAAACAAACCTATATAAATATCATTCGAAAAGTGAAATGTGACAATATCAGACCCGATAGAACAAAGAACAAATGTTAAATAATGTCAACAACTCCAATAAAGCGCGGTACTCTGAGTTATATCGCTTATCGCATCCCGCAACATCAAACTAAATGTAAAAGTCATATCTGTTTCGATAAATTGTGATATGCGATTTGTGCAGATCACATTTTGAAAACACTCATGGTCAAGATACATAATATCAATGCCTGTGCGATGTCTGATTTGCGATATATTATTTACCATAAAGCGGTAGAAACGATTCTTAGTTATTTAATCCGTTAAAAATATGTCACGATATAAATATTCTGATTGGACATATATGGTAAAACATGTGGAGGATTTGAAATTTTTTTAATGAGATATTAATGACATTCAATGGTTTCGGGACTCAAAAAATTGATATCATTCTATGGCATGTTTCAAATAAAAGAGCCAGGTGTACGATTTATGTTAATTAAACTCTATTTAATCCTTCCACCAATGTTCTTCATATCTAATTTGATTTCCTTATTTGTTTAAATTCAGGAAATAGCTCGAGATTCATTTCGTTCTCATTTTTATAAAAAATTCCAAGGAGTCATGTTGCCTATCCACCAAATCATTTTTGCTGAGAGAGCCCCCAAGATTTCTAAAGAGGCCAATGTAGACATTATGCCTATAGCCAGATGGGTTGGAGAGGAAAATTTTACTTATATTATATTTTTTGGCAGTCTTGCGTCTCCCAATGTTTTTCCCTATTATGTCCTAGACAAAATTTTGGCCAGGGAGATAGCATACCAAACATTAGGAAATGGTATAACAAAGCATCTCAAGGAGATGAAGGAATCTATTTGGCCTACATTTCCAGTACAATTTGGTGTCTTTTCTCTTTTTGACATGACTCATCCAATAAAGGAAATCCAAAATATTACATCTCTGAATCTAGTTGTTATGCCTAGAAGACAATATGACCCCAACAATGTAGTCCAAAATTTAACTACTGCTCTTAAAATCAGACCATTCATGCATGCAAAAGATCATTTTGATTATTTATTTGAAGGGATAGAAATTTTTTCAGAGGTATTGAATATGGCATCCAACAAACTAAGTTTAGCGGATATCAAATCTTTCCATGAGTAAAGAGATAAAATATTGGAAATGGTCCCACTGGACTTGTTCCAAATAGAGGAAATTAGTGATTCAACTCCTAGTTTCAGCCTAGATGATGATTCAAAATATATGTCTGAAGATCAATCCTAGGAGAAATCAGTTCAGGATTTAGATCATTCCAAAAATGAGTCCCAAGATTCAGATCATTCTGAAAATGAATCTGAAAAATAAAGATGAAAGCCCTGATAAAATAATTGAAGATGTAATTAAAGAAATTAACATACATGTTGAGATAAGAATTGATGAAGCTGGATTAGAATGTGTGTCTTCTAAAGAGCTTTAGGAAGTTCAATCTACACCTAAGTAGGCAACAAGATCCCAAGTGGGGAATTTAAGCAAAGAATGGTAGAAGTTTACTAAAAAACTTCAGGTACCACCTAATCATAATCCTCAAGGATCATCAAGATTTCATACTCCTGAATAGATTCAGAAGCTACTAGAAACAAAATTAGCACTTCAACAAACTCCAGGTGTTCAATATCAGGAAATCATCCCGACCTTACCTACTGAAGAAACTATTTTGAATATTAAATAGATACCTACATTGGAAATTTTCTACATTCCAAATCAAAAATTTGTAGTGAAGAAAAGAAAAAGAAGAAGAATTGATGAAACAATGACAACCCTTAATAATGAGTCATTATATATTGTCTGGAAAGATACTATTGTCAATCCAACTGAAAATCTTACTAAACTTTCATAGTTTGCAAGAGCACATGCAAATGCTACGATTGATAAAGCAGCAGAAGTGAAACTTCTGCTTAGACAAAGAGAAAAAAGAGTCCAAGTGCTAGAAAAAAAACTTGAACAGGAGAGACACAATGCTAATAAGCAAACTGAAATGAAAATGGCACAGCTCCAGAAAGAATTTGAAAGGTTGAAATTGCAGCATCAAGTGCACTTCTCATAAAAATATGCACATATAGAAGCAACGATGGAAAATCTCAAGAGTCAACCTAAAGAAAAACAATTCATTAAAGAAGCAATTGAATGGAATTCACATTTGAAACAACAACAAGAGAATTTCTACCAACAAATCTCTGCTACTAACTCATGCTGTGAAATAAGTAACATATTGACTCAACATGTGGAAAAAATAAAGTTGGAATGTGAAAGTATTAATAAAAAAAATTATGAATTTATTTCTTGGCAGGAATTTGAGGAAGGGAAGAAGGGTGATCTCTCAAATATTGATAAATCTCATAAGGATATTTTATTCAAAGAATGGGAAATGCAATTAAAACAAGTAGAGAAAGCAACATCAAAGGCAACCAACATAGCAATCAAAATCATTGATTTTGTCAATGAACAACTTCAGAATGCCAAACTTATTGAAGGATGTACAGTTGAAGCAATTCTAGAGGTCAGGCTATTAGAAAAGCAGTGGAAGGAAAGCACAGAGAAACAGGCAGAATCAATTAAGCAGGTAACTAAATTGGATCAAGAAAACTACTGGAATTTCTTGATCATACCACATAACCAGTGCATGACTCCGTGCTCCTTAATTGATTCCACGAGAAAGGTGATGCCAACACTTTCAAATGTCGTATTCAAAGGACAAGTGAAATCTAGAATCACTCATTTGACTCAACTGAAACCAATGATGGATATTTGCCAGCTCAAAGACCAAGTGACAAAAAGAAATCATCCCAACTAAGCAGTCTTGTCATTTTTAGTTTCTATATTTTAGTTTAGTTTACTTATTATGAGGAAGGTTGTTTGAAACCTCCTCAAATTTTTATGTAATAATCTATTTTTGACTTATTTATTTTAGTATTTAAACCTCTCTCATGCATTTAGAGAGCGGTCCAGAATTTTGTCAAAAAACAATTTGCAAAAGCTTGCACTTCTTCACATTTGTGAATGATTTTGATAAAATATATGGAACAAGATATACTTTTTTGAAAATTGGAGTATGCTTTATTGAAATTGCACTTTTTTACTCTTAAAGTATATTTGGATTGAGAAGAAGCAGGTCAATATTGTGGATTTCATGAGCAGAACTTATCATATATGGTACTATTATCTTTATGATTAAGTCATGATTATGAGTTTACAATAATTTCTCTTTATATTGTGATATGTATGAAATTTGATTTATAGTTTATCATTCATGCACTTTTGTACAATGTTTCAACTATAATTCCTTACCAAATACATATAGAAATTTATATATGCGATATATTTTACATAATTATTTTGACTAAATATTTAGTCAAAATAATTATCTTACATCATTTTCATCTCTTTCAGTAATTGGATGATCTTTATTACCTTTTTTAGTAAGATATCTTTTTAGATCGCATTGATGGTAATTCTTCCTGTGTTATAGATTAAATAGATGCATGTGTTTGTTACTCAGATAGATTATTTCCATTAGTTTAAATTCATTATTCATTTCACCTTGTATCAAACCCATCATCATCATATCAATTTATTTTTTGGGAAACTGGTCCCATTATCCCGAGTCGCAGCCACTATACCAAACAGAAAAGGAGTTGCTTTAAGGTCCAGATCGGGTGGTTATCCCCCATGTTGGTGCAACGGAATTCTGGGGCTTCAACAGTATTTTAGGAAAATATGGTTTGGCATCTCACATGGAAATAGTACATGGATTAGACCCCACTGTGTTGTAGCAGACACCTTTGAAAATAGGTCATTGAGATTCCAATTGGCAGAGAAAGTTTTCCACACAGAAGTTATGTCTTGGCCGAGGTTTTAGGAGAAATATGAGAGGCAAAGCATAAGTATTATTTTGAGGCTATGCTTCCACAGATGCTGCCAGGAGAAACACTAGTAGACACATATTAGAGGATATCATAGATGCAACTGTAGTCATTGCTTCAAAAGTTGGACACATAGGTGCAAGCCTTCAACAAAGTTATGGTAATTATTGGATCCGTAACCACTACATTCCCATTGTTTAATGAATTTCAAACATTCAACTTAGGATCACCATCATTAACGACCCCAGTCCTTACTGCTCTCCCCTTCACCACCTTCCATTCGCATTCATAACTGATCATTGTCCCATTTCGAAAAACTATGGCAACTAAACCACCCATCCCCGGGCCTAAGGGAAAGCGGGCCAGGACTTTGAAACCCGACCAAGTGGTAGAATTGACAGAGGAGGATCCCGTACAACATATATGTACAAGGATCCTGATCATAGAGGAACTAGAGAAGGGTACCTAGACTTCCCCAGCCATACCGCAACCCAACCCTTCGTCATCGCAAAGCACCCCATCCTCCTCACTGCCAACTACTCAGAATTCATCGTCACATACCTTTAATTCTTCCAAGGATTAGTCAACCCACATCGCTTCTGTTAGTGTCAGCCTTTGCAGCTTTCCTTTAGTGATAAAACATGCTCTTACAAAGTGATTTTAAGGTGTCAAGGTCAAATTTTGTCATTTCAATGAGTCTTCAAGCAAAATTTGGTCACTAGGCATTAGGTCTAGGGTTTGCTTTCACTCCTTCCAGAGTTGTTCAAATGTTGGTCCATGTCACCATTCAGCTGAGTGTACCATCATTCAGATGGTTTTCATCATCATGTCAAGTTCCATTGGGTCATTTTACAGCTTGTTCGTGCTTCAGTTGTGCCTAGGTAAGGTCCATTTCCCTCTCCTAGGGTTTTGGAGGTAATTTCTCTTGGATGGTCAAATAATTAGAAAAACTTGTATCCTGATGTTCATACACATTCCCCTATCATTAATGTACCTTATTAAACACTTCCCATCACTGAGATCCCCCAAATTCCTCATTTTTGCACAAACCCTAGTTTCTTGCCACAACTTGGCAATTTTCTAGGCTAGGCCTGTGTTTTTCCCTTTTGGACCCCTTCCCCTCACTCAATCTCTGATATTCCACTTTCCCCTACTTCCTAATATCCCTCCCTACTTCCCAAAATTTCCCCAATAATTTAGAAGCCCTTTATCCCCTTCATTTCGCTTCATTTCGATGAACCCCTTGTTTCACACATCGGGATAGGTTTCACTCAAATGATGTTTTAGAGCAATAAAAGATGAATTTTGGAAAACTGAGAGAGGTTTTTGTACAAAAAATTCTAAGGAAGAAAAAACTCCTTCACTTTTTACACAGGTATAATGGTTTTGGAGAAATGTTAAGAAAACCTTCGCCTCAGGAGAATTGATGCACCTGCAGGAAGTAGTGTTGGGAGATTTGATTTTTGACATGGTAAATTAACTCTCAATTTAAAAATTCCACTTGGGTTGGAAATTAGACACCAATATATTTCCAACGAGCTATCACATGCCCAATTTGGACACCGGGAAGGCCTCCAAAATCCTCCTGCAAAATGCACTATGTAGCGCGCGACGCATTGAGCCATCAAGCTAGAAATTCACCCAAACTCTTCAAATTTTCAAATCCAATTCTTGTGAGATATTTATAAAGCTATATAAACCATTTGAAACAATTTATATTCACAATTTTTCAAATAAAAGATCGAATTGGAGTGTTGAAAGGCAAAAAACTTGTTTTGAAGCCGTGGAAGTGAGTTCACAGTGCGCGCGGCGCATAGGGAACGCGCGGCACACTGGGCATCAACAGCCTTTGTGTTTTTACACGCGGGCGATGCATACACAGCGTGTGGCACATTGGGCATGCGCGTGGCGCATAGAGCCCTAAGGCCAGAAAACAAAATTCCTTCACCCAAATTCGAATCAAATTGCCTCTTTTGCCTGCAAGTAAGTTATTCAAGCTTGCTTATTGATTCATGAACATGTTATGGTGTTTCAAATGAGGAAAAAACAAATGTTTGATATGGTGAACGTTAAACCCTATATTCATTGCCAAATTCGCTCCATAGGGTTTTGAAACAAATGTTGGTGGTATTGTTGGGTTTCAAATCTTTTGTTATTGACATATATACGCATGCCATCTATTGTCATTAGTGTCACTGCCTGCTTATTATACACCACAGCCTCAGGGTCTCTTTGCTATTCCATCATTTTTGTCACTGTCATTACCATATCATTGTCTCACTTCTTATCATTTCTGTTATAACACAGTCCCATATTCACTATCCCACATCCTCCATTGACAAAGTCTAATTGTCACTGCAAGGGCTATTTTCACTTTTGTTCCTAATAACTATTTCTGCCAGCATTACACTCCTTCCTACTCACTTGTCAAATCCCCATGTAGTCAAGCAGTGGCTGTTTTCCATTCAAACTCATTTGACAGTACCTTTATCATTGTGGTTTTATAAGCTAAACATAGTGGCGACCATACTGGGGACAATATGGTTTGCTTGTTGGTGTTATTTGTTTTATAAGCTACAGAAAGAGCCTGAAGTTATGCCAAGTAGCCTTCGAACTGCTCTTGCTCTGTGAGTGCATAGTAGATAAACGCTGCTTCAGTCGATCTCCGGTCTAGCTTGTAATCGTAACACTTAACTTATAAATTGCCCCAGTACATGTATCAAGTTCAGATCTGATGGTTGATGTTGGACAACGATCAGACATAAGAAGGTTGAAATCATTCACCTGGTGACTCCAACTCAAAATAGAGACTCCACTGGAGGACTGACTCTTTCTCTGAGAAAATGGAAGGATCTTACACAAAGTTTAGGTATCCAAAGTGGAATGGTATTCATGATCTAATCTGCTTTCTTGTAAATTACTTCTTCACTGGTCTTGAAGTTGTCCTGAAAGTTTTTCAGAATTTGTTGTATGATAAAGATGATCAAAATCTTCACTCGACCCATTCAAAAAGTGTAAATGCCGAGTTTCCCTTTGATCCTGGTCTCCTTACTTTTCCCACATCTTATGATGACTCTCTTCAAAGTGATGAGCCTAAAGAAAATCAAATTGATCCCATAACTCTTGTATATACTCCTACACCTTATATAGTCCCAGATAGGTATAAACCTCTTTTTTTACCTTCTGTTCTCCATGCTTTCCATAAAAATTATGACCTATATCTACCTAGATTTGATGGTGAATGCAACAATGTCACTGCTGAGAAACATGTTCTGAATTTTGAGTCTTTTCTTGACCTTTTTGAAGTTGATGATGAAGATGTCAGTATTAGGCTTTTTGCTCTTTCTTTGCAAGGCCAAGTAAAGAGTTGGTTCAAAGCCCTGCTTGATGCGAGCATCTCGGATTACCAGCAGTTCGTCATAGTTTTCCTCGACAGGTGGATGATTGGATAGAACCCTTTCCTTATTATAGAAGAGTATAACCAGCTCAAAAGAATGCCAGGGGAGACAGTACAACAATTTTCTGCTAGATTTAACCAAGTATATTTTTCGATGCCAGCTGATATAAGACCTTCTCCTAGATCTGCTCTCTTGCACTACCCGGGTGCCTTTGATCCGGAAATGGAGTTTCAGCTGAGAGAAAATAATATTGCAACACTTCACGAAATGCAAAACAAGGCAGTGAATGTAGAGGCTCATTTGTTGATCCAGAGGGCAAGGTTGAAGGAAGAAGAGATGAAAAACATGGATCCGGAGAAATCGATATCTCTAGAGGTAAAGCTTGACATGTTGGTAAGTGCAGTAGAAGAGATGATACAAAAGAAAACCACAAAGAATGAGTATAATGTTGAAGCCCATGACTTGCTGATTGAAGAAGAACCAGTGGCTGATCCTAAACATTTTGTTTCTTATCCCAGTTGTCATAGTGATTGCTTTATAGATCAACTTGAAGAAGAGAGAGCTGTTGATATGACATGTATGCTTGATGATGTGTTGTATACTGATGATTTGCCTCAGTTTGATCAGTATGATGATGATTATGTTCTCCAAACAGAAGCTAATCTTGCAGACAAATCAGCAGCTAGTTTGTGGAAGGAGGAAGTTCACTTTCAGCAGCTTGAGTACAGTGATCAATCAATGCATATCAGCTATGACAATGATGAGGAAAGTGCAGCAAATTTTGAAGTAAGTGAAGGACCTTTTCCTTTTTGTTTTGATTCATTTCAGTACATCAGAGAAAACTTCCATGCAATTAGAAATCAACTGCCAAAAAGTCTTAATTTGGACCATCTTGAGGGAAATGAAAGCCTTGTTCAAAAATTTTCATATTCAGATGTACAGTCCCCGAAAGCCATTGATTGTCAAGTTTCAGATGAAGACTCGGAAGCTGGCACATATGATCAAATGATACAAGGTGATTCCGTACCATTTTTTTTTGAATCATTTCAGCTTTTGAAAGATAAATTACACAGTAAATATTCAAAGGAGTAGCCTATAGGAAATCAACAATATTTCAGTTTTGATGTTGAGGATGAGACAAATATCGAAATGCTTGAGCAAGTTGTTAATGAGAAATTCTCCCTAGCTCCAGATTTGCAGCCATCAAACACAATTGAAGATCAGATTACGAATGAAGGTATGAGAGCTGAAGTATAGGATTTAATGATGCAAGAAGATTCGGTACCCTTTTGTTTCGAAGAATTTCAGTTTATAAAGCAGAATCTTCATAATATATCTCAAGAAAAAGATGAACAGCTAGAAGGAGGTCATACAGTTTCAACGGATACATTGCAGCAGTCTTCTCAAGTTTTTGATGATCCCATTGCTCGTGTGCTGGATGAGGTTTGCTGTAAAAATTCTTCTCCATTGGCTAACCATGTGCCCGAAAAGAATGTTGATAATAATATTGTTCAAAAGTCAATTTCATTGTGTTGTTCAACAGATTTTGCAGTCATATGAGGAGATTGATGAAGGAGACTTTTGTTCTGTTTGTAATCAGCAACAGTGTTTGGTTATTCACGAAATTCAGGATCCTTTTGGCAGCTTGCTGCAATCACCAAAGAAAGAAAGCATAGAGGTGAGAAAAATTTTGAGATTAAGGTATGGAGATTATCTAGATCAGAGCAGTGATGTGTTAATGGAAATCAATAGCTATGTGTATGAAGATCCTTTTGCAGTATTCTTGCAGTCATCCAGTCAATTCATGTTTTGCAAGTTTATCAGCAGTCCACTTGGTTCAAAGTTTCCATGGGAGTTTCCTTTCAGTGGTTATTTCTCGTTGTTCATAAGCAAGCACTTGTGGAGAATTAAGATAGCAGCCAGCATGCTTACATGGTTGCATTGGCTATTCCATTTCACTTGATCAGGTGGTGAAAAGAACAATTAGAGTAGGTCGATGAATAAGCTCTACTTTGAGCATCTTTTCTAGTTTGTCAGTTGTGTTTAAGTATCGAGTCAGTTTTTAGTTGAGTGAGAGTCAGTTTGTGTCATCAAGTCATCAGTTTTCAGTCATGCATTTCAGTTTGAGTTTTTGATTCCATGGCCCAATGGACAAAGGCACTGGTCTGCTCTCCCAAAGATCTGCCGTTCTTGGCACCTCCAAGGAGCTACCATCCCCATTGGAGCCAATGTTAGTGTCATCCTTTGCAGCTTTCCTTCAGTGATCAAACATGCTCTTACAAAGTGATTTTAAGGTGTCAAGGTCAAATTTTGTCATTTCAATGAGTCTTCAAGCAAAATTTGGTCACTAGGCATTAGGTTTAGGGTTTGTTTTCACTCTTTTCAAAGTTGTCCAAATGTCGGTCCATGTCACCATTCAGCTGAGTGTACCATCATTCAGAGGGTTTTCATCATCATGTCAAGTTCCGTTGGGTCATTTTACACCTCGTTCATGCTTCAGTTGTGCCTAGGAAAGGTCCATTTCCCTCTCCTAGGGTTTTGGAGGTAATTTCTCTTGGATGGTAAAATCATCGGAAAAACTTGTATCCTGATGTTCACACACCTTCCCCTATCCTTAATTCACCTTATTCGCCTTCATCCTTTGAATCCCCAAATTCTATATCATTTTACCTGAAACCTAGTTTCTTGCCACAACTTGGCAATTTTCTAGGCTAGGCCTGTGTTTTTCCCTTTTGGACCCCTTCCCCTCACTCAATCTCTGAGATTCCACTTTCCACTGCTTCCTAAATTCCCTCCCTACTTCCCAAAATTTCCCCAAGAATTTAGAAGCCCATTATCCCCTTCATTTCGCTTCATTTCGACAAAATCTTTTGTTTCACACATCGGGATAAGTTTCACTCAAATGATGTTTCAGAGCAATAAAGGATGAATTTTGGAAAAATGAGAGATTTTTTTGTACAAAACATGCCAAGGAAGAAAAACCTCCTTCAATTTTTACACAGGTATAATGGTTTTGGAGAAATGTTAAGAAAACCGTTGCCTCAGGAGAATTGATGCACCTGCAGGAAGTAGTGTTAAGAGATTTGATTTTTGATAGGGTAAATGAACTCCAAATTGAAAAATTACACTTGGGTTGGAAAACAGACTCCAATATCTTTCCAACGAGCCATCACATTCCCAATTTGGACACCAGAAAGGCCTCCAAAATCCTCCTTCAAAATGCACTATGTAGCGCGCGGCACATTGAGCCATCAAGCTAGAAATTCACCCAAACTCTTCAAATTTTCAAAATCAAATCCTTGTGTGATATTTTCAAAGATATATAAACCATTGGAAACAAGTTATATTCACAAGTCTTCAAAGCAAAGATCGAATTGAAGTGTTGAAGGGCGAAAAACTTGTTTTGGAGCCGTGGAAGTGAATTCATAGTGCGCGCGGCACATACAAGTGACGTGCGGCGCATAGGGAGAGCGCGGTGCACTGGGCATCACTGGCCTATGTATTTTTTCACACGCATGATGCACACTGAGTGCACGGCGCATAGAGCCCTGAGGCCAGAAAACAACATTTCATCACCCAAATTCGCATCAAATTGCCTCATTTGCCTGCAAGTAAGTTATTCATGCTTGCTCAGTGATTCATGAACATGTTATGGTGTTGAAAATGAGGAAAAAACAAGTGTTTGATATAGTGAACATTAAACCCTATATTCATTGTCAAATTCGGTCCATAGGGTTTTGAAACAAATGATGGTGATATTGTTGGATTTCAAACTTTTGTTATTGGCATATATACTCATGCCATCTATTGTCATTAGTGTCACTGTTTATTATTTACCATAGCCTCACGCTCTCTTTGCTATTCCATCATCGCTGTCATTGCTATTACCATATCATTGTCTCATTGTTTATCATTTATGTTATAACACAGTCCCATATTCACTATCCCACATCCTCCATTGACAAAGTCTAATTGTCACTGCAAGGGCTATTTTCACTTTTGTTCCTAATAACTATTTCCGTCAGCATTACACTCCTTCCTACTCACTTGTCAAATCCCCATGTAGTCAAGCAGTGGCTGTTTTCCATTCAAACTCATTTGACAGTACCTTTATCATTGTGGTTTTCCTATAGCACCTTGATACACATGTGACACATTTGGGATTAGAGCATACACTAAAACTCTTGTTTCCACCATACCTATATCCTCATATATTTTTCAAACATCTTGATTTCAGCACCATGTCAGAGACGGATTTATTTTATGAGCAGGGGTATGAGCAGGACAGTGATTCATCAACCGCAGAGCTAAATATGTCAAGGAGATCTCATAAAAGTGGTCGTTACATATCAGAGAGGCGTCAGAGCCTTGTTTGCAGCATCACGACGAGTACTATCTCTACCCGGGGTGGAAGGGGTCTCGTTAACTTCATCAGCAGAGCGAGTACTATCTCCACATGGTGTGGAAGGGGTCTCGCCTTCGTCATCAACACACGCTCATAGAGTTGTGGCAAATCCGGGAAGACTGTGCATTGGCCTGGAAGAGACCAGGTGACATGACACCGGCTGATCGAGAGACCTACCTCGCGCATGTTAACATTCATCTGGAGAAGTTGTTGGCAAAGGCCAATAGAGACAAAGACATGCTCCGTCACATAAAAATCATTATTGGGCCCATAATCACGTTTGCAAAGCTAAAATGAAGATCCTAAAGGCATGGTTGAGCAAAGCACTAAAGCGGCGAAAAAGGCCTGATCCACTCCGAATCTTGGTCGAGGCTTCCTTGGCTGAGCATGAGGCATGATGAGGGATCTTCACTCCGAATTTCAGCAAATTTGGAGAATTTTTTGTCATTTTGGAAAATTTTGGTCTGAAAATAGGTTTTTCCGCCCAACGCGTAGCGCGTCACGACGCGCGCCTATGATTGGGACACTTGCTGGAGGAAAAATTTATATTTTTGGATTTTTCATGGTAAGTTATGCATGCTCAGAAATGGCCGAAGAATTTCACCAAGTTTTGGATGATCAAAAGGGCCAAAAACACCATGAAAATCACCTTTCTGCCACCTTTTGCACCAGCAGGAAGTACTTGTGGGAAAATGAAGTTTTGGAGGGGAAAATGAGCTCCAAATTGGGAAATTCCATTTCAGTTGGATAGAAAAAATCTAGGGCCTTCCAACAAGCTATCATGAGCTTGATCTTGATTTCGGGAAGTGCCCCAAAAATAGGCTGAAAGGCGCGTGACACATAGAGCTCAGGCGTGCGGCGCATAGAGATTTTTGGTCAATTTTTCATCTTCCAGCTCAGAATTTCGGCCAGTTGGACCAGTTTTGATTGTGGATGTAATTTTTGAGTTATATTGATGTAATTTTGTGGTTGTAATGTAACTTTGACTCACTTTTACCTATTCTAGAAGATTCACTCACAAAAAAGTGAAAATCAAGTAAATGAATCAGTTTCCTTCCTTTTAGAGGCAAGTTGTTTGGCTACCTAGATTTTAGTTCCATGTTTAGAATTGGTTGAAATAGCCCCTAGAAGGATGAGCTCGACCCCTAAAGGCATGGGAAGGGGTTAGGATGGTCTATATTTTGTATTTTCTCAATCATTTTTAGAGGTTGGACAGGTTGGACTCTTGGGAAAATTTTGGCACACTATTGTACATATTTTTCTGCATTTTTGGCTAAGGAAATATCAGAGGTTTTGCAGCACCTGTTGGGATTCTTGTGGCTTTCAATTCTTGATGGTGTTTTCTCTCAGTTTTTTGTAAGTTCTTTCATGTTTAATGTATTCCATTCCCTTCTTTTTCTTCTGAAACTAAATGAATGAGTAAATGAGGTAGAATCCATTGATTTCAGTGCTCTGCCTTTAAATTTGTCTAGTTTTATATGTTTTCTTCAGTTTGGAGAGGATCCTTGTTCCGCCTTGCCCTCTTCAGCTCCTTGTCATTCTGATCCATCCATACACATAAATCAAAAGCATCAAGACTACTGCCTACCCTGCCCCAATTTGAATTCTGCAAAGATCTGGCCTCATCCCCAAGCCCAAAATTGTTTTTCCATTTTTCCAACAGAAAACCCCAAAAATTTAAAACAAACCTTCCTATCTATTTACTAGCCTAAGATCAGTATCCATCATAAGTCATCTCAGCCCCTTTGAAGACCTTTTACCGAGATAGACCAGGAGAGAGCCCTCTCCTGTCCTCGTAGGGCTAGCTACGAGGCTGAGCGTGGTTTGATGTTGCCTTGAGTTTTAACTTATTTCAGCCTAAGGTAGATTTGAGCACTAACAGCTTCCACATCCGCAACCATAGCTGATGCGGTAACCCCAGGAATGGTAATGGAAATCAATACTGAGGCAGGAGTTAACTCGAGTAATGTACAAGTAACTGAGGTTAACTCAACCATAGTAGAACCAGGGACCTTCCTATATCTACTTATTCAGACAGATTTTTCCTTGTCTTAAAGTACACCAAGCGAGACTTCATTTTCTAAATCTCAACAATCAATGTTTTCATTGCAACCATTCATACCAACTCATCCACCCTCTATTAGTTTTCATTCAACCCATCCTCCAATTGTACCATCGAGTCACCCTAACTCTCCACCGAAACAATCTGACCATTCCATTGCTAGTGGCCAACCACTCAGAGAGAGAAATCCTAGCCCTGAAACGATGAGTAGTAGAGATATTCAAAGATGGACACTAGACCAACTTTTTAATTTCATACAAGCAACGGCCTGACTGGCAGAATCGCTCCACAACAACCTTGTTCTGAAATACGAGCAACAACACCAGCAAGTTCTAATGCTCACTCAAGAGCGTAATCAGCTACAATAATAAAGATATACCCTCCAATAGCAAATTGATTAGATCACCAAGAAATTCTAAGAGCTATGGCCAAACATTACCAGTGTTGTCGAAGCCGCCCCCGCAGATATGTGGGCTTGAACCATTGTGGAAATTTCCATTCACATCAAGACGAGCACAAAACTGGGTAGTGCAAATCAGGAACTCCGACAAGCCCTGTTAGCCAGACCGACACTACAAGATCCCTCCATAGTGTATGCAAAGAAAATAACACAGAAGAAAGAGTAGATGAGTCAGCTTAAAGAAACACTCGGGAGCATTGTCACTAAGGCATACACTTGGCTCGAGCAAATCCATGAGTGGTTGAATTCATTGATAATGAAATCTCAGCCAATTTCATAACAGTTACAAATGCTTTTCATTGAGGTCAAAGGAATACCTGACCTAGTAAGTCGTAGAAAACTATACGATTAGGCCAACGCTCTGCAATTTCAAATCCAAACCATCAAGGAGAACTCAACAAAGACCAAGAAGCTCCTTCATGATCTTCGACACCCCGTCAAACAGAAGATAGAGACAATACATCAACTAGTCTCCAACGTTGATCCTCAGTACAATGCAGCCTTTACAGACCTACCACAACCCATCGATGCCGCTCAAGCCGACAAGGTGGTGAATGCAACAGATTCCTTGATGAAAACATGGCAGGAAGCAATAAGTGATTTCATGTAACTCAAAACAAATTCCATGCAAAAGGTCCCAGAGTTGGGGCCTTTGTTGGAAGGTCGATAACGAAAGCAAACAAAGCAGGAAAAATGAGAAACCAAACAAGACTAGCAGAAGACCACAACAGACGGTCATACAGGGACCGCAACCTTCGGAGAAAATTGACTCGGGACGAGCCAATAGCTTGTGGTCGAGGCCTGTTGGGGCCTCTGTTTTGGGGAAACCGATTTTGATTTGCAGACAATCAATTGCGAGTGGAGCGAGTGGCAGAGGGCCGTTGTGGAAGGAAGAGAGCTATTGTAGGTTACAGAGAATAGGTGAGCAAGTGGCTAAGTGTGAACAAGAGACAACACAGGTGGCAAGAACAATTGACAGCGGACAGGTAGAAAGAATGGCAGAGGCAGAGCCAAGCACGGAAGGAAACAAGAAATAGTGGAGCGCAATAGACCAGCCGAGTAAAGAAGTGGCGAAGACTGTGAGTGCCAAAAAGAAGAGATAGATAACAAAGGAAAATGAAAGAGGCAGTAGGTTGGATCAGTGATTTTGAGGGTTTTGTATTGTTTTGAGCTCTGAGGAGTCTTGGATGTAATGTATTGCACAGGAATTCTGATTTACAGAAATGTGTTTCGTGGACTTGTATTCTATGTTTAATGTGTGTCTTTCTTTATGTGATGTTTAATCGTTTGTTTAAAATTTTTCTCATAACTTTCTTTGATACCTACAATATGATAGTTCTTCCCTTAACTAGTATGTGATAAGTGTGTTCCTGCATGGTTGTAATGTCCTGATGATAGATGAGTAGTTTCACTTCGCTAGTATGGTTCTAGTTCTCCTTTCTCAGTAAGGTCACAACACGCCTCAGGTGAGACTCCTTTCTCTCCTTTGAGCAGGGTGAAAATGTCAGCGTTGTCCTAGACTACATCGGGATCTTGTTGGCCCCGAGTTTGAACCTAAGTCTTGCCCAGAAGTCATCCTTATGTGCCAAGAATGGTTGACCATGTTTACTATCGTTGCTTATGTTGACTATGGTTTGATCATGAATGACCATGTTTGATCATTGTTGAGATGGTTTACCATGGTTTTATGTGGTTGACCATGTCTAACTACGAACAACCATAGTTGACTATGGGTTAACATGGTCGACCATGGTTCTGAATGTATAACTATATATAAATATGGTTTACTATATTCACTATGTATAACCATTTTGGTCAACCATGTTGCCCATGGTTAACTATTCTTTGATCATATTACATGGTTAAACCGTATAATCAAACAATAATGATAAAATACAACATGTTTATGTCAATAAATAAAAAAACAATTGTTTATCTTAACATTGATTTACCATTGTTTTGAAAATAAAAAATCTCATTCAATATTTTACTTAATAATATTAAGTATTAATTATATTGTGGTGTTTAGATATTAAAATCCCTTTACATTTTTATAAATAATGTTTTAAAAAAATTAAAAATTTACATTTTAAAAAATATCAAAAAAATAGGTTATTGATAATTAAAAATATACATGAACAAATATCAATAAAAACTAATTCACATAAAATTAGCCATAAAATATATTTATTCATTTATTTTTGTTAAAATATATATGACTTTATACTAAGGGGGTGTTTTTTAGTTTTATTTTATTTTATTTTTAAATTAATTTTTAGACGGTATAAATATTATTTTAAATAATAATTTCACAATATTAATAATTAATATTAAAATATATTATATGTTTAATTAAAATATTTATAAAAATTACGTACATTTTTTTTGTAAGTGAGAAGATTTCCTTTAATGAAAAATATTACATAGTTGTTTACAATTTTGTGAATTTCTACCAACCTCACTTTTAGTATATTTGTTGGCTAGTATGTAGTGCACCAAATTTTTTACATCAAACAAAAAATATTGTGCTATCAAAAATAAAAGATGCCCAAAAAATTAATAGATTCAAAAAAAAATAGGAAGTCATCTAAGAATTAGATGAGGTTATTGGAGCATGGTTCTACAGTCCAGTGATTTGGGGTATCAAAAGCTTGAACTGACATTGTATACGATTCTCCATGTGAGCCAAGTGAGCATCCAAACAACCAAGGTTGTCTTACATCCTCCATTGATTCTTTTGCAAGTCGCTGAGAAACAAGATAATTTAATTTCTATGATCATGATTTTCCTTGAGAAATTGTCCCAATAAATTCTTCAACTTCCAGTAAAGCACAATCGAGTGCATGTACTGATTTCTCCTCCCCTTGGTAGTTCAAGAGCCAATGAGAATAATCACCTATGAGCTAAGAGTCCGAAAAATATTATCGTTGTCGATGGATAGTTATGTCAAGCCTATGAATATCAACTTGAATGTTGGGATATTTCACAGACTAATAATTTGCGACCTCATCCTTGATTTGAATCTCAAAGTGAGGCCTACTTGATTGGCCTCGCTCCTTGACGACTTCAACCACATTGTCTTGGCGTGGTAGGTAAATCAAACAACCAAACAATAAAATGCCTAGGAATACCCCAAATGTGGCACCGCAGTAATATCAACCCAAAAAAATTCACAGGAGGTATTAAAGAGCTTTTGTAGACTAGAAGGATGTTAAAACCTACCTATATCCATTGTTAGGGAGCCAATAAAACCTCATGTGTATCTTTAGGGGAAGTGGAAAAAGACATAGCGCAATTAAAAAAACAATTCCAAAGCCACAAGAGAGAAGGAGATTAGATGTCTATAACCAAACAACTTGATGTAGACACAAAATGAACAAAGATGAATGAAAAGAGATAGACAGACACACCATGACCTTAATCTGATAAAGGAGTTGAAAACTTGTAGACACCTATCAATTTACCAAAGTGATGAAGAAGAGACGAAATAACCATAGGCATAAAATTACATCGAATTTCAGCATGGGGAAGTGGGGATAAACCAACTGTGAACCAATGCCTAAGTGGTATGTATTCAAAATATTCCCTTCCAAGCCAGGTTTTGCAAGATTATTTATTTTTTCCCTCAATCCAGAAGCCCTAAATTTTCAAACTATTTCCTCATAACCATAGGAACCATGAACTTTCAGGAATAAAAATTTGTTGCTTGTGTGAAGCTTGTCTATCAAGTGGTTCTAAAGTTTCTTATCCAAACTAATGAAGCCTACTGGAGACTACCACACATTCTAGTAGTTACCAAAAATATAGCTGAGGACCAAGCTTACAAGCTTTTTTTTACAACTCCCATGGGGGCTTCACTAGGGAGAAGTACCATATCACGTGCATTCATATTGGGGGATATATATTGAGCCTAAAAAATGACATAATATGTTGAGCATATAATAGGGGGTAAAGGGTTTTTATATTGGAAGGTATAAAAAATGGAGCTCAAAGCTAATGAAATAATATAAAAGGGTCTAAAAAAATTTAATGGAAAATTGGATACCTGCTATATCTAGTGAAAGTGGGGGATTTTTAAATTAGGAAGGTGTATTGGGTTTGTATTGGTAGGGTATTAAATAATGTGACTTTCAGAGGTATTTGATAATATGTAGTCAAATTAATAGTATTCTTTAGTATGCCACAAATGCACGTGATATGGAAAAGATTCATTGAGTGAATCCCCCATGAAAATTCCCCTACAACCGATGAATAACCCACACAATTCTCATACCAAGACAACTAAGAAGAAGGGTTGAGAAAAATCAAGAGGATCAAAGCATCTTAACTTGTATTAAAGGTGCATGGGGGTGGCATGCCACACTTCCACCCTCCTTAATATTCATCGGAGTCGGTGGGGTGGTTACCCCACACACCCCCCCCCCCCCCCCCCCAAACTCCCCTTCTCTTTTTTCATCCACCGTCATCAAGGTAAAAAATATTTAACTTTATACTTAATAGTATTTTATGTTTCCTATATACTCCACAAAATGTATATTGTAATTATTTTTAATTAATTAATATTTTCTATTTATATGGAATTACAATGTTTAATCATTATTTTTTTTTTAAATAAATGAGAAGATTTTATATAAAATTTGTGCCTGGTCGTGAAAAGTACCAAAGAAATAAGTTACACGAATTCCTCTAATAGCTAAATTTCTTGAGGATTTGAGATTGAGCATACAGATTCAATCCAAATCCTCAATCGAGAACTCCACAATACAAAAAACTTGTTCCCATTCGAACTAAAAATTTTCCAAACTACCCCTAAGATCTAAATACAGTTTCATCCAATTATAATTTGATTGTCACTATAATTTTGACTAGCTTCTTGTTTTCCTTGGCAAGATATTTTTCACCTTTTTTCCAACTTGTGTCCATACCTAGTTATTTGATGAATTTGGTCAGTCACCCATATGAAAATGATCTATACTAGTAGAATTTCCCTTTTGGCCCCTTAATGACTCTTCCTTTTCTTCCTGCTCTGCCCAAGAAGTTACTTTTTCAGTCTCATTTTCTAAAGAAACACGAGAGGAGCGATTGTTCTTAGGGATCTATTGAGCAAGTTCTTCTACTAAAGTTGGGTCTAGTGGATTTTTTACGAATTTTTCTTACTCTTGTCCATTTTTTGCTTCTTTCTTGTCCTTTTCCTTATCCCAGGGTTCTTAGTTCCTTAAAAAAAATATAATTTTTTTTGGGCACTTTCCCACCATTTTTACCTTTGCTCTACATATTTGTAGTTTTCATGGCTCTAGGGAAGTTTTTAAATGTTTCCACTATCTCATAACATGCTCAAGAACGAAAGGAAATATTCTTGTAATTGATCTTTTCAACCCACAAGCAATTTGTGTTGGTCAAATTCAGTTATGCTTGAAAACCTTTACTGAAACTCGTATCCACACATATATGAGCATATGTGGGGTTGGGATAATATTTTGTTTTTGGGATGTGGCAATGGAATAATCCAATTGCATCCCTAATTTCCTTAAGCGAAGAGAGATTCCAAAGATGCAGGGATTGATTTGGAAGTTTGATGTGAACAAGAGTAGAAGAAATTGAAGTTGCAGGAATATCGAACAAGGGAGGCAGATGCATGAGAATCCCTGCGCTACCCCAAAACCTGGGGTCATTAATGAAAATAGCATTCCTCTCATTAAAATTTCTGAACAACACCACAGGAAAACCACAGGCCAAAGGATAAATATTAAGTTCATCAAAGATAATGGGTTTCCATTTCTTTGATATCCACTGATGGAGTTCAACCAAATGAGGCTCAGACCATTGAATATGAAAATTAATCCTCTATTTAAAAAACACAAAGAATCATTAATTCCTTATCATCCTAACAAAAGTGTTATCATAGAGGCTTCATGGACCACTTGAATAGGAGGAAAAGAACTAGATCCATACCTAACTACATCTTTAAAAGAGAGAGAAGCATTACCAGATGAAGGGAGCACTTTCAAACAGCCTGTCACCATGGGAACTGGAGTAGATGAAGAAGCTGAAGAGAGAGATCAAAATCCATAATCTCAAATAATCGATCCTACAGGAACCACCATCAACAAGGTAGCTTATCATAGAGGGATGAGAGATGAGAGGAGTTGGCTAGGACAAAACCTTAACCATTGCAAGGGAAATGTTGTCGTAGAGCTTCATTTTTTCATAGATCCTTGGCATGAAAATATTAAATTATTATTTAATCATTATTTATAATTCTAGTATGTGATAATTTATTGTATGATATATTATGTAGATGAAGAAATATTATTTTAAAATTGAAAATTTTAAATTATAATTTAAATATATTGTCAATTTAAAAATAACCAGCTTAGATCCATCTTCACTCAAAACTTATTAAGTGTCCCCAAATTTATTAAACGTCGAGAGGGATCAAATATCTCAAGGTGAAAACCTATATTTTAAGTGAAAAACTTGAGTAAAGGTTTGCACCTTGAGAAATTTGATCCCTTTCGACGCTTGATAGATCCAGAGTTCAGATAGATTTAAATACGTTTTATGGTATATTTTATTTTTAATTTAATATTAATAATTTTTTTGTAAGTTTATTTTTGTATTAACTCTGAATTGAAAATTACATCACTAATATGTATGATAAGTATGATAACCATGTATTCGAAAATATAGCCTCAATCCGCCACAATGGAAATCAAATATATTGTCCAATACCAAAATAGATAGAGAAACATCAAAAGTAACTAATGTTGAACATAATGATGCTCTAGCACATGCCATCTACTAGAAAACATACAATATAACATGAAATAAACTTAAGGTTCACAAGAGGTCACAAGGGTCGAGTCTCTAGCACTTGTTCCAACAGGTGCAAAAGGCTTGGATTTTCCATGTGGGTTTCATTGCGGGACCAATACTATAGCACATGGGTTCATATTGGGGGATATATAATGAGGAAAAAATGACATAATATAGTGGCGGATATATAGGGGTTAAAGGGTTTTTGTATTGGCAGGTATAAAAAATGGAGCTCAAAGTTAATGAAAAAATAGATACCTACAATATGTAGTGAAAGTATGGTCTTTTTAAATTGGGAAGGTGTTTTGGGTTTATATTGGTAGGGAGATAAATAATGTTATTTTTAGAGGACTTTTCCAATATGTACTCAAATTAGGGGTATTGTTTACTATGCTATGATCACAGGTGATATGTTAGAGGTTCATTGAGTGAAGACAATGTGGGCTTTGCATTGGAGATGAATCTCTAAGTGTGCCAAGTAAGCATCGAATCTCTCCAAATAGTACCGCTAGTGGCACTGGATCCTCCAATTTTCGTTCAAGAATGAAATGATATCATTCATCTTCAATCCTTTAAAAATAGACCTAGGAGAGTCTTTAGCTGCCAATGTAAGGTGATGGAGTGCATGTATTGGTTCCTTCATCCCCTTATATGAACACAGTCAAGCAGCCAATGGGAGACCTCTGTTATGATTTATGTATCTAAATATTCTTGAAAATCATGAGAAACATGTGTCTCCAACTAATGGATCTCGTCTCGAGTGTTAGGAGAAGTTGTTAAGTGATATCTTACTACTGCTTCTTGGGACTAGGACTAAGCATGTAACCTTCCTTGTTGGCCATGCCCAACACACCCACCAAACCCTCTGCAGCAATGTATCCTTGAGTCATGCATTATTACTAAATAGAGAAGAAACAAAAAGCAACAAATGTGACCACTTCCAACTCTCCTAAGAAACAAAAAAAAAAATATAATACCCAGACAATAACAAGGAGGCGATAAAAGCTACAAAATATGCATGAATTTCCCCATATAGCCATAACAAAGCATAAGACAAAAAATACCATGATTATCAACCCTGGTCATATCTGTATCAACTATATAAAAACAAGAATATGGTCGTTGAACCAAAATAAGCGAAGGGGCAAGGGGAAGAGATATAATACCACGACACAACCATCAAAGAGAGGACAAAACCAAAGTTAGATATCAATAGAGGAATAAACACTAAGATACAAGCGAGTAGCCCCAACTTATGAAGAGGAAAAAAAATAATTAAAGTAGCCCCAAGTAGTTACAAATCCTCTATGAATACAACACACAAGAAAGTAAAGCATGGGGATAAAATTAATACCCGACAATTTCTCTACTGACTGATCTGTTCTATTAGATACCGAAATTACCCATGATCTTTTACTTCTGTGATGTGGATAGACTTTCAATGAAAAGAGCATTAAAATAACACATATGCATGCTTTAAGTAAGAGGAAAGAAGACAATAATCAACAACATAAGCACACAAGATTTTGATAATGTATTTCATCCAGTGTGGGCTATGTCTCCGGGCCCGGTGTCAAAATGGGGTAGGTCACTTCATATAGTGCTGGAAATGGTGAGATGTACATGGATGATGTTCTCTGTCATACTAGGATATGTTCCCTCAACATGAGTGGCTTGTCTCTCCATGAGACGTTCTGCTATAGTAACTCTCACTCACAATCGACCTCCTATCAGCATGACATAATCTCACATGAAAAACAAAGATCTCACAACATGAATCAAGAAAGGATCTAAAAATCATAATACATCTCACAAAAAAATGATAAAAGAGACACATGATCAAAACTGTGTATACCTAAATCCCTGAAGTTGGCTGAAGAAGAGGATGCTTAGCTGCTTAATCTCCTTGCACCATTGAATTCGTGGCATCTAGGGGCATAAAATCGATTGTCCACACTTGAAAATCTAACACCGTCACTCCAATATGGAAAATGGCCGAAAAATGGGAAGCTATACTACTGAAACAAACATCACCATTAGATTCTTGTCACCAAGAGGTGTAAAATCGACATAAAGTTTGTCGAATTCTAACTCCTGCAACTTCTGCACCTTAGGGAATATTTTTATGCTCCCCCAAGATTCCTGGGGCATGGTTCCACATCTCTATGGGGTATTGGTTCTGTAGTCCTTCTCCCTTGATCAGCCCTCTGTCCCTTGAAAATAAAATTGGGTTTTTATGTGTTGGTGGGTGGCTTTTACAAAGCGTGCCCACCTGGCGCAATAGTAAAAAAAGGTAATGGTTGAGGAGTTGTCGGGGGATCAAATCCCGCCCCTCCCCATTTAGTATTTCATTGCGTCGTTATGAATTTTGGTAAATGTTTGTGGTGCGTTGTTACAACATTTTACAAGCAGGTTTTTTTATGGGACCGCTCGCTCAGGGTCCAGCCATGTGGGTCGGGTAGGTTCGACCCTCGCTGGTCCCCAACTTTCCGTTGCATATACATAGTCGTGACTTGTTTGGGTGGGCAGGGTCCGCAACTTACGGCCCCGACCCAATCCATATTCAACGCATCAATTTTTTTGTTATATGGTGGGTTCCATGGAGTTCGGCAGGGGTCATGGCCCGCCGACCCAAATAAATTTTTATATTTGTGACATGTCATGGGGTGGTGGTCCACCACCCCCATATCTATATCTATATATATATATATATATATATATATATATATATATATATATATATATATATATATATATATATATATATATATATATATATTTATTTATTTATTTATTTATTTATTTTTAAAATGAATTGGTCAATTTCGATTTTTTCCAAAATAAGGGTTATTGGGCAATCTAACGAGGCCACAATTTCGCCTATTTTCGGAAGCTAAGTTCCCTCCCAGTTGACGGTGAATTTGTGGGACACTTAAACCTAGCCCATTGCCCAACTTTGACCAAAACTTTGACTTGCTCTAAATTCTCCATACAAGCTCGTACTGCAGAGTCGTTCATACCGTTGGAATCAAGACGATGAGAACTTCAATCTAAACCTAGTTCGAGAGCAATCTGAACACTTTCAATTTTTACCATTTATGAGCCCTCTTGGTCACCTGATGATGTCTGGAGCCACCTAGATCAATCCTCCCCACTGAGGATATTTTTGTCCACCAAAAGCATGAACATAATCTGCAGCTACTTTGTACCTTGTCTGCACCACATGTGTCCTGAAAGGTCACCCTTGGTTCTCCTTCACCTTTGTCCTTCGGAGCCATAAGCGATGAGGTGACACTTGCATCCTCTGAAAACATGTAGTACATTCTTCTTACAAATTGCATGCTCAATTACATGACCAAATATAACCCAAGAATTCCATACTTTCCACAAGTTTATAACTCATACTTTATGGTCAAGTTTACATTAAAATGGAATCAATACCCCAACTATCAATACAAGGCCAAATCATCATTGTTGCTTCATAAGTGATGAAAAACACATCATCACTTTTAAATTTTAAATTACAAGACGTGATTTACAAAATAAGGCCAAGACACACTACCACACCTAGAAAAACGATCTCTAACTTATCAAAGTGAATGGGTCATCTCCCTATGGTGCATTTTCTTGTCGAACAATTGTTTCAACTGGTTCATGTACGGACACTTTTTCCTTGAGACAGTGCTTCGGATGGAGCCTCCAACACATGGCTCTTTGATGGCCACTTCTATTGCAATGACTGCAATGAGTCTTCTTCCTCCGTACCTGCTTTACCTTCTTATTTCCCTGTGGTGGAGAAGGTCTTTCACTTGTCATCCTCTTTCTTATTGCCATTTTCTTCCAGCACTCAACAAATACATGGTTATGTAATCCAAAAAAACTACATGTTTTTAGATGCCAATATTTATGTTCATTGTTAGCGACATGCTTGTAATCAAAATTAAAATTAGAATACCGAGACTTGTTATACCTTTCTTGTTGGTCTCTGGTGAAATCATGGGGATGAGAGCTTGCCTGAGCTCTTTCTCTGCAATGTGCACTGTCATAAGATGATGGTGAAGTGTTCTCATCATTCTCTTTCCCCAATGGTTTCAACCATGTATTGGAAGCTTCTGACACTAATCTAGGAGGATTGTGCAGTTCCAAGTACAAGTGGCTTAAGTACAAAGGCTCAAAAATCAAAGTGTCAGAAATCTGGAAACCTCCATGTCAAGTTTAAGTTCTCATCCTTCTGATTCCAACAGCGCAAACATCACTCAATTCTGAGTCTATATGGAGGAGTTAGAAGTAGTCAAAGTTTATGGGTTGACTTGGTGATGTGGAAATTTAAGGAGGCGAAAAATTTGCAGAAATCTGGCCACTGGATTTCAGCCAACTTTGGATGGATTCTGGGTGAATTTATGGGACAGTTAGTTTGACTCCTTCGGTCTAATTCCAGAAATTTTAAAAAGCAAAGGTTGTTATTATAAAATCAGAAAAATATAAAAAAATGGTAGGGTAGGCCATGACCCCCACCCTACCCCAACAGACCAAAAAAATATTATTTAAAAATAGGTGAGCCAACGGCCATGACCCCGTCGCCCACTGTATATGTATATTAAAACAAATAAGTGGGTGGGGCGCGGGCTGTCAAACCCGCCGCCCCCCCATACCATGATACCACATGGCGGGTAGTAATGGGCAGGCTGCCCGATACGAGTCTACCCCCCTAACCTCATTAACAAAGCCCTCATTTAAAATATATACCGCAGGGTTAAAACATTATGTCAACATTTATGGAGGGGGCAGGGTTTGACTTCCCGACCCCCTCCCTCAAACCTTGGATCTCAACCAACTCGGTTAGCAGCTCCCTTGGGGAGTCTGCCCAGACTTCATTTATTTAAACCTGCAATTCAAAAGTGCGCCCAGGAAGATCTGGAGTGGCACGCTTACCAATACAGGGTGGAACCTTGAGCGCCTTGCAGCATGGGGGCAAAACCATGAACTGGACTCATTTCCAGAGGACCCATATTTTTCCAGTGTCAAAATCAGAAAAATTTTATATGGATTCTACACCTCTCGGTGACACGAATCCAACGGTGTTGTCCATTTCTTCATCAAAGTTCTCAATTTTTCAAACACTTTCAACTATGGAGGTATAAGGGTGTAATTTTGAATTGATGCTTTTAGTTTCATTTTATTTTCCAATTAATGAAGGAGGGCCTCCCCACTAATTGAGCAGGGCCCGAAGATGTAGTCCCTCCTAGACGAACTTTGTTATCAAGTTCATGTCTTCTTTGCATGATTTTATATGCTTCTCTCTTCTTATATGTTCATGCCTTTTAAGTTTCATGGTTAAGATGAAATTTTACATGTAATTATTTAATTCATCTCAATGCTAAATATTTTGGGATCAAGTGGTATCATAGCAGGTCTTTGTAGATGTGAATTTCATGTTTGTATGCTAACTAGAAAAAGGATACGAAGAGGCGAAGTGAAACTAAAGTCTTTTGATCCCGAGGCAAGATGTGCACATTGAAGAAGAGACATGGATGACGATGTTAGAAATGAGGAAGAGCTAAACTTCTGCAAAAAATAATACACCATGGCAGATCGAGTCGAAAAGTTGTTCTCTAGGCTTGAAAAACTAGAGAAAGCAGAGGAGAATGCTTCAGAGGGATGAAGTTCAGCGCATGGGGATGATGGAGGAGATCCACCTCCCTCTCCTCTCATGAGTGAAAGTTCTTTCTCCTCTTCTCACCATCATCATAGGAATTTAGGAAATGCATCTAATAAACCTTTCTTTAAGTTAGATGTCAAATTTGGTGTTGCCATGTATAATGGTGAAAGTAATGTAG
Organism: Pinus albicaulis; assembly: GCA_034641835.2. Classification (NCBI taxonomy): domain Eukaryota; kingdom Viridiplantae; phylum Streptophyta; class Pinopsida; order Pinales; family Pinaceae; genus Pinus; species Pinus albicaulis. The sequence continues at coordinate 437,752,745 of CM076574.1, read as the reverse complement.
AAAATCTTAACAACTGGATTAGGTAGATTAAACTCTACTGTAGGATTCAACAGATTGTGGAGGACGAGGGAAAGATCTAGTTGGATTCTCTTTGACTGAATGGCACCGCTCTTATCTGGTGGGAGAGAAAATTGCAAGGAAAAAATAATTTGGGTAACCTTCTTTCCTCGTGGTCAAATTCTATTGTTGCACTAAAAGATAAATTCTATCCCTTTGGTTATAAGAAAAAAGCCTTAATGGAGTGGCAGTATCTAAGGCAAGGCAAAGGCCAAAACGTGCTAATCTTTACTGAGGAATTTAGAAAACAAGCACTAAGCTTGGGCATTTCATTATATTCACCTGAAGTGGTAACTAAGTATATTGGGTCATTACATAGTTACTTTAGACATCATTGTTAATGTTTGAACCAACTACTATTGACTCGGCCAGTGTAAAGGTCATTCATCTTGAATACAGGGGAAGAAATGATAAAGATGATCATTCAAAGAAACCACCTTTCAAACCTTCAAATGGAAAATTCAAGGGGAAAGGAAAGGGAAAGGAAAATAAGACGAGTCAACAAAGAAAGATGAAGGAGAAAAGCCTTATTGAACTCACTACAAAAAGGAAGGTCATGACGACGATCATTGTTGGAAGTTGATCCTGGAAAAGAAGCCAAAGAGACATGGTGGAAAGGGTAAGCAAAAGATGGTAGAAACGGCGCTGCAAGACCTTGGATCTGAATCTGTCGATGAGGCATTAATCACAACAGTAGGCATAAAGGGTACTCTTTCTCTTCACGTTAATTCTGAATCACATGAAAGAACTAGTTCAACAAATGAGCCTCTTCCTAATGAACGAAAGAGAATTGAGTTGTTTCATATTAGAGTTTTCATAAATCATACAAAAGTAGAAACTCTATTTGATTCAAGGTCTCAAGAAAATTTAATCTTAGAATCCTTGGTTAAAAATTTAGGCTTAGAAGTTAAGCCTCATCCGAAACCTTATCCGCTTGAATGGATACATGACAAAGTAAAATTAAATGTAACCAAGCAATGTAAGGTTAAATTTGTAATTGCTTCTAAACTAGTGGATGAAGTAGGACTAGATGTCATACCATTGGATATCTATGGTATTATGTTAGGGAGTCCCTATCTTTACCATACGAAAGAATTTTTCTTTCGATATCAAAATAAATACAAAATCACAAAAGATGGCGTAGAATATATTGTAAGAGCTCATCAAACCAAGGTCAGTGCCAATCTTGTAAGTGCAGGACAAATGAAGATATTAGTGAATTCCAGCAAGGGGTGTTTTGTCATGGTTGTGAGAGCAGAAGATGAAGAAACATATGACGCTTTCCAAGGTTGTGATCCGGCTCATAAAAATGAATTATGTGAATTTATTTATAATTATGATGATTTCTTTCAAGAACCCAGAGGATTTCCTCCGAAACGAGAAATCCGACATGAGATCCATTTGTAGCATGATGCTCCATTTCCAAACATGGGTATGTACAAGATGTTGTCTATCGAGATGGACGAGATAAAAAAGTAAGTACATGAATTATTGGACCAAGGGGTCATACAGCCAAGTACTTCTCCATGTGGCTCGTTGATCGTGTTAGTACCTAAGAAATATGTCACATGGAGGATGTGCATGGATTATCGGGCGCTAAACAAAATCACAATGAAGAACCGATACCCTCTCCCTTGCATTGATGATTTGTTAGATCACTTAAAGAATTCTATCTATTTCACCAAACTGGATTTGTATAGTGGTTATCACCAGGTCAGAATTGCAGAGTAGGACGTGTGGAAACCCGCCTTCAAGACCAAACAGGGGTTGTTCAAATGGATGGTGATGCCATTTGGACTGTGCAATTCTCCATCCACGTTCATGAGGGTCATGAATGATCTTTTTAGGCCTTTCATTGATGAATTTGTCCTTGTATATTTAGATTATATTATTGTCTTTAGTAGAACTTGTGATGAACATTTATGCCATGTAAAGAAACAGCTTGATGTATTAAAAAGGGAAGAACTATATGTAAAATTATCAAAATGTGATTTTGGGACCTCTTTGGTTTACCTAGGTCATATTGTTGGTAATGTTCAATTAAAAATAGACCCCTCCAAAGTTGAGGTGATTGTAAAATAGCCTAAGCCTACCAATGTAACAAAGGTCTGCAATTTTCTAGGTGAAATACAGTATTGGAGGAGATTCATTGCCAACTTCTCTGTTATTGCATCACCCTTACATGCACTGACAAGTGTAAAACAAGCTTTTCAGTGGGGAGGAAAGAAGCATAAGTCCTTCGAAGCACTAAAAGATAAAATTAGCACCGCACCAGTCCTGGCTTTACCCGGTCTCCAGTAACCTTTTGAGATCAAAACCGATGCTAGTGGGTACACCATGGGGGATGTACCATTAAAGAAAAAGAAGCTGATATGTTACCATTCATATAATTTGTCCCAAGATGTCATCAATTACCCCACTTACAACAAGGAACTTTATGCCTTGGTCCAAAGTGTGAAAAAGTGGAAACACTACCTGATCGACAAGGAAACCATTATCCATATCGATCACCAGCCCTTGCACTACCTTCAATCACAAACCAAGCTACAATAGGCCCGTCATTTCAGGTGGATGGGTTTTCAACAACAGTTTCATCTGGTAATAAAGTATAAGAAGGGCACTAGCAACAAAGTAGCAGATATGCTCTCTCGCCCTCCTATTGTTGTTTCTATTATTTTTCATAATTATTCATTGTCTTTTGAGATTTATGATGAACAATACATTAACGATGATGAATTTAAAGCAATATATGAAAAAATAACTCATGGATCACAGGTGGACAACTATCATTTTTAGGGGAAGCTGTTGTATCACCTTGGAAAATTGTGCATACCCACAACGGAAAGGGTGCATGTAATTCGAGAGGTGCACACCTCTCTTGTGTCAGGTCACTTTGGTGTCGGAAAAACCTTATGTCATTTACAAAGGTTTTGCTTTTGGCCTCATATGAAAAACATTGTAACCCGATTTGTAAAGGGATGTGTGATGTGTTCTATTTCAAAGCCCTCTAATAGAAAACTCGGGCTCTACATACCACCCCCTATTCTAGGACATCCATGGGAAAGTGTGGTGATGGACTTTGTAGGCGGTTTGCCTATGTCTAGAAAGGGTCATGACTATTTGTATGTTGTCGTAGATCATTTTAGAAAAATGTGCATATTAATGCCTTGTAAAAAGCAAGTTACTGCTAAGGAGACTGCTTATCCTTTCTTTCAGTTTTTTTGGGTCCACTTTGGGTTGCTCACATTGATTGTGTTAGATCGAGACTCTCGCTTCCTTGGAGATTTTTGGACCAAATTTTGGCGAATGATGGACACCAAGTTGAAGAGAAGTACAGAATTCCATCCACAAACCGATGGATAGAAATAGGTAGTCAACCGTACCATGGTACACTTGTTGTGGGACTATTATAGCAAACATCCCAAGTTGTGGGATGATCATCTTGCATATGTGCATCATGCCTACAACCGAGCAGTGCATTTTTCTACGCAGTGCTCACCATTTGAGATATGTTTTGGTTACCTACCAAAGGACCCTTTTGACATGATATTTGGAAGGGATGAAGATGCCTATGGACATGATGATAGGGACAAAGCACATCGATTCATCCAACGGGTATAGACAATTCACGAAGCAGTGCATGAGCAGTTTGAAATGAGTCAGGCTTGATATAAGGCTCGACATGATAAGCACTGATTTGACCACAAATTTCAGGTGGGTGACAAGGTGTGGTTCCATATCAGCAAGGATCGAATGAAGGGAGAAGGAAAGAAAATGCGACAGATCCGAGATGGTCCATTTACCATATTGGAAAAAATTGGGAATAATGCTTTTCGACTCGATTTTCCTGTATACGTGAAGATGTACTCGGTTGTGAATGTCAAAAATCTGAAACTTTATGAACCACCATTGATTATGGACACTGAGGAGGTAGGATCAGTGCCTATAGTGGATGAATTTGCACCAGAATATCTTGATGAATTTCCAGAGGATATCATTCTCGATCGAAGAACCAGGACTTCGCGACGGGGAGATGTGGAATATCTCCATGTTGGTTTCAAAGGGATGCACCCAAGTAAAGCTAAATGGCTGGAAAAGGAGAAGGTGAGGGATCAATTCCCTCACTTGCCTATAGATTGATGAGGCTTTTGGTGGTCCAAAAGCTCTTCAGTGGGGAGGAATGATCCAAGAGGATCATATAGGTCCAAGTACAAGTGGCTTAAGTACAAAGGCTCAAAAATAAAAGTGTAAAAAATGTGGCAAAATTAGTGTCAAGTTCAAGATCTCATCTTTCTTATTCGAATATCACAGATGACACTCAATTCCAAGTCCGTATGGAGGAGTTAGAAGTAGTCAAAATTTATGGGTTGACTTGGTGATGTGGCAATTTAAGGAGGTGACAAATTTGCAGGAATCTGACGAGCAGATTCTGGCCAATTCTGGCTGGATTCTGGGCGAATTTGTGGGACAGTTAGTTTGACTCCTTTAGCCAAATTCCAGAAATTTTAAAAATGGTAGGTTGTTATTATAAAATAAAAAATATATATAAAAAAATGGTATGGTGGTCCATGACCCCCACCCTACCCCAACAGACCAAACAAATATTATTTAAAAATAGGTGGGCCAACGGCCATGACCCCGCCACTCCCCCATACCATGATACCACATGGTGAGTAATAATAGGCGGGCTGCCCGATACGTGTTCGGCCCCTCAACCTCATTAATGAAGCCCTCATTTAAAATATATGCCGCGGGATTAAAACAATATGTCACCATTTATGGAGGGGGCAGGTTTTGACTGCCCAACCCCCACCCCCCCCTCTCAAACCTTGGATCTCAACCAACTTGGCTAGCGGCTCCCTTAGGGAGTTCTCCCAACCTTAATTTATTTAAACCTGCAATTCAGAAGTGCACCCAGGCAGACCTGTAGTGGTACACTTACCAAGATAGAGTGGAACCTTGAGCGCCTCGCAGGAGGAGGGTGGAACCATGAACTAAGCTCATTTCCAGAGGGCCCAGATTTTTCTGGTGTCAGAATCAGGAAAATTTTATATGGATTCTACACCTATCAGGTAAATTGGTGAAGATTCCTATTTTTGTAGGTGTAAAGATATCTGTTGAACAGTGTCCCAAGGAACAAGAAGAAGAGGAGGATATGTCTCGTGTTCCATATGCAAGTACAGTGGGTAGCTTGATGTATGCAATGGTATGTACTAGACCATACATTGCACATACAGTGAGAGTATTGAGCAGGTTTATGTCAAAACCAGGGAAGGAGAATTTGAAATCAGTGAAGCGGGTTTTCAGATATTAGTGTGGCACTAGTGAATATGGCTTGTGCTACAAGGGAAGACCAGTATTGGAAATAGTTTTGGACATCCGTGGTTTTGTTGATGCAAACTAGGTTGGAGATCTAGACCAAAGAAGATCTACAAGTGGGTATGTCTTTAGCCTATTTGGAGGTGCAGTCAGTTGGATGAGTAAAATACAGTCTGTAGTGGCTCTTTCAAATACATAGGCAGAATACATGGAAGCCACTCATGCAAGCAAGGACGAATTTTGGTCGCAGAGATTCTATTCAAGTATGGGGTTGGTGTAGTGAGCTATAAGGATATACTGTGATAGTCAAAGTGAAATTTTCTTGGCTAAGAACCCTACTTATCATTCAAATACAAAACACATTGATGTTCAATATCACTTTGTGAGAGATATGGTTGAGGATGAAAAGGAGTTGCTGGTAAAGGTGGACACTTTGAATAATTTTGCAGATGCATTGACGAAGTCTGTGAGTACTCAGAAGTTCTCTTGGTGTAGAGAAACATTAGGTGTTGCAGGGCTGGAAGGCCCCCTGTGGAAAGAAAACAACAAGTGGGAGAATTTTGGGTATATGTTATATTCTTTCCACAATTAGTCGCATGGGGAGGCGGGGGGGACGCGGGCACAGGGGGGCGATAGACCCCTGTGTTTGTTGCATTGGGTGTAGCAGGGGGCTTACAGGGGGGGTGGAAGCCCCCCCTATCTAGGGGTTTACAGGGGCATAACTTTGAGTAAAAAAATTTGGACCCTATTTTTTCAGCGGGCTGACCCACCTATGGTTTTGTGCATAGGTTTGCACATAGTTTTGGGGCATGGTGGTTTTCGGCCCTTGGTATTTTGTAGATCCGGTCAAGGAAATTACGGTTATGTTCTAACCTAGAGTTAATGGATTGGGGTTTATGAATGCTTCAACATGTATATATATGTGTTGTAACACTAAAAGGAATATAATGAAAAATCAAGTTGATAGTCTCAGTTTTGGGATCTAGGGGAAAAATATTTGTGTATATCTGTTTTATGTTTTATGCTCTCGCTATTGTTTACTGTCTATCTTTAAGAATTAGTTTGCAGATAATTTCTGTACAAGGTTAAAACCTAAAAATCGATCCTATAGGAACCACCATCAACAAGGGAGCTTATCATAGAGGAAAGAGAGATGGGAGTAGTTGTCTAGGACAAAACCTTAGCCACTGCAAGAGAAATGTTGTCGTAGAGCTACATTTTTTCATAGATCCTTGGCATTAAAATATTAAATTATTATTTATTCATTATTTATAATTCTAATATGTGATAATTTATTGTATGATATATTATGTAGATGAAGAAACATTATTTTTAAGATGAAATTTGTAAATTATAATTTAAATATATTGTTGATTTAAAACTAACCAGTGTAGATCCATCTTAACTCCAAATTTATTAAACGTCGAGAGGGATCAAATATCTCAAGGTGAAAACCTATATTTTAAGTGAAAAACTTGAGGAAAGGTTTGCGCCTTTAGAAATTTGATCCCTTTTGATGCTTAATAGATCTAGAGTTAAGACAGATTTAAGTTAGTTTTATGGTATATTTTATTTTTTATTTTATATTAATATTTTTTTTGTAAGTTGATTTTTGTATTACCTCTGAATTTGAAATTAAATCACTGATATGTGTGATAAGTATGATAACCATGTATTATAAAATATGGCCTCAATCTGCCACAATGGAAACCAGATATATTGGCCAATACCAAAATAGACCGAGAAACATCAAAAGTAACTAATGTTGAACATAATGGTGCTCTAACACATGCCATCTACTAGAAAACATACAATATAACATGAAATAAACTTAAGATTCACAAGAGGTCATGAGGGTTGAGTCTCTAGTACCTGTTCCAGTGGGAGCAAAAGGCTTGGATTTGCCACGTGGGCTTCACTATGGGAGAAATACTATAGCACGTGGGTTGATATTAGGGGATATATAATGAGGAAAAAATGACATAATATATTGGGGGGTATATAGGGGGCAAAGGTTTTTTATATTGGTAGGTATAAAAAATGGAGCTCAAATTTAATGAAAAAATATAAAGGGGTATAAAAAATGTTAATGAAAAAATGGATACCTACAATATGTAGTGAAAGTAGGGGCTTTTTAAATTGGGAAGGTGTATTGGGTTTATATTGGTAGGGAGTTAAATAATGTGATTTTTAGAGGCATTTTCCAATATGTACTCAAATTAAGGGTATTGTTTATTATGCTATGATCGCATGTGATATGTTAGAGGTTCATTGAGTGAAGCCACAATGGGATTTTCATTGGAGATGACTCTCCAAGTGTCCCAAGTGAGCATCGAATCTCTCCAAATAGTACTGCTAGTGGTCACTGAATCCTCCAATTTTCATTCAAGAATGAAATGATATCATTCATCTTCATGCTTATCCTTTAAAACTTGACCTAGCAGAGTTTTCAGCTGCCAGTGAAAGGTGATGGAGTGCCTGTATCGATTCCTTCATCACCTTATATGACCACAGTAAAGCAACCAATTGGAGACCTTCGTTATGATTTTTGTGTCTAAATATGCTTGAAAATCATGAGAAACATGAGTCTCCAACTGATGGATCTCGTCTCGAGTGTTAGGAGAAGTTGTTAAGTGATATATTACTATTGCTTCTTGGGACTAGGACTAAGCATGTGACCTTCCTTGTTGTCCATGCCCACCACGCCCACCAAACCCTTTGTAGCAATGTATCCTTGAGTCTAAGCATTGTTACTAAATAGAGAAGAAACCAAAAGCAACAATTGTGACCACTTCCAACTCTCCTAAGAAATGACTAGACATATAATACCCAGACAGTAACAAGGAGGCAATAAAAGCTACAAAATATGCACCAATTTCCCCATATAGCCATAACAAAGCATAAGACAACAAATACCATGATTATCAACCCTGGTCATATCTGTATCAACTATATAAAAACAAGAATATGGTCGTTGAACCAAACTAGGCCAAGGGGCAAGGGGAAGATAGATAATACCATGACACAACCATCAAGGAGAGGACAAAAATAAAGTTAGATATCAATACAAGAATAAGCACCAAGATACAAGCGAGTAGCCCCAACTTATGAAGAGGAACAAAAATAATTAAAGGAGCCCCAAGCAGTGACAAATCCTCTATGAATACAACCCACAAGAAAGTAAAACACGGGGATAAAACTAATACCCGAAATTTCTCTACCCACACACCAAAGTCCGCAGAGTCATGTCTTGGTTAGTTGAGCTAAGACGTTGACGTTGTCCAAGTGACAGGATGAAACCTCCACACAATTAGCCTCTGTGAATCCTTAAGCACTCCAAATGCGTGAACACCAAACACAACTCCAGCACAAACCACCTAGCCATCACCCTCCAACTCGAAAGCCAAATGTGAAGAGAGTTGTCCTAGATCACTGCCTCAGATGTATTTCAGGCAAGCAACCCTCTTGCTAGAAAAAATCTAATATCATTCCATATTGTTGTTTCATAGAGCAGACATTTTGGTGGTTCCAAAAAGTGCAAAGGGAAATTTACCCCCACCTCCGGTGGGGGTGCACTCCCACTAAACCTTAATTTAACTTCTCTGCTCGAGATCATTACCTACTAGGCCAAATAAAGGAGACATATTGGATAATCATACGATATTAAACATCACATGCACACTGCATGGGAGGCCTCTCCGTACATTAATTGCAACAGGAGGTGCATAAGAGGGGTAGGCCACCCAACCCCATCCCCTCCCTCCACATTCACCCCTCCCCGCACATTAATTGCAACAGGAGGTGCATGGGACGGTCATGCCACCCCACCCCCTCCTCCTCTCCCTCCGCCTCCCCCTCCCCCCACATTAATTGGAATAGGAGGCAGGGTAGTGAGCACCCCTCCCAATCCCATGTGACATGTGATGTATCTCCCCATTAGAGATTATTTTAATAATTGTTAGTTACAATTATTAATTTTATTTTTATTTAATTTAATTTATTATTTTATGTAATTTGAGTTAAAATGTTTACATAACAAGACATTACTACATCTCTTTTATATTGGGCTAGAGAGTATATATATATATATATATATATATATATATATATATATATATATGAGTTGTCTACTTAGACCATAAATTCGCTGACAGATTTCTTGCCAGAATCCGGCAAAAAAAAAATCAAAAAATTAGAATGTTGGAGTGTTTGAATCATTTTTTTATGGTAGCAATGGATTCAACACCATCAATCCTTGGGGCACGCAAAATCCTAAAGTTTGACAGATGTAACTCATATTTTCAAAAATATCTACTAAATTTTGTCATAATCTTGCGAGAATTTCTATTATTTTCCGAACTAATTTGTAAGTTCTTTAGATTACACTTATATATATGGTATGTAAATTGTTATTTATGAAAAAATAGTTTTTTAAAACATCATTATTTTTTTAATTAAAATAATAATAGTATATCTTATTTAATAGTATAATAAAATTGTGAATAAAAATAATAAATAATAAATAATAAATTTTTTAATAATATAACAATATTACTAAAATAAAATAAATAATAATAAATAAATAAAATAAATTATTTATCTAACTAATCAAATTTATTAAATCATATAATATGTGTACATTTATTAAGCCATATAAATGTGAATTTAAAAGTTGAAATATATATATATATATATAATATGAAAACAAACGTGTCATTATCGTTATATATGTATCATTATGTATCATTATTGTTATATTTAAAATTATGAGGAAGTATCCTAAGCAAACGTGGTTTGAGGATGGATAAGAATTTCCATAGCTGTCGTCGCCAAGAGAATTGATATCCACGATATTATATAATTTCAGTGAGCTAAATAATTAAACTTGAATAGTCATTTTTACTTATAGAATAATACATTGATCCATTTGCTATAAACCTTAAATAATCACTTTTACCGACACGTTCAAGGGCCGAAAAAGAGTAAACGGTTAACAACTATGAAACTAAATTAAATAGCGGAGATATAATTCATCAAATTAATATTTCCTTGAAAGCTTCTTTGAAGTACATAAATGTTGCCTTGCTTAATTATCTTTGAATAACTGTTTTGATTATAGGAAATACGGATTGTCATTTAAAAAAAAAAAAAAAATTGGGTCCTAACATTTCCCCAAAGTCTTTGATTTATTTCAATGATTAAAACTCTTAAATCATTTTGCTTTCATAGAGGATATATGACAAATGTCTTATTTGTGGAGGTAAATGTGATTTATGAATGGGATATATGACCAATGTTGTTTTATTTGTGGGTATAAATGTGATTTATGAGCATTTTCATAAAAGTTTTTTCCAATTTTTTAGTTGAGCTGAGAGACTTATTCTATAATTCAGTACGAGGAGATATGTAAGTTTGTGTAAGTTTGTCTATTCTTCCATTATTCAAGTTGACACATGCCTTTAAAAAAAAAAAATTGTGCTCTTAATAGAAAAATAATGTCGTTTATAATTTAAACAATTAAATATGTTGTAAAGTAGTTAGAAGCAAAAAACAATGTGTGAGTAAGATGTTTAAATCTTATATTTTTCAAAAATATTTCAATAGGATATTTAAATAAACTATTTGAAGAACTATGTTAACTAATTTATGTCCATATCAACTCTATATATCTTTATATATTAATAAAAATTGTTAAAATATTTTTTTGTATATCAACTATGTATATATTATATATCATTTTAAAAAATTTATGTATATATCATGAAAAAAAATATTTTTTATAGTTAAAACTTTTATTTGATCCTCTATATATAATATTCAAACATAAAATTTAAACAAGGAAAAATAACGCATTGTATTTTGCACTCTAAAGAAATTTACACTTGAAGAAATTGATCGCTCTCTGCTCATGTTAGATCTGTACTTGAGATGAATATATGTTGGTAATATAAGTGAAATATGTTGATCCAAATCATAATTATGAATGTATAGTTGAAGTATTTTATTTTAGCCATATGAGTAACTTAAAATTGTATATGCCTAGCTGTCTGATGATATAAACTTTATTTCCATCAGAATCCTAGATTGAAAGATACACTCCTTTAAAATCTGACCAATTAAATTTTGTCACATCAGCAAAAAAAAGCCACGTAGGCCTGCCATGTCACTCCCTTCCAACTACATACACCTCACGATTTCCCTAAGGCAATCACATGGAAATATCATAGCCTACCATGTGAGTTACGACCATGGTCCCACCAAACCTACCCCAATAGATTTCAGAGTGGGCTAACCATTCGACGAAACACCCTTTTGGTTTTGTGTCCCTTCACCGCCGGTGAAGGCCTTCTGGCAACCTCGTCCCCTCTGTCCCAAACAGACATTAACATCCATTAACACAGGCAGTGAGATGTTTGTTTCGAAGCTCCATCCCCGTTTGCAGGCCCACGTACGCAGCCACACACGAGTCATCTAGCTACCTCGCGCAGCCACCCTAGAGCCAAAGTGACAGGCTTCTCCTTCGCATTTCAAATTTGAATTGATAGAGAAAATGGGAGTAAATGGGAGTATGGTTTCGTATCTACCGCGATCCTCTGGTTTTACCACCCAAATGTGTCCTCTTAGCGATTTTAATTTGGAGTTGGAGCTCATTCTATTCCGTTGACTGAGGGCTCCTTATTCATTTCGTCGAGTGGGTTTATTTCATTATGTCGAGTCTGTTTTTTGTTTACTGGTGAGGAAAGGAGCACGGAGAGGAAGTCAGGAGAACGTCATTCCGTCGAGTCTATTTTTTGTCTATTGGTGAGGAAAGGAGAATGGAGAGGGAGTCCGCTTTGGATGCTTTCAGTCTGTCGACTGGCGAGGTATGGATCCTCACGGGAGTTTGTTTTCATTAGAGTAAGCTAACCATTCGACTGAATGGGAGGCTAGTTTGGGTCAATCGGCTGGTGATTCAAGAAGAAGAAGTGATTGCGGATGTGAAATTCGGGCAGTGGAAAAGGAGAACTAGCAGGCATGGACAAGGAGCAATATGAAAGGTAAATTTCATCTTTACTATGTTTTTCCTTTTTATATACTGCAAATTTAAAGAGAGAGAGAGAGAGAGAGAGAGAGAGAGAGAGAGAGAGAGAGAGAGCGGCAACTTGTTGTTGCATTAGCATCAACAGTGAATTGTCGCCATTGTATCAATGTATTTCCGCCACTGTAACTCCTTCATTTTTTTGTTGAGCGATACACTGTTACAGTAACTCCTTCGATTAAAAAGTTCTCTCGTTAATAATTTAAAGGTTAAAAATTTTATCTAGTTAAAAAGTTCTATTGTTTATCTCATAATGTTTTGGTGGATTGCCGAAGTGAAATTCAGACAAGGAGAACTACCAGGCGTGGACAAGGAAAACTAGCAGGTGTGGAGCAATAAGAAAGGTAAATTTCACTTTTACTATGTTTTATTTTTTATATACTACAAATTTAAAGAGAGAGAGAGAGAGCGGCAACTAGCTGTTGCAGTAGCAGCAATTGGCTATTATAGCAGTGACAACTAGCTATTGTAGTAGTGGCAACAATGAATTTCCGCCACTGTATCAGTGTATTGTCACCACTGTAACTTCTTCAATTTTTTTTTGAGCGATACACTGTTACAGTAACTCCTTCGATTAAAAATTTCTGTAGTTAATCTCATAATTTAAAAGTTAAAAAGTTTATCTAGTTAAAAAGTTCTCTAGTTTATCTCATAATGTTTTAGTTATTTACTATGTTTATCGTTTACATATATATACTGAAAATTTAAAGAGATAGAGAGAGGGCGGAAACTCGTTGTTGCAGTAGCGGCAACAGTGAGTTGCTGCCACTATAACAGTGTATTTCCACCATTGTAACTACTCATCTCAAAATTAAAAATTTCTGTATATTTTCAATTTTTCTTTATTTTATATTAAAAACTTCTATAGTTAATCTCATAATTTAAAGGCTAAAAAGTTTATCTAGTTAAAAAAGTTCTCTATTTTATCTCATAATGTTTTAGTTGTTTACTATGTTTATCATTTACAAATATACTACAAATTTAAAGAGATAGAGAGAGAGCGAAAACTTCCTGTTGCAGTAGCGGCAACAATGAGTTTCCGCCACTGTAACAGTGTATTTCTGCCACTGTAACTACTCATCTCAAAATATTTTCTTTGTATTTTCAAATTCTATATTTGCAAATTTAAAGAGAGAGAGAGAGAGAGTGGCAACTCATTTTTGCAGTAGCGGTAACATTGACTTGTCGCCACTGTAACAATGAGTTATTTCACTGTTACAACGGCGACAAGTCACTGTTACCTCTATTGCAACAATAAGTTGTCGGTACTGCAATAGAGTTGTCGCTACTGCATTTTAACATTGTAACAATATTTCATTAATTTTTTTTGTTTGTTTTGCAGATGGTTGAAAAATGGGTTTTGGCCATCCAAATATGGTGTCACCCAAACCCGAGGCATACACGGACAAGGTTCGTGCTTCATAATGAAGCACTTTTCCAAGTCTACCAAAACAATAGAGAAATACCTAGCATTAGCACAAACAAGGAAGCATATTATCATGCTTTGATTGATGGCCTCACAACAACACGGAGCTATGGTGCAACTGACATTCTCACTTACACAAACTCTGAATTAATCACAAACTAGATGAACAGTACCTACCAGGTCAAAAGACACAATTTAAAACCCCTTCACCAACAGGCAAAAACCATTGTTGCACAGTTGCAATGCTTCGACATTATTTACAAATCATATGTCCAAATGGTTGCTAACTCCATACTCATTGAAGCAGCATCCAACGGATGTGGATGTGCGAGATATGTGGAGCCAACATGTACTCCACCAATTATCATTGATAGGCATCGATATACATGGCCTATTAATGAATGGATTGTTGTTGTCATTGGTATTGGTGTTATTATGGGGGGAGTCATATTATGGTGTTCCTATTTCTTGAGATAGATTGGAGCAACATGATGTCCATCATTTTTGATGTATTTATTTATATGAGGTGTTTTTTATAGATGGGCTCACTCTATTTTTGGGTGTTTTTTTTATATCTCAACACATGTATGTAGAAAATGTATTTTTGAGTAGTACTAATAATGGAATTACATTGTTATTACAATTTAGTTGTCTAATTTTTATTATAGTTTAGTTATGTTATTAGATTATGTGATGGATGCTTTTATTATGGCTTTTATTCCGGAATTCAGATTCCAATGTGGTTCAATTACGCTTGTAGATGTACAGAAGCGCTCTCATGTATTTAATATAATTGAAAAATTGTTCTCATGTATTTATCAATTTTATATTGTATTTTTACTTCTAATTACTTTACATGAAATTATATCACCTCACTTGGACAGCAAATTAAACATTTTTATTATAATTCAGTTGTCTAATTTTTATTACAATTTAGTTATGTCATTATATTATGTGATGGATGCTTAATATATATAAAACATACATACTTACTATTTCCTTGTACACATGTTATTTTATCAATTAACATCACTTTAAACAGAACCCAAAAATGAATAGCAAAATAAATAGTTTTATCAGCAAATAGAGGATTCCAAAATATGTTCTGGGAACATTCATTCATTCATTATCCATGAGCAACACATGCATAATTTATACAAGCCTCTAATTTGAGTATAATGAGATCTAATTCTTAAAGAAGTCTCTTCAGTGAAAAATTATGTGAGCTACCCTTGGTTACAAGCCAACCAAGATAGCTTATGTATCAATCATTATTTTCCCTCTATACTTGGTTAAATGCAAAATGAAAATGTGACATCTTGCACTTTTGAAATCCATAGATCCAACCTCATTTAAGGGGCATAAATGTATAAATATCCAAACAAACAATCCAATTGTTGGGAATTTCTCCATTATCAACATCTACGGCCACAAGATCAGGTGTTTGGAACTGAAGCACGTTTTGAAATCCATGAAAACAATAATAACTTAGCCTGCAAACAGAGAAAATAATATGAACAACTTGCAAATCAATGAAGTTAACTTGATAACCATGCAAAATTATAATATGCATCGAAGGATAACTAATAAAATATAACCAACACTTTATTAGTGCATAGAAGTGAAGAACAAAAAATGACACCAAGTATGAGTGCATATTATTTTTGTAGAATTATCAGTGCACACAAGTGTCACAGAAGGAAATAGTGCATGGAAAGGAGAAATGCTAAAGGCAATCAAATTAAAAGTGATTAAGTTTGATTAGATCTGTTCGAACTGTTTCGATTGGGTCAATAGTAGCATTTGTATTATACGTACTGATTGTAAATTCCCATGCTAAATATTTTCCATAGTAGTTATTTTGGCTTGGGACCACTCCATCATGTATAAATAGATAGAATCCAAGAGGATTCTGGTTGTGTAATTTATGGTTTATTATGTTGGGGTTAATTTTGTGAGTGTAATTGTTGTAATGTTGTTTTGATTAGGTTGGTTAGCCAAACTAGGTAAAGTAGTAATGATGTTGTTTTGTGCTCAACACCCTTTGATATTAATAGAAGATGGCTAATGGCAGGTTTTTCCCCATTTATATTGTTTATGTCATGTATGCTTAAGATATTAGATTATGATTATTTTTAGTGTGTATTACTAAATCTTGAGTTGTTTTTCAATGCGTCGAATACAATAATTTGAAAGCCCCGACAATGTCTAAAAGTGCAACACCTGTTTCTAAATTTTGTTAAATTTTTGATATGTTTAATGGTTGTTGTTGATGCAATCTTGATTCCCTTCACCATTGTAGCATCTTGGTTCTTGCAGTCCACACAGGTGCCTCTTGTGATATTTCACCTGCTATGTGGGTGATGCTAAAAGGAATAGTGTCTAATGGGGCTTTGTTAGCTAACATTTCTGCATTATCCCATGTTAGACTATCCTCAATGCTAACAAATTCTTTCCCAAGGATGAGTGATACCTGGAAGGGGTGGTATAGACCCTAATTCCTATTTAAATAAAGTTATTTAAGGAGTTGGTATAGTAAAACCCTAAATTATTATGTAGAAACTCCTGAGAAATCTTTGACTTTGTACAACGGTAACAAAAATCTCCCCTGGCCATGACAACAACGAACTGTAGCTGTCAAATAGGAGGCAAACGCTGCAGAAACACGTCTACATACTAGCACCGCCATAAACCACTGGTCGTTATATTTATATACCCATTACCCCAACTCTTCCATTGTGCCATTTTACCACATTTGAACTCTTTCAAACAACTAACACAACCATAGCCACTCTGAAATCTGGCTAGAGATGGGAGGTCCAAGAGTACGCAGAGAAAGTGTCGAAGAATTTCTAGACGCATTTCCACCCGTTAAAAAATTATTTAAATAGGCCGGTTAGATAGATTATATTCGCAGGTTTCAGGGGTATGATAGTGACATAGCCCTAGAATTCTCCATGCATTATAGGGAGGGTAGATCAGAGGTAGCAGGTACAATGGTGATGCGAGAGAAGAAGCATTTCAGAAGTGTCAGGGTTACTCCAGATGGGAGAAGAGTGGTTTGCACCCCGAAAACCCCAAACCTGATGTTGTGAGGCATTTCCTTGAGGCAGGTGAAAAATTGATCAGTAGTGGCTCAGGATATGAGAGGAAGTCATTACCACAACCCTGGTCTGATGCTATATTCCTAGTCTAGATATTTTTCATGTGTAAAGGAAGGTATGTCGTTATTTACTATGAGCACCTCCTCTTGTTAGACCACATGCGTCATGGAAGATTGCTTAACATGCCTTTATTTCCTGCAAAACCCTAGAAAAAATGGCCTGAGGTGTGGATAATTCAAAGCAACCACTTGAAATCCTATCCCACCAATGCCTTGTTAAAATTTTGGTGGTTGTTGCGCTGCATAGGGAAGGGAGAACTTCGGATGAACTAGTTGGAAGTCCATTGCATGTTGAAGCTGCCACCCTCCCAGAGGATGCCCTGGCAGTTGCAACTCCACCCCATGACCTCCCTATTGCAACTCTACCCCATGAACTCCCAGCTGCAACTTTGACCCATGACACGCTAGCTGCAACTTTGCCCCATAACCTCCCAGCTGCAACTCCACCCCATGACCTCCTAGCTGCAACTCCGCACCATGACCCCCAAAATGCAGCTCTGTCCCATGACCTCCCAATTGCAACTCCACCCCATGACCTCCCAGCTGCAACTTCGCCCCATGACCTCCCTGCGGCAACTCCACCCTATGATCTCCGAGTGCAACTCCGCCCCATGACCGCCTAGCTGCAACTCTGCCCCATGACCTTGCACCTGCAACTCTGCCCCATGACCTCCCACCTGCAGAAATTCCCACAAAACCTTTCCATATGGAAATTGAGCTGCTCAGTGTTCAAACTACAAGTGTTTCTAGGGTTTTTGCTTTTAAATCCGCACATAAAGGAGATGGCCAAGATGATGATGATGAAGTAGAAATATTGGGGAGTAAACTTGCGACCAAAATATTGAGAGGATATAGGAAACGCCTGGCATTAGTGCCAAAAGCCAAGCATAATAGGATAAATAGAGGTTGTTATGCTCCAGTTCCTCAAACCATCCTCGTTGTTACAAAATAACTCCTAGAAGAGAGAACAATAGAACAAGAGCAAGAGTATCCACGTGATGTATTGATAGAAGGATTCATGGACCAAGGATACATGGAACAAGGATTCATGGAACAAGGTTTAGGGCACCTTGCTGACACAGAAGAACAAGTTGATAAGATCCCCTCTCCTGATTCTAACTATGATTACATACAGGGACTAGCTGAATGGTATGACTCAGATGGCCTTGCCTCAATTCAAATTTTGTCTGGGGATGATGAGGAGTACCAACAAACTGCACCACCAGAATTGTATAGGGAAAATGATCAGGGCGAACCAACAGCACAACCAGAATTATATGGGGATGACTAGGAGAACCAACAAACTCCACAACCATAATTTTATAGGGATGATCAAGAGGACCAACCAGCTGAACCACCATAATTGACAAAGAAGCACAATGTAAAATTAAGTACCTGTAAAAATCTTCCTCTGTATATTTCATTGTTAAGGAAGAATAGGATTCTCCAGATGAAAAAAAAACTACAAATAAAAGTTAAAACCCTAACAGATGAGCTCAAATAAAAAAAAATTTTTGATAGATTAGATCGCTTGGCCTAAGTTGCAGAGTCCATACCCATCGATGTCATAGGTATTCCTTCTCCACGGGTCAAACAAGATATACCCCTTGGAAAAAAAAACATATTTATGAAATTGTTGTGAAAATAGAGGACCATATCAAAATTATAGTTGTCCATATAGAGGAACAAGAATTACATATCAAACTAATAAAATAAATGGGTTTAGAAATAGAGGAACAACAACCAGATATGAAACTAACAGAGGATGAGGAACTAGAGATCAAACTGAAGAAAGATATTGGTGTGCAAAAATATGATGAGGAACGAAAGGATAAATCACATCTATGTAAATTCCCATATCAGGGACACCTAATACCTTACAATGTGCACAAAAAATCACTTCGTGACTTTTGTAAGACATGCGAAGAATATAAAAACAAAGTTTTACGAAGACATAAAAAAACTGTGGATGAGTTGGAAAGAAGGATGACCAAGTTAGAGAAGGATAAGAAAGAACTCAGACATATAATGGATGGTGTGCTCAGTTGCAGGGATCCTTCAACCAATTACAATGTGTACTTGACAAAAAAATTCATGGTACTTAAAAATAATGCTATCATTGAAAATATCCCTCTCTATGTTGAAAGCAGTGATGGTTTCAAGGAGGCATATATGACAATTTGTGATCCAGATAGAGACTTGCTCTGTGAACTGTACCAACATAATTTTTTGGTACCTCATGATACAAAATGGAATCCCAACCATGTTACAGGGGATGTCCAATTGAGAGCCTTTTTATTGTATTTGAGAAATCAGACCAGTTGGTTGGAAGATCTGAAAAATTATTTGCATAATTCCGAGAGCCATATTTGGGTTAGAGGATAACATCCCCAACCTGTGGAGGTTATAGAAAAACATAAAAAATCCATCAAATCTCCAGAAGTAGTAGAGGTTATCTCCAAGAACAGGGATATGACCATTGCATATTGTGCACGATAGATTAAATCATTGGAAACTAAGGCACAATCAGGATGTAAAGAAAGTTGGGATACCTCGGGAAAACAATCCCAAAATAAAGATCCATTTAACTACCTAAACTTAAAGACAACCTCAAAAAGGGTTGCTCAGTATATTATTGTCGTGGGACAATGTGGGAATCACTGGATAGGTCTTAGATTTCACTATCCAATGATCTCACTTCCAACAAGGATATATAAAAATAATTATACGTTGAAAAAAAAGAAGAGTTTGATTGTTGTAATGTAATTATGGAGATAGGAGGGTGCCTTTGTCTCGATGAAGTAGGACATAATTATTATTGTGTCAGCAATCTTCATGAAATTCCCCCTTCATCCACAGATTCAATTTAACAAACTGGCCCACTGTTGCGGACACACTGGCTCACCATCACTGACACACTGGCTCACCATTAGTGACACATTGGATCACCATTACTGACACACTGGATCACAGTTTCTAACACACTATCTCACTGTTGCTCACACACTGGCTCACTGTTGCTCACACATTGGCTCACCATTGCTGACACACTATCTCACCGTTGCTGACACACTGGCTCACCGTTGTAGCAACTCATAGACAAAAAACACACTATATTTGATGTTGTAATATATATTACTCTCCAATAATATATCATGAGTTGCATTGAGAAGTTATAAAAAACTGGTAAAATTGTGCTTGACATGTTTAGTTACAATTTCATTGCAGTTCCTCTAATAATTTTGTTACATTTACATTGTTTTTATTCGAATTTATATATCAGATTATTGTTTAGACACCAATATATTCAAGTATGCAAGTATGCAAAACCACTTGAAAGATACCTTCCATGACTTACAAAACAATCAATGTATTAAAAGATTGAGTGTAAATGCATGGAGTTATTTAATCACCTTAAATGAAAATTCCATCAAATTAGAGAAATCTCCAAACATATCCTCACCACCTATCAAACATACATGGACATATTCAATAAAACAATAATACATCAAATACCAAGAATAAATATTAAAATAAAATTGAAAACAAAATCGTGTGCAAGAAACCTAGAAAAGCATTCATTGTTGGAGTGAGGGCGACCTCACTTGTTTTGTTGTTCAAAGTGAAACGGTTCATCTTCATCTGCGAGGATATTCAAGTCAATTTCCAATCTTCCATTTTGTTGCCTTCTTTTTATTCTCTTTTTGGGGCTTAGGAAAATCTTATTCCTCTTGAAAGATAACTTAAAAGCACCCAATCCACACGTGAATTCATAATCCATAATATAAAGATTGTTGGTGTCATCCATCAATTTTTTAAACAAAGCAATAAACTATTCAATATTGGTCAAAGTAGCAGGAGGACTATTTCGAACTAGGTCGAAGTATCCAAATAACTCCTCCTTGGCCATCTCAATTTGTTCAAAATTTACATCAACATTGTGACTATCCATGGCAAATGTGTTTGCATCTTCAGGAAGATTGAACATTGCCTCTATATTTATCACAGGAGGGTCATTGTATGAACCAGTTGTGATTTGATGATTTCTTAATTGGTTTGAAGCCATTGAATTGAAACAAAACCAACCAACCTTTATGGCATGCTTGCATATGTTGCCACGAATAGACCATGGGTAATCACAAGTTATGAAATTTGTACGATGACAAGTGACAAGATATTTCTTATTAACTTTAGATTGACTCCTCACCCAAAAAGCAGGAGACATTTTCTCATGAGGGCTGCAAACACTATCTGGAATTATTTTTTGTTTTTCCATTGATGATTCCAACTGTTTCACTTTCTTGTAATTATTCAAAAATCCTTCCTTTTTTAGAATTTCCTTAAACCAATAACATGGTTCAACATTTTTTAGAAGAACATATATCAACCAATCCATGCTACAATAAAATTTCTTTCTTCTATCAGATAGAAATTTTGTCTTTAGGTAACAGTGATATGACCCCACAACATTGTTTGTCTCCTGATTTGCATGGGGAAAATCCCGACAACCTTTGAACCACATCCCTAATTGCATAAAAGCTAGGTTAATGAAGATATTTCATCCATATTTCAAACCAAAAAGAGAAATGTAACTTAAGATTTTTTCAACTTACAAATCTTGTCACCAACAACCCAATTCTTGTGGAAATAGTCTAGGAACTTCTCCTCATTAGAAAATTTGTTGAAGAAAGAATTAATTTCATTGCTCACTTCAACACTGGAACAATAATTCATAATTAAACCCAAATCACTAAACATTTATTTTTCTATTCTTGGATTACTGGCCAATCTATTCATATTTTTTAGCCATGCTCGATGTACATGCCAAACACATAAGATAACATTGCACCTTATGATTCTCCTACCACATTCAATTCATTTCAAGCATGTTATTTTTGTAATAAATACAATTTTTACAACAAACAAAGAATATTGAAGTTACCTTAAAGGTCTAATTTCAACCAATGCATCATCAACCATGAATTTAGCATTAACTTTCCAACTATGATCAACTTGGTGACACCTGTGCATGAGCTGCTCCAACCATAGCGAAAATGTCTCGTGATGTATTATGTGATGCCACCACCCATGCAACTGGCACCCCACTTTTTTGCTCATCAAACACCATGAGTGTGTAAAATTGATACTATCACTTTAAAAATACATATGAAGTCAACTTCAAATCATCAATCGTTATTAATCAAATTATTGTACTAGAACAATCATTATCAATACACTCACCCCATACTTATTCGTGTTCAATGTTGAATCCATGGCTATTAGGCTATTATTCGATAGCTTCACCATGGTATCCAACATCCACTTCATCTGAATTCCAACTATAAAAGGAACATCTCGACCATTGGGCTTTTTTTAAAAGAAAAAATCATTTGGGTGTTTCCTATACCAAATTTTCACACTCATTTCATTCTTCTTATGCAATTAATACTTTCCTTTCATTAGATGATTATATATGTTAACAAAATCTTTCCTATAGAAAAATAAATCCCTATCTCGAGCCGCATCATCCACGTCAATATATTTTTTAACATGCATTTTGCAAACACAGTGAACTAGCACATCCAAGAAGAAACAACTCTCTACATAAGAAACCATGTCCCTTGATAGCTTTGCTTGATGCAACACCCTAGCATGACCGAAGGTGTCCTGTTGGCCATGATAAGGCCATCCTTAGCTATCTACATGCTCATACGTGTTATATGTTATTATCACAATATGAGGGATTTGAACCATAATTTTTACAATGAAATGGATTTGGCATCCCCTCTTTTTCACAAATGAGTATTTATCAAGTCATTCATTGAATACCACATCATTATGGTCATGGGTTCCCAAGTCATTAATTTAATACCACAACCTAACTGGCCAGGGTCACACAATGAGGAAGTCTCTCAAATGCCATGGATTTTCCCGACAATTGTAGAGCCTCTTACTGTTGCATTCCCGGGTCCTTCCGAAAATATAATATCGCACACACCCAATGGATTTTACCTATGTACATTTCATCCTGACGGGGAATCCACCTGCGCATACGTCATCTAGGAGGGGAACCCTCCCGCGCATATGTCATCTTGTCCACATGCATTCTCACTTCATCATTCCCGAAGTTAACCTTAAGGGCCTGAGGTGTGCACATGTCATCCCTGCCTAGTTTCTCTCTCCCTATGCCAATTTCATTTGAAATGAAACCTGTGGCCGTGAATTCATCATCTCATCCCCAACTCATTCTACACCACGCCCTAGGTCCAAGCGAATTATAGTGCTCAAAGTCATAGACCCACAAAATAATTGACTGCATTTACCCGCAGTGGAAACGATGGAGTGACGAGTTAAAATTTAGATATATAGGTTAAGGCACAAGGCCTAAGATAGAGAATTTGTTGATAATGAATGACCAACAACAATAGTTCAAGCACCTCTTAACCCTCAAAGACCATGGACTTGAAGACTAGAAAGGGGTAGAACCCCAATAATGATTCACACAACATTCATGACTTAACAAATACCATGGACTTGAACACTAGAAAGGGGTAGGAAATCTAATAACAATCCACACAACATTCATGACTTATCATGACTTAACAAAGACCATGGACTTGACGATTGGAAGGGGGTCGGAACCCCAATAACGATTCACAGCACATTCATGACTTAATAAGATACACATGAGTTATTCAGACCATCCTAATCTACTATTGCATTCATTCATAGAATTCCTTATCAACATAATCCTTATACATTGCTGTTGGGAATCATATTACACAATTTCAGGTCATAGTGAGCATAGTCACACAAATTTGTATTTCTAACTATGAATAAAATCAATGAACTACAACATTCTAACATTAAAAAATATCACACCTGCCATGAGCACATAATAAAATCAACATTCATTCATAGTTAGTATAATTCCACACACTTTTATTTTACATATCAAACATTATTAATCATTCATGGCGCAAGTGTGAACACAAGTAAATAGCCTTATCTAATTAACTTGGATGACTGGAAACTAAGGGAGGGACTTCATGTCTCCACCCAACCATAGGTCAACTACATTGAAATATTTCTTGCAGTATCCCACCCCCAAGTTGGATTCAAAGTTCGAGGAGTTATGCGCTCAATGGAATTTCACACCAATAGAAGTCAACTAGATGAGGGAGAGAGTGCACTATCCATGTGGTTTATTAACTGCCTCTTGTAGTAAGGACCATAATGACTCTTTTACCTCTTTGAAATAGAGAAAATGGATTCACCCTAGGCTTCGTTAAGTTATGTTGAATCCAGGAGTATGATCTCACTCTAAAGGTGGTTTATATTCAATTACCTATTCTTAATTTTGGAAAATGATTATAATGGTTTGCTCACCCATGGCGGTGGAGTATATAAGAGCTTGATAAATCTTCTCATCAAAGATGATCATGATTCCAGGTCATCATCATTAGGAAATAGGTCTAATGCTGAGTGTGGATAGGCCACATTGTTTTAAAGCGAGCCATGACTAAGCATTTCTCGTCAGCTCCATTGCCTAACAAAGAGAGCCTCAACATCATGGAATTTCACAAGTCTCGCAAAGGAGACAATATATGGTCTAGAGTTTGAATCCTAAGGAGGAAACGAAAGAGCCATTGGGAGGAGAAGTTAACATGGATGAAGAGAGCATAGGTGGTGGGTCTACATTCTTTTCTCCTTTAAGCGTAGGGTTCAATCAACATTGAGTCATGATGAACAACACTACATAATTCTTCTAAGCTTAGAGTTTCAAATGAAACGATACTACATCTAACTTCAATTTTGCACAAATGAGGATATGATGCACTCGAAGAAGGCATCATTAGACATCTTACATCTACTAGGAATCAATGTTGGTCTTTCATCTCTAACATAAACACTTCGATTGGAATGACCCAACTCCAAACTATTTTTTGACTATAGGGCAACATTGCATTATTTTTATCAATTCACCTTCAAAATAAAGAATATTAATAACCTGCAAACATTTATTTTTTGTAAGATTACTAGTTAAATTTTCTCGTAAATGGGTGAATTCTCAATAGAAGCTAACACCCTTATCGAGTTTTGTATATAGAGAATAAAAGATTTTTATCTTCATCCTTATAAAATTTGTGGAAAGATTTTCATCTTCTCACCTTGTATTTAACAAGGGGGAGTAATATTAGTGATTGGCGATCAAACTTGAATTTTCAAAGTCCTGTAGTCCAACGAATGAATGGTCCAACAAGCGAATGATTCAGTGAGCAAACTATTTAGGGAGACAATAATCCATTGAGACGATGATCTGGTGAGCCAATAAACAATCTAATGGGACAACAATCTAGTGAGCGAGTTATCTAGTAGCAGATATTATGGTGTACATCAAGTTAGCTTCAACGATCCAGCAAGTCTAATATGTAGATAGTAATGGAATTTATATGGATCTATGCAACAAATTGGTAACTAAAACATGGCCACATAGAATGGTGAATTCACAATGCAGACACTTGTATTAAACGACAAAACCAAATAATAAAGATAGCAAACATGTGACTATACTTTTTAAAATAAAAAAAATATATCAATTAAGTTTTAAAATTATTAATTTCATCCATATGAAAAAAAACATTCTAAATTTAATAAATCTAAAACATTTACACATTACTTAATATCTAAAAAAAAATCAAATTTTGAGACTCCATTATGAAATAGGGTCAGGGTATGAATTTGTAATATGGAACACCCATCAAATATGTGATTTTTACAACTATAATGTTCGTATTGTTGGAAATACTGAGAGGGGGGTGAATCAGTATTTATTTTTCAATTTTTATTTATTGCCAGTTAAATTCTTCACAATTAAAGACAGAGAGGTGTATAATAATAATATTAGGATTAATAAGAACTTCAATCCCCTTTTTAAATAATAGTGTAGAATAGATGAGTGAGGGCACCAACCCTTTTAATGAAACAGACACCAACCTGTTGCAAAGCACCAACTTGGACTTTGATGAGGCACCGACCTCTAGGGATTTGACCCTATCTTCTCAAGGCACCAACCTTGTGTTTAGGGGTAGCTACCCCAAGGACACCAATCCCTTAGTCTCTTTTTATAGAAGATGTGTGATATAATTACTTGACTGTCATCTTCAAAAAATTTTCACTGTTCAATACTTCTTGATTTTGACTTCATTATTTCTTCACTGTACTTTGTCCACCATTTGACTCCACTACTAATGCTTCACTGCTCACTGATTTTCATTCACTATTCTTAGTTCCAAAACTAAAATCTTCATGCTCAAGACAAGTGATCAAGAAGGCTTGTTTTGTTCTGTTCCACAATATTTCTATTATGCAATCCTTATCATAATTCAAATGCTATTGTTACTTCCTATTATTGCTTACGATTTTCTCAACTCCACAGTAAGGTTACTTTGGAATATTATGAAGGTTCGGCACAAGAGACCGCTGCAATATTTAGGTTACTGCAATTCCGAGCCAAGAGATCATTGTAATATTTAGGTCACTGCAATGTTCAAGAGATTTGAACCACTGTGGTTTTAGATAATTCCAAGCTGTTGTGGTTTAGATAAATCCAAGCTACTGTGATGTAGAGAAGTCCAAGTTGCAATATTATTTATGAGGTGTGAACCACTATTAATGTATGCGAGCTAGTGAGTTCGTCAAGACTGAGATATGGATCTGACCTTCTAAAATGTGACACTCACAGAAATCCAAATCTCTGCAATTTAGATGAGACATTTTTAACCCCAAACAAAATATCTTCTCTTTTATATATTAAGTTCACGAGATGTGAACTAAATGTCTTCTGTGTGTGCTTGATGACCAAATTTCTGTCCTTCCACAAATTCTCAAAGGTTGTTTAAAAATTTGTCTCTGCAATCCGAGTTCTAAATGTGACAGTCCACTACAGTATAAATATTTTAACCCAAAACAGTGAATTTATATGTCCTCTCGGCCTCTTAGTCACTTCTGCGGTTATATTGTGAATTTACTGATTGAAATTGATTGTGAAAACTAAGGAGCGGTGGTTTATATTTATAGTAGTTTATCATATTTGAAAGGGCACGTATTTCTAAGGAGAGGCCGACTTGATATAACTGTGCATAGGTCAGCTAGCTAAAAATAATAATCTTTTAATCTTAAAAAATCAATATCTCACAAACTACTAGGAGTTTCAAGACAAAAAAAGGCTTGTTGGAAAGAGGAAAAAATATTCTTTAAGATGGTCTAGGTCCCATGTTGAAAGGTTACCTCTAAGCTGGTGAAAAACATTTTTATTGTGATTGCCCTTGAATTATTTAGTACAGAAAATGATTAGGACAACAAGAGCTTCTTCATTGTCATATGTCCTCAAGTGTTTTTTCTTTTTTTAAAGTGAGGTCTCCACTTGTTATGTCTTTAATCATCATATGTCATTAAGTGATCTCCAATTCCTTCATTTTCCATGTCATCACCATATACGTCATCATTCGTGCCATCAATGTCACCATGTCATCAAGATAGTACAGTGATATGTCATTAACCATATGCAACATAAATAAGAGGGAATCCTTCATCAACCTATTGCCATCAATGACAACTTGGATTAACAAGCTCCCCCTTTGTCATTGTATGGAAATATTTTTCTTCTCTCCCCCTTTGACATCAATGGCAATGGGGTGCCAAAGTGCTCCCCCTAACATACTATACCCTTGACATGCGACTTGATTTTATGTGATGCAAGAGCAATGAACCCCATCTTTTGGTGAAGATACTCAAATGCTTCTCGTTCAAGGCGTTTTGTAAAGATATCGGCAATTTTCTCTTTTGTATTGATGTATTCCAACCTGATATTGTGTTCAGCAACTTGTTCACGGAGAAAGTGGTATTTGATTGGAATATGTTTGGTCCTTGAGTGCATCACCGGATTCTTTGAAAGACTGATGGCGCTAGTATTGTCACAAAAAATAGTAATTTGTTTCTTAGTTTCTATGTTGATATCCTTCAAGGCTTCCTTCATCCATAGAATTTGTGTACAATAATCAGAAACATCTATATATTCAGCTTCAGCTGTAGAAAGGGATATAGATGATTGATTTTTGCTGAGCCAAGATACAAGACAATCTCCCATAAAGAATGCATTTCCATTGGTACTTTTTCGATCATCCACGCTTCTAGCCCAATCATCGTCAGAGTAAGTTGTCACAATAAGAGTTGAACTCTTGGGATACCAAAGACCGAAATCAATCGTTCCTTTCAAATATCTGAGAATTCTCTTCACAACTTCTAGATGGGATTGTTTAGGACTTGACTGAAATCTTGCTACCATTCCTACTGCTTGCATAATATCTAGTCTTGTAGCAGTTAAGTATAGGAGAGCTCCAATTATTGACCTATAAAGAGTTGCATCTATGAGAGGGGTATCATCATCTTTGCTTAATTTACAATATGTGGTCATCGGTGTGCTCATAGGTGCACAAACTTCCATCCCATATCTTTTGAGCATGTATTTAAGATATTTTTCTTGAGATATAAAAATGCCTGCAGAGGTTTGAGATATTTGTAGCCCAAGAAAGTAAGAAAACTTACCAATCATTGACATCTTGAATTTTTTGGACATATTTAGAGCAAATTCATGGCTCATTTCTTCATCATTTCTAGCAAAGATTAGATCATCAACGTAAACAAGAGTGATTAGAATTTTTTCCTTGTCCATCTTCATGTATAGATTGCTACCTGCCACTCCCTTTTTGAAACCTTCTTGTTGCAGATAGTGATCCAACTTTTCATACCATGCTCTAGGGGCTTATTTTAATCCATACAAGGCCTTTTTTAGTTTGCATACAAAGTCTTTTCCTTCAACAAGATCAAATCCTTCTGGTTGCTCCATGTAAGCTTCTTCCTCGAGATATCCATTTAGGAATGTTGATTTTACATCCATTTGATAAACCTTGAATCCTTTTGATAAAGTAAACGCTAAAAAAATTCTTATGGATTCCATTCGAGCTACTGGTGCAAAGGCTTCTTCGAAGTCAATTCCTTCGATTTGCGAGTATCCTTTGCAAACAAGTCTGGCTTTATTTCTGATATTTTGTCCATCTTCATTCATCTTGTTTTTGAATACCCATTTTGTTCCAATTATATTTTGATCTTTTGGGCAAGGCACCAGTTCCCAAGTCTCATTTATTTTCGATTCGAGACATTTCTTCTTCCATGGCCTTTATCCAATAGGGATCTTTGCTTGCTTGAGAAATTTTTTTAGGTTCTATTAAAGATAATAGAGCCACATCATCTTTTTTTTGGGTTCTTGTCATCCTTCTTCGAGTTTGAATTCCTTCATTTATATTTCTGACGACCTGTTCTTCCAGATGATGTCTTTGAATAAACTTGATCTTAGAGGGAGTTTGTGAAGATTCACTTTGAGGTTCACTTTGAGGTTCTCCATTCTCCTCTTCTTTTTTAGGTTCTTCTTCTTCATTTTGTTCAAAGAAAGGCTCAACTTCATGATATTCAATTCTCTTTTCCGGAAGGCCTTCATCAATATTCACATCAATGCTTTCCACTATTCTTCGTAGACAATTGTTGTAACATTTTTAAGCTTTTCTCCTAGTGGAGTACCCAAGAAATATTCCTTCATCAACTCTAGAATCAAATTTACCTGGTGAGTCATCATTTATTTTTATGAAGCATTTTCTTCCAAAAACCATGAAATATTTTACTGAAGAAGGTCTTCCTTTCCATAATTCATAAGGAGTCTTTTCATTATTTGGTCTTAGTTGAGTTTGATTTAAGGTATATACTACGGTTCCAACTACTTCTCTCCAAAATTTTGGTTGCAAATCAGCTGGTAGTAGCATTTTCCTTCTCATGTCTTGAATTGTTTGATTCCTTATTTTAACTACTCCATTTTGGTGGGGTGTCCTAGCAGTAGAGAGTTCTCTTTCGATTCCATGCTCTTTACAGAATTCATCAATTTTTTTTGAGGTGAATTATCCTCCTCTATCTGTTCTAAGACATTTAATCTTAGAATCTTTCTCATTATCAATGAGAGCCTTAATATTCTTAAAACATTAAAATGCTTCGGATTTATATTTTATGAAATATATCCACATCATTGTAGTATAGTCATCAACAAATAGAGCAAAGTACGTTTCACCTTGAAGAGTTGGAGTTATAGTTGGCCCACACAAATCCGCATGAATGATTTCCAAAGGTTTTGATGTTGAGAACTCCTTAGTTTTGTGGTTAGTTCTGGTTTTCTTTCCATGTTGGCATGGGCTGCATACAACTTGATTTTTTAATATTCCTACTTAACCTGAGCTAAGAGGAATATACATTTTTGTCTAATTTTCTGTTGCATGAATAAATAAATAAAGGAGGACATGTAAAACTCCTGAAAAGAATGAATAAATCAATGCCCATATGAACAAGGATAAATCTGGGCCATGTAAACAAATCATTTGCAGGTGTGAAAGGGGTTTGAGCTATGAGACTGGGTCAACCTTGACCAAATCTACAACATTGTCTAGATACAATGTACCTCATGAAGGGACAGCGCAGTTCTAGATGGAGGCCCCTCATGTGAAAGGAGCTAACTCATCAAGGTGGTTTAGGGTTTGCCAAGGTTTTCATCTTATAAAAGGAAGGGGAAGGCAGCAAGAGAAGGTTGTTTATTGTTCATTTTTTCTGAGTATCTTGTCTTTTTAGACAAATACCATTCTCTGTTGTTTAGCTGAGAATAGTGCTGCTTAGCACTTGGGATTGCCTATGCAGGGATTCCACCTCTTCCATTGAGGATTTCTTGGAGGAATCTTGTTGATTTCATCCACTATCAGACATTTGGCCGAGCTCTACTTCCAACTGCAACGTAGATCCAGTGAGGTTTTGGTTGCTTTTGTAAGCTGTAGCAAGTGGAGTTTAGATCTAGTCATATCTAGACCATATTAGTGCCTCTTCTCAGTGAGTGAGTATTTTATCCTCCTGGAAGAGTGCATTGGTTGATTGAGCTTTAGATTTGTATCTTGGCATCAGGCCAACTTAGTTATTCAAGCTACAATGTATTTTTCCTTCAAGGATTGCGTTATTTTCAGTGGCAGTTTTGCAGGGTGTTTTGATACCCTTTTTTATGAGAGATCTCTGGTGCTAGGCTTTGCCTTTCACTTTGGTGATCCATGGATTAGCTTGTTGATCCATGTGTTGTATAGATCTGATCTGTTTCTAATGTAAAATCATCTTCAAAAATTTTCTGAATAATATTGCAGATCTGCTACTTTAAACTCAGATCTACTCAGATCTACTCTTTGTAATGCATGATTTGATCAAAACCCCACGGGGATCTTGTAATAGAGCCTTTCTAGTGTACATATCTGAAATGGATCTAATATTTTGTACACAGATCTGCTCTAGATCTAATGTGTAACATTCAGCTGCTGTAGCTCCATAAAATAATGCTATTAAGCCATTTTGCAGTATATACATGTGTTGCAGCCTTCTTTTCTAAAGATTTCCTTCTTTCTTGTCTTCTATATTCTGCTGTATAATGTAAGAGAAACAATATAAATCTGATTTGCTGCTGTATATTCAAATTTTGATCTTATTTGATGGCCTCTTGCTCATGCTTTCCAAGACTGCGTTATTTCTGAAGGAGTTTGTTGTACATAGCTATAGCCCCTCTTGTAGGGTGTTTTTTAGCTAGACTAGGTGGTGGGAGATATGTTTACCACACCTAGCTTGATTTGTTTTTGCTTCCCCTTTGGATCTAGACACCATATCTACTGATCTAAGGGATCCAAGGACTGAAAACTCATTTTTGTGTACAGATTTCCCAGAAGTGCACTATTTTAGCAGGCACTGCTGTGCATTCCCATTTGGGGATATTACAGTAGTATCAAAGCTCCTTTCTTAGCACAGCTTGTGCTTTCATTGAAGGACCATAGCCATGTTGAAGTTAGAAGAAGATGAGCCTCTTACTGAAAGGGAGAAGAGGTATCATAATAGAAGCCACAAGAAATTTCATTACACCACTGAGGATTGAGACAAGGGTAAAGCCCCTGAAACTGGAAGTGATAAAGAAGGAAAAGAGTTTGCAAGAACTCTTTTGGTAGCCATGAAAGATCTTGCTAGAGAGATCAAAGAGATTAGAATGAATAGGATGAAGCAATCTCCTGGGAGATTTCATCCTGGGGAAAGCTCTGGCATGTCTCACCACTGGAATGGTCAACCAATGAACTAGCCACAAGCTCCACAAGCTCCACAACGCTCTACTATGATTACCTTTTAGGCTATGGATAATGAAGGGCCACAAGAGAAAGCATCCCTCGAAGACTACTTTGAGGAATATGAATCTTAGAATCAGAGATTCAGGGACCACTTGAGTTTTCAAGAGTTTTGTCACCTCAAGGACAAAAGGAGACCAAGGCACCAATATAAAGATGGTGGATTCTTTCATAATCATGATAGACATCACTCTATGGGCAGATTCTTCTTGCCCAAGTTTAATGGGTCATCTACCAGTTTTGCCAAGGCATGGGTAGAAAAGCTAGATATCTACTTTCAGTTGAACAAATTCCCTGAGATTGAAGACATCAAGATTGCAGTGCTGCACTTTGAAGGTGAAGCACACAATTGGTGGTTCCATGGGTTGTCTACATTGGGCCATGCCAATGTGACTTCCTATTCTATGTTCAATAGAAGGCTGGTGGAGAGGTTTGACAGAAAGGATCCAGAAGCATCTTTCATGAGCCTTGCAAAGTTAAAGCAATCAGGGAATCCAGAAACTTATATCTTTGAGTTTCTGAGATTATCTATTATGGTTCCTGATCTGTCTACAACAAGGAGGGTGTACATGTTCATCGATGGCTTGGATGAACCTTTGCATGGGTTGGTTAAATATACCAAGCCCACCACTCTACATGATGCCATTGAGAGGGTTAGAGACCTCCAAGATGCCTTGCCAAAATCAAAGGAAACTTTTCAGAACAAGGCCCCTTACCTTTCTAAAGGGAAGGAAGAGAAAGCTGCTCCTTCCAAGGAGAGCTCATTCAAGAAGCCTCTTGATATTGAAGTCAGGAGGGAGTTGAGAAAGAAGAGACTATGTTTCACTTGCCAAGAATCATGGGCACCTAGACATAGATGTGCTGCTGGGAAATCACACTACATAGAAGTCTTATCAGATTTTGAGGAGGAAGAAGAAGATGATGAACTAAGAAGAGGTCACAGTGTTGATAATGTTGAGGGAGATCCAACACCATCTGGAGATGGGAATGGAACCTTTACTCCAATAGGAGGAACTCTTGCATATTTGAGAGGAGTACCTAAGTACCTGACCTTAAGAGTAAAATGTTCAATCATGAATCAGAGGGTTTCTGTACTGATTGACAGTGGGGCAACCCACAACTTTATTGATGCTCATCTTGTGCAGAGGAGGGCAATACCCACTAATAATTTTGAGGGATTCTCTGTTTTGGTCCTAAGAGATAGGAAAATGCAATGCATGCAATATGTTCCATCACTCTCAGTCACTATGGGGTCCTACACCATGGTGGAACACTTTTTTGTAGTTGACATACCAGAAACCAATATCATTTTGGGTGTCCAGTGGTTGATTACCTTGGGGAAGGTCACCACTGATTGGAAGGCTTTGCAAATGGAATGGTTGGACATGAAGAGTGGTAAACCTCAAATGATCCAAGGCATGCATACTTACCCCTCACCTAGCACTTCCACCCAAACAATAGAGATGGATTTGCACAGTGGAAGAAAGGATCTCACAGTCCCTTCTCTTATGTTCATGAGGATTCTGCATGGGACATTCTTATCTAGTGGCAAACCACCTGGGAGGCCACCAGATTCAGATCTTGTGGGGGATACCTCACAAAGTGTTGTTCCAAACTTAGATCTAGGAGGGATTGGAGCAATGGAAGACCAAGCTACAGTGCTGGGAGGCTTGGGACAGCTCAAGAGTAAGGGGGATATTCTCCCTTCACCACTATCACCCTCTCTCATTTCCAGAACTGGGTTGTGGGAGGAGGAGAATGGGAGGATCAGCCTTCCAACACACATCTTTAGCATGAGAAATGTCAGAGGAGAGATCAGAAACATGATAGACACTCCCATGGATGTATCATCAACGCTGTCATTGTTGAACAGTGTGGATTTGTACTGAAAATCTCAACTGCATGTAGAGTATTCCAAAGATCTCCACACATGTATGATACTAGATGATATGCAGCAAGAAGAGGGTTACTTAGTCCAATGGGGAGTCATCTATCATCATGGTAGGGTCTTCTTAGCTAGAGCTTCCAAGCTCAAGCATAAGATACTACAAGGGGCAAACAAAGAATTCTTTCTCAGCCATATGCAGACCATGAAGATCTATACCTAGATCATGAGGAGCTTTGATTGGGAAGGCTTGAGAGAGGAACTACATCAACACTTTCAAGAGTGCATGAGCTATGTGGAGTTGGGGCAGCCAATGGACTCTATGCAAAAGTCATTTCAGCTAGTTCTTCCTTCTTTTGAGAGAAGGGGAATACCCATACACAACTCCATGTGCATGAGGAACTATGATGGTAAAGGATCTGATGATGCAAAGAAAGTTTTATTTTCTAATTTATCAAAATATTTTACCATGTTTTTGTAGGCTATGACTCCTAAAGGGAGTGAGAGATCATGTGGATCTCATGGCTTTGGGTGGGCCAATAGAAATTCTGAACTTGGCCACTCCCTTTTTGTGCAAAGGGAGATTTATTTTCATGATGGGTGCTTCCCAAAGGCACCAAACATATCTGACATCTTCAGCTATGTTAAGATGACTCATGCAACAAATGTGTTGTGGGAATGCCACTTTCCACACCTTGATCTAATGCAGGAAGGAGATGCACTGTGCTGGCATCACATGTGGGATTTTGACCCACCTCCTCAAGCTCAAATTTATGTTTGCATATATGTAGTTTTTCTTCCATACTTGGATAACATAGTTGTACTATTTATGGGATTTTATGGAGGGAGGATGGGCAGTTTGTATGTACCACATGGAATGGAACTTCTCTATGCGCCTCATGCTACATTTTTGAGAGAAGGCATTGCTCCGGCCATGTTTACTTTTGTTGAATTTTTCACTCCTTGTGGGATGGACTATGCACATATTATGATAACCTTGGAGGAATAATTCATGATGTGTTGGCTTGGTGAACACTTGGCTTATGAGGAGGACTTGATATTTGATGGTGTCACCAATGGAGGAGGGGAAGTATTGCAAACCTCACCCTATCATTTGCTTGAGGACAAGCAACATTTTGGAGGGGAGGACTGCAATATTCCTACTTAGCCTGAGCTAAGAGGAATATACATTTTTGTCTCATTTTCTATTGCATGAATAATTGAATAAAGGAGGACGTGTAAAACTCCTGAAAAGAATGAATAAATCAATGCCCATATGAAAAAGGATAAATTTGGGCCATGTAAACAAATCATTTGCAGGTGTGAAAGGGGTTTGAACTATGAGACTGGGTCAACCTTGACCAAATCTACAGCGCTGTCTAGATACAATGTACATCATGAAGGGACAGTGCAGTTCTAAATGGAGGCCCCTCATGTGAAATGAGCTAACTCATCAAGGTGGTTTAGGGTTTTCCAAGGATTTCATCTTATAAAAGGAAGGGGAAGGAAGCAAGAGAAGGTTTTTGATTGTGCATATTTTCTGAGTATCTTGTCTGTTTAGAAAAATACCATTCTCTGATGTTTAGCTAAGAATAGTGTTGCTTAGCACTTGGGATTGCCTATGCAAGGATTCCAACTCTTCCATTGAGGATTTCTTGGAGGATTCTGTCTGATTTCATCCACTATCAGGCATTTGGCCAAGCTCTACTTCCAATTGCAACGCAGATCCAGTGAGGATTTGGTTGCTTTTGTAAGTTGCAGCGAGTGGAGTTTAGATCTAGTCAGATCTAGACCATATTAGTGCCTCTTCTCAGTGAGTGAGTCTTTTATCCTCCTGGAAGAGTGCATTGGTTGATTGAGCTTTAGATTTGTATCTTAGCATCAGGCCAACTCAGTTATTCAAGCTACAACGTAGTTTCCCTTTAGGGACTGCATTATTTTCAGTAGAGGTTTTGCAGTGTGTTTTGATCCCCTTTTTATGAGAGATCTCTGGTGTTGGGCTTTGCCTTTCACTCTGGTGATCCATGGATTAGCTTGGTGATCCATGTTCTTTATATATCTGATCTGTTTCTAATGTAAAATCATCTTTAGAAATTTTCTGAATAATATTGCAGATTTGCTGCTTTAAACTCAGATCTACTCAGATCTACTCTTTGTAATGCATGATTTGATCAAAACCCCAAGGGGATCTTGTAATAGAGCCTTTCTAGTGTACAAATCTGATATTTTGTACACAGATCTACTCTAGATTTGAGGTGTAACATTTAGTTTCTGCAGCTCCATAAAATAACGTTGTTAAGCCATTTTGCAGTATATACTTGTGTTGCGGCCTTCTTTTCTGAAGATTTCCTTCTTTCTTGTCTTCTATATTCTATTGTATAATGTAAGAGCAACAATATAAATCTGATTTGCTGCTGTATATTCAAATTTTGATCTTATTTGATGGCCTCCTACTCATGCTTTCCAAGACTGCGTTATTTTTGAAGCAGTTTGTTGTACATAGCTGTAGCCCCTCTTGTAGGGTGTTTTTCAGCTAGACTAGGTGGTGGGAGATCTGTTTACCACACCTAGTTTGATTCGTTTTTTCTCCCCCTTTGGATATAGACCCCAGATCTACTGATCTAAGGGATCCAAGGGCTAAAAACTCATTTTTGTGCACAAATTTCCCAGAAGTGCGTTATTTTAGCAGGCACTTCTGTGCATTCCCATTTGGGGATATTACAGATTTGGCTTGCACATTTTAGGAATGTCCCTTACTACTTTAATTTTATTGATGTCGACTAGGTTATCAAAACTTGTATGCCCCAATCGCTTGTGCCATAACCAAATTTCATCTGTTTGACTTAAGTAACATTTATCTTCTTGGATTCTATTGAGAATGTAAACATTATCTGGTGTTCTTACTACTTTCGCCACAAGTTCTCCTGAGGATGAGTCTCTTATTTCACAATTTTTTGTACTAAAGACAAAATTATGTCCTTGGTCAAAAATATGGCTAGCACTTAAGAGATTGTTTTTGAGCCCTTCTACCAGCAAGGTATTTTGAGCCTTTCCGTGTCCACTAACAAGGGTAGCAGTTCCTTTTCCAGTGATTTTAGTGGATCCACTTCCGAAGGATACATTTCCATTTTTCTTGTTCAATGAGATAAACTTCTTTTGGTCACCTATCATATGTCTTGAGCATCCACTATCCACGAACCCGTGATTTTCTTCCCTATGAGCACACAGAGCTAGGTCACATTTATCAGTTTTGAGATTTACACTTTTAGTTTTTTCCTTGAGAGGGAAATTTTGTTCATTATGATCATAATTATCACATAATGAGCAAGACAGATCAATCTTAGCCAAGGGATCAAAGGAATTGTAAGTTTTGATTTGTCCTTGCTCTTTAGGACGACGTAGTTGGTTTGTTTGATTGTTCAATCTTGGTGCTTCATTCTTATGAGCCTTGCAATGCTTTGTTTGATGCCCAAAGCTTTTACAATAGTAACAATATCCAAGAAAAATAGTTTGATACCTGTTGTAGTATCCATAACTTGGACCAACATTCTTCCTTGGAGTTGCTCTTTCTTCATTTCTTGGTTTTGAGTTGCTCTTTCTTCATCATGTGTGCCATCAATGTCACCATGTCATCAAGATAGTGTAGTGATATGTCATTAACCATATGCAGCATCAATAAGAGGGAATCCTTCATCACCTGTTGCCATCAATAACAACTTGGATTAACACGCCTTAATCATTTTAATGAAGAATGTCGATAGGCAAAAGGAATATTTTTAGTTGTATTTTCCAAGAAATCACCCTATAATGAATAATTTTCCCATAAAATTCCATCCCCAAATATACCTATCAGTATAACTAAATGGCATGCTATAATTAAATAGTATTTGATTTGGCTTGAAAATTTTATAAAATGGTAATAACCTTCATTTTCATTAACTTATTTTTCAATTTTAAAAACATTTATTAAAAAGGAATATTATAAATTAAATTTTATAAAAAATATTACATATTAATATTTGTTTTATAATTTATAAAAATAAAAATTATTTTTAATTAAAAAGTGAAATATTTTTTTATAATTTTATAAAAGGAAAATTATGATAGTTTGAAAATAAAAAATATTAACCAGTGTACAAAATTTTTCCATAAGTACAAGATTTAAACATTTTCGATATCGAGTAGTCTATAGTGCGACTTTTTGAAGGTTTTTACGGTAGTTTTTTCCAGTTTAATTTCTCTAAATTCTTGCAGGAATTTATTGAAAATAGAAATTCGATGGGTAACTTTGCACAATCGAAGTGCCCTATGGGTTTATTAGGGTCTTGAATCCATATATACAGTCAAAAAACCAATTTAAATAACATAAATTGGTTAACTGAATTCCGGCACCTGAAACTCCAAAAAGTCGCACTAAAAATGATTCCTTTTCGATAATCATATAAAGGTAAAGATGATAATTGGTTAATAAAGGTACCTAGGAAAATATGTTATTTATTTATAAATTTGGGAAACATTCCAAATAGGCATGTGATTATATTCAGCGTATTGATGCAGCTCACACGCAATAGTCTTTCCCAGAAGCAATGATGTTGAAGTCTGGAGAAGGCGGCGCCAGCTTTCCTACATCGTACCTCGACCCCATCTTCATCAATATCTTTTCGTCAATGGCTGCCATGTACAGGTCGTATTCCACAGTTATAATCCCAAAAAAACGAATTGTCTTTTGTGAGATTTTATGGAATTTTTTTTGTTCTTTTCTCTGAAATATAGAAAAGTCTTGAAAGTCTATATTTTTCATATCTTTTCTCTAAAATCTATAAAGTGCCATTAAAACAAATCTATTCTGAAATTAATGTTATTTCTCTTACCTGTGACTGTCAGGATTTTAATTTCAAATCAAATAACCTTTCTGTGGATTAATACATGTGGTTGATATTAATAAAAATATTTGATAGTGTTCATATAAATCAATATTATAATTTTAATATATATATATATATATATATATATATTTCTAAGTAAGGTTAAATCTATTAAAGAAACATATGGTACATCTAGTCCATGGCCTCTATGATGCAA
This sequence comes from Pinus albicaulis, assembly GCA_034641835.2. Taxonomy (NCBI): domain Eukaryota; kingdom Viridiplantae; phylum Streptophyta; class Pinopsida; order Pinales; family Pinaceae; genus Pinus; species Pinus albicaulis. Next base: position 437,713,442 of record CM076574.1, on the reverse strand, counting down.
GCCATCATAGGCTTCATAAGTTCAGTAGAATAACAAAAATTTGGCTGCTCGCAAGGGGAAACTAGCCCGAGCAATGTTTGTGAGCTGCCTCGATGGAGGAAACTAGCTATAGCATACCAAAAAACTATTACGTCCCAGAACAACAAAAAGACAGAAGAACTGAACAGAATTACTTGGGAAATGCCACCTGCACTAGAGACCATAATCCTCAGAGGGGGGTTCTTCTTCAATCTTGCACCAGTATCCATCATCGTCATCTGGGATGGGGCATCTTCGAACTACTACTGCACCTGCTTCGCTTCCGCCTTCCTGCTTGCCTTTATCCTGAAGAAGACTCGAGCTGTAATCACCTGCTTTGAAAGAAGCACCTTTGTCCACGGTTTGAGTGGGCTGCACAAGGTTAGAGGGGTCCGGCCTGTGAAATGGACACGCGAGAGAGGAGGGTTCAGGAATTGCCTCTGGAATTTCCTTGAAAGTGACTGTGATAGTCACTATAACTAGAGGGTGATTGGTTTTGCATTGAAAATGAAAATGGGCAGTGGACGGACTGAGTAAAGAGGTAGAAGTAGCTAGACGGGAGCGGGGAGGCGACAGAGAAGCAGAGGCACCATGTCTTGGGGAGGAAGGGGGTCTACGCCCACGCCCACGCCCACTGCGCGTAGAAGGATACCATCCATGAAAGCTCTTAGAAGAAGAAGACAAAGTGCTGGTGGAGAGGGAGTGACGCCGGCCAAAGGGGCGTGCTCTAGTGCTACCCCAACGACATCTCAGACGGTGCCTGAGCCGGGCCATGTTGACACGAAGCTTGGGCGAGTGGATTGAAATGGTAGCAGGCGACGGGGAGGGGGAGGATGAATTGTGCTCAAGCGAGGTGGCGAGTTACAGAGGGCAGAACGGGCTATGCAAGAAGTGAAAGCTAGGAAGAAAATCCACACAGCATCCCAAGTGACATCGCCTACCAAGGGAGGTGCGAGAGCTGGGAAGCTCACCCTCCAAGGAACAGCTAGACCCAACAGGTGGGAACCAAATTGGCATGGAGACCACCAGACGGAGCTGAGATAGAGCAGAGAACCCTGACGTAGAGACAAAGAGCTGAAACGAAGAACCAGAGAGTGGCATTATGCAATGCTGCGGCCTCGACCTCCACACAGGCATAAATGCCGCACAGGGTGACGGCTTGGGGTATTAAACACTCTGGAGCACCTTAAATGTAGCCTGTAGGTGGCCATGTAGCCTTTCCACGCGTTGTCCCACATGCTAATAGCCATCGCATCACCCAATTTCACCCGCATCTGGGGAATATTTATATATAATTACAATAACAATGTTATAAAAATAACTATTATATGATAAATTATTATTATTATAAATATGATATTAATTATAATAATAATTTAATTTTAATTGGTATTGTTTTATAATAATATGATAATAATATTGAAATGATCAATAATATAATTAGATTATTGATATTATAAATTAAGGTATTAATAAAGTTAAGAGAATAACATTAAATTCAGGAGATTAATATTGTTAAACTAAAGAATTAATAAATCCAAGGAATTATTAATATTATTAGCTAAGAGATTAATAAACTCAATAAATTAATATTATAAACTTAATGGACTAATATTATAAACCAAAAAAATTAATAAGCCTAAGAGATTATTAATATTTTAAACCCAAGGGATTAATAAACTCAAAGATTATTAATATTATAAACTCAAGGGATTAATAAACCTAATGGCTTAATTTTGCATGTTTAAACTACTTTGTAAATATATACAAACTTTTCATATACAATATGTCACAAGTTTTCTTTCATGATGTCTAGTTCATTCATATCCATGTATTATTTTACACCCTATTTCACTATTTTTTTTGGGTGGAGTATAAACGTTGTGTGTTTTAAATTATTTTTCACTATAATTTTCACTTTAGTTGATTATATAATTTTTTTAATTTAAATTATATTTTTAAAAATATAAATACTTTTAGTGTTTTTAAAAAATTAAAACATTTAGGGGATTGGAGAAGGTCTAGGGTAACCCTAGGTGGAGGTAAGTTTGTGTTTTTCTTGATCCCGTGTAAGTTCTACTAATGGTAGACGAGATCTTTGAATCATGTTTGCTTGGAAATATTGGTTCGAGGGTAATGAACGATGCTTCTCTTTGCGTGTGATTTCTAGGAAGATCGGGATCACCTCGGTCGGGTAGCCACAATGGTTGATCCGGTCCAAAACCCTTAGTTATCTAGTGAAGTTGCAACGTTCAAAAATCTTGTAGCAAATGGCCCTAAGTTCCAGAGTCAAACCCCTCAAAGTTTGTCAAGAAGATTGACGATATCCCAAAAATTGTCATCTCTACCACTCATGCAAGAGCGAGAGCATTGCAACTCGCAGACTCGAGACTAATCGGCCAATTTACTCGATTATGGCCCTCCCCCAAGTCTATTAAATCCTAGATCGATTCTGACTGGAAACCAATGATGAAAGGGGAGGTAGTTTCTTCCTTTGTAGGTAAGGGCTTCTTCACTTTCTACTTTGAACTTAATGAAGATAGGGACATGATCTTTAGAGGTGGTCCATATATCATGGGACCTCAAGGGTTGTATTTAGATAGGTGGAACCCTAACTTCAACCTAGACTGTGATATCCCTAATATTGTCCCAATATGGGTTAAGCTACCCTACCTTCCTCTGCATTGTTGGAACAATGCCACATTCAAACTGATTGTTAATTCACAGAGAAAATATATCGATTGTGCTAAACCCAAGGAAGGATTGATTTTCTACACCAGAGTTTGTGTGGAAGTTGATCTAAAAAATGTGGATTTTGACAACAATCAATATTTGAATGGATGATCGGACTCACATCTAAGAAGTTGACTATGAAGAACTCCCTTTTAAATGTCAGATCTGTCACGAATACAAGCACTTCGCAAGAAGTTGTTCCAATGCTCTAGCTTCATAGGACAAACAAGGGGAGTAGGGGGATCAATGGAAGTAGGCCAAGAAACGAAAGGGCCCTACCTAGCAACATGCCACAAATCAAGGAAAACAGACCAATCAATAAAAAACAACTGGCAACAACACTACAACCCAAAAAAATAAACCGAGTCTGAGTCAGTCAGCGAGTCAAAAGGGTACATCTGATAAAAATGAATGTTAAAAAGCCTCAACAATGGAGAAGGCCCTTCCCAAAAGACTTAAGAGCCTATTTCGTATCAAGAAGAAATACCTCCAAAACAAGAGCATCCAATCCATGAGGAGTCCCCATATCCTTCATACGATTCATCGTAACGAAATGGAGAGGTGTACCTTTCCTCCAAATAAGCCACAACACCAGTCCCCATGGTGAGTTTGGAATTTGAAAAAGTATAGGATGAGAAATAGAAAGAAACCGATAGAAAGGTCCAAAGAACTGGAAGGAAAAACAATCACTACAAGAAAAAAGGACATTGGTGAGGGGCGAAAAATGTCACCATAAGCTCATTCGTGACGGTCAAAAGAGCCTTCGCCACCAAAAACTGAACGTCACCAAAGGTGGCATTGTCGAAAGTATAGGTGTTATGGTGACATTCAAGGTTCGTCACCAATAATGATTTATAATGATGGATAGTGACCGTCACCATTTCATATGAGCAATGGTGACGGAAAATAGCCTTTGTCACCAAAAATTTGAACGTCACCCAAGGTGGCGTTGCTGAAAGTATGTGTTGTGGTGACATTCAAGGTCCGTCACAAATATTGATTATAATGATAGATAGTGACCGTCACCATTTCATATGAACAACAATGATTTATTGTGATGGACCTTTCATGGTCGTCACTATTGGTGCATATATATGGCCACATTAATTGACCATCACCATTTCATATTTGGTGAGGGTCAAAAAATTTCATGATAAGCTCATTGGTGACTTCAAGGTTCGTCATGAATAATGACTATAATGAAAAACAATGACCATCACCATTTCATATCAACAACAACAATTTATGGTGATAGACCTTTCATGGTTATCACTATTGATGCATATATATGGTGGCATTCGTTGACCATCACCATTTCATATTTTGGTGAGGATTGAGAAATATTACCATAAGCTTATTGGTGATGGTCAAAAGAGCCTCCATCACCAAAAATTGATCGTTTCCATTCCATATGAATATCAGGGCATGATGGAATCAAACCACCAACCTCCTACTTGTAAAGCAGGTGCTCTTCCATTGAGCTAGCACCCTTTAAAGAATTAGACTTTTAAAAATGATATCTTGAAACCAATATAGTTGAATTTTCTGGCAGAACCGAAGCAAACTCTTGTGGTTAAATCATCTCAGCATCTTTGAGGGAGTAGTAGACAAGAAATCCATTTTGAATTTCAATAGGAGTGGGGAGCTAAAAATGACACTTAATAATTTCAATAATTTATGTAACTCATGATTTTTCTGGAGTACCCATAATTAGTTTTCATACACAATTATGGGTACTCAAGAAAAATCACGAGTTTCATAAATTATGTAAGATGTCACAAGGTTAAAATAAAAAAATAATATGAAAATTGCTTCCAAAATATAAAGCAGTCGAATTCAATGGCATAAGAAGAGAGAACATTGTGGCAATGCTTTAGGTGTCACTTTAGAGTTTACTTCATGGTTCAGCATATTTCTTAAAGCATGGTGGTTGAAATGGTTGGCAAAGGGTAAGTGGAGAGGAGTCAACACTACATGGTACATTTGATGAAAGAAAGAAAAAATATTTTTTTTTACATCCTCACAGAGGAAGCTTTGAGGCCATAATTTGAAGAAGTTTTTGTTATCTTAGATGGATAAGGCATCATATAATTGGAAAGAGAGAGCATTGCTGGTACATTTGGAGAAGGTACTATAGATCTAGAGGGAAGATACCATGATAGACTTGATGTATAATGAGATCTAGACGTTTTTCTCAAGCAAAATAGTCTCAAATCATATGTGGTGTGTTTCAATGGTTCTCCCATTTATAACACCTACAACTATTATGATAAATAAGTTCATGGAAAAATAAAGTAGGCTAAAACTGAGGGTCGATAATTATGGTGAATGGCCCTATCCTGGACATATTTTGGTACAAATTCAGTTTGATCATTGAAAAATGAGTCACTACCTTATGTCTAGGTCCACATTCAGACACCACTCCAGCTTGAGGTTACTCTTGTAAAGTTAAATAGTGAACTTAGCAATGAACAAGTGAATGTTAGAAAAAACGGAGAATGGTCAGATAGAAAGAATATAGTTGAATTTTCTGGAAGGATTGAAGCAAACTCTTGTGGTGAAATCATTCCAACATCTATGAGGGAGTAGTAGACAAGAAATCAATGAGAGTTGCTTCTGGGGCGGTATGCCCATGTGCATGTTTGTCTATGTGTTTGGGTCATTGTGCCGACGTGGTTATGCTCTTATATGCTATGAGGTCAAGAGGTATATTGTGTTAAAAAAGTTTAATCCATGTCTATTAATAAAAACATAATCATCGATGGCAGGCCGAGATAAAAATAGTACGAGGGGCCCATGACTCCATAGTTGGAAAAGGTGTCTTGATGAAAAGGTAACATTATGATATTATAATATTAAATAAAGGAAAAATATATTTATAATAAGGGGAAGTTGTTACTCAGGAGGGAATTCAGTCTTGGTGACTGAGTCAATGAGTCATGGGGGTTACACCCTAAAACTAACTAGTTGGGGAGCATCTAAGGTTTGTGGGCCCTGTTGGCCCCGAGAGCTTGGTAGCTCATGAGAGCTTGGTAGCTCATGAGAGCTTGGTGGCTTTGGTTATGGCTTGATGGCCATGGAGTTCTGGGAACTTGTGTTAGAGACAGTCAATAAGTCATGGGATTTGACTATATAACTAACTGACCAATCAGTGATTCTTGCGCTTAGACTCTGTAACCGACTGAGGCATGGTTATTCAGTTAACCATGTTGTAGAGGATGCATCCTATGTGAGAGATTTGGTGGTTACGGTTATGGCCCGAGTATCCATGGAGTTTAGGCCCCAACTCGGGGGTGATCGATTGTTGAAAGAAAATGAACAACGAGGTTTATGGTTGGGTGGAATGTCAGAGGTCTGTAGCCAGCGAACAACATTCATAGATAAGTATTTGATAACATGTTATCGTTCATTTTGCTGCATTTACATATCATTTTTTAATCTTGTGGTTGATTGTGCTCAATATCATATTTTTTAAGTTAATCATATATTTCTAGTTATACTTGGGAAAAATATAATCGATTAAATGAATCTAGTCAATTCACATAATTGTATATTTTTTGTTTAATTTTTCCTAGGGTTATGTATTTATGGTATACCTATGTGTGGAACTATTGTTATGGTTAATTATGTGTATGTATATATATTCTTGGTTATATTTTAAATATATATCAACTCTGTGCATTAGGGTTTGGCAGTGTGCAGGAATTTAATGTTGTGGTTAAATTATCTTTTTGCTTTTGGTAAATTTTGGAGAAATTTTGGGGTTTGTGTGAGTGGGGTCACCCAAAGGTGTCTAGGGATGGTACAATGGTATCAAAGCACCCAAGTTGAAATATTTGGCATGCATGGGTTGAAAACTTATAACGAAATAAAAATTACCGAGTATGGTTGCAAGCCATTTGAAAAAATGCCAAAGCTAGATTATAGAAGGGTTATAAATACCAACACAAAAGAGGATTCTCTTTGGAATTTTTTTTTGAGGATACTATTGTATGGCAGGTGCCATAACTTAGATTTTGGATACCTATTGCTTGACATAATGCTTGTAAAAAATGAATGAAATCTTGGATGGTTGTATTTAGAGGTATTGATGGTGGTCTCACTATGTATCCTATATGTTTGTTGATTGGATTCAGACACCAAACCATAAAACCATTCACTACAAAAACAACTACAACGATGAATACTGACATGATTATGAGGATACCTTCTTCTAATATAAAGTTAGACTTTCATGTTTTCAATGAAATATACACCACTAACGCATATGCCTATTACTTCTTGTTGCATGAATGTGTCAATAAGAAAACCCCATTAGAAGGCCATAAAATCCACGCCCAGATGGTCGTTGTGGAAGTATTAACCCAAAGTGTTTTCTTCGTAATTAATCTTGTCCACGTGTATGGTTGTGGAGATCGAAAACCAAAAGAAAGGGAGGTTGAACCAAACCTATCTGGAGATTATCATTCTCAACTTGATATGGCCAGTAAAGATGCTTTGGACAAGAAACAACTCTTACACCATCTAAAGAGAATTACAATTGACACTTCATTTAATCTTTGAAAGTGGAAGGTATGGGTCTTTAGGATAGGAGGATAATGGTAGGGATGAGAAGGATGATGGAACCAAAACTTCCACTAAGCCTACATTTAAATTTCCAGGTGAAGATGCACTATATGCGGCTATGCAAGTAGCAAAAGAAGTGAAGCAAGAAATGGAAGAGAAATAGATTTTGGAAACAGATACAAGCCATCAAAGCATGGTCATATCAAAAGATAATGCAGAGTCTCAAGTTGCTAAGGAATGAAAACTGAAGCTCTTAAGTTACTGGAAGGATGCTGACAACACTGATATGGGTATGCATAGCCAGCTTGATGGGAGCTTGAGCGCAATGAATGAAATAACTTGTAAGGTGGGGGAAGGGAACACTAAAAAGTGTGATTACAAAGCGATAGAGCACCCCACATCGTGTCCTCCTTGCAAAGAAAGAGAAAATTCAGCTTGTAGCTCTGAAGCTTTTGATGATTGGCCACATGAGCCAAATAAGCTCAAACATGTTGTTGATGAGGCCCAACATGGGTTCCCATCTTCATCCAAGCCATTTCAGATCACAATATGCAATATTTTCCCGAAGTTTTGGCAATTCTAAATAGTGCCAGGAGTAGGATAGCTACTCCAGACAAGACCATGGACATTGCATCATCTATTGATATTAAAGCACCAAAAAAACATGAATTTGACTTGAATGAAGGAATCATGTTAGATGAAGGCCCACAAGAGCCAGCCACAGTTTCGTATCATGTTTCTTTTATTCCAAGATGATTAATTGTTTCTTGTTCTGTGGTTTCTTATTCAAGCTTTAAGTGTTCCAATTGCAGTTTCAGCTTCTACAAAAGGAGCATTTATACCTCTAGTGATTCCTCTTAAAGGAAAAGGTGAGCTGGGCTAGAGAGGCTCTGCAACAACAAATGCTTGTTTCCTTGCTGAACCTCAAAGAACTCCAGATAGGAATCTAGATGAGTGCGAAAATGCAACTGAAGCAGATGGAATAATAACATACAGAAATCCAGATAGGTGCCAAGTTGCAAATGAACTGGAAGAGCTTCATACAGGTGTCAAGTTGCAAGTGAAACAAATATACCATTGGCTCCAGGAAAATAACATCTCAACCTCTTTTTTATTTCGATCTCAATGTCGCCGATGAGGGTCTACTGGAAGAAGAAACAACTATTACTACAAAATTTCCAACACATAATTCATTGTTGACCACCCTAAGAAATATACACTTGAGTGTGAAACTTGATTTGGATCTGAATTGTGTCTAAGAGAGTGAAGAAAATGGATAAGGCTTAATTTCATATCACTGGGAGACTGAAATAGTGGACACCTCTAACAGAAAAAATGGTTCTTGTGGTGGAGAAAAATGCATTGAGCATGATTTTGACTTGAAAGGTGGCCTCTGTATGGATGACACAATAGTTTCAGATGATTCTATTACTTCTTGGGGAAATTCATGAGTTGTGGGAAATCAATATTCCTCCATTCCGGGCCTTAAAATGGCTGGTGAAATGAAATATGACACTTTGGTCTCAAGATGGAGGACCAATTCTTGTAGTTGCAATGCTAGCATATGCACCTGTGAGGAAAAAATATCCATTTTTTTATTGTTCCCCAGACATTCTTCAGTGTAGGGCAAGGGCAAGACATTCCTTCATTCCATGCAGATATATATAGGCCACCTACTAGATTTTCGTCATCTACAACTGCAACATTTTCATATCCAATGTAGTCACCTGGTTTTCCGTACACTGGGCACCTCTCTAGATTCAACTTTGCCTATTTTCCTGCCATGTTTGCATCTTTCTCGGACTCTTCAATTTTTCACCCATTCACTCCAAGTACTTCTTAGATTTTTAAATCTGGTGCAATTCATCTACCCCATATCCAACATCCTTGATGGGATTGACAAAAATTCCAACTCCCAACAATGATAAAATCTGGTCTAGGCCAAACTTAGATTTGAATTCTGGCCCAGAGAATTTTGAGGCAGAGGGTAAACAAGAAAGAGAAGGATCAAAACATATAGTAGTTTTGGAAGTTCCTTTGATAACAGATGGGCAAACTAGAGTCATCCGAAAATCATCAACATCAACAAACTCTTTTAAATAAGGTGGGATTTAAAAATATTTGAAAACAAAAAAGAGATATAAAGATAGCCAGGTTCTGCAGGTGTTGGTAGCTTCTTTTTTATGGTTCTATCTCACCCAAAGGGTGTTGCTTATTGGGCACATTAAGCTGTACTTGAATCTCAATGTGGTTCTGATAGAGTTGTTTAATCCCAAATGGCTTAAGCTGTAGATAAAGGTGTACTGGATTGAATCTGAGATCGATACATGGCCAAAATTGCTCATGCAGATTGAAATTCCCATATCACTAATTTGCCTCTTTTCAGGTGATCGTGTTGTACTTTTTACATGTATGCTTATTGTAGAATTATGAAGGGCACAAGACAAGTGTTTGAAAAAATTCCCAACCAAAATGTTACCGGATGGAATGTTATTATTAGAGGTTATGTTAGTGATGGACACTGCCGACAAGCCCTCAAGCTATATTACCAAACACAACAGGGAGGACTTACTAGAGACACACCTTTCCAATTGTCCTCAAGGCGCGCACTGAGATTGTGGCCCTAGAGTAGGGCAGGGAAATCCACAGTTACATGGAACACCATGACTACAGGATATTTCGAAATTAGAAATTGTGAAGAGGTAGGAAAGGTACTTGAGGAAATGTAGCTGGGAAGGTTAAAACCCAATGTGATAAATTGGAGCGTGATGATATCTAAGTATGAGTTGAATGGTCACAACAATGGTGTAGTGAGATATTTTCTAAAATGCAGCTGGCTGGAGTGAAATCCAATTCAGTCACTATTTTCCATTGCTCTCGCTTTTTGTGCAAAATTAGCAGCACTGTAACAAAAAAAATGGATGATGCATATGAAGTGTTTGTCAATATGCCAAAGAGGGATCCGATTTCATGGAATGAAGAAATTTCTTGTTATGCATTGAATGGATATTGTGATGAGGTGTTGGGGCTCTTTTATCAACTTCAAAATGACATGAATGAACACAGATGTAATTAAATGGAGTGCAGATATTGTGAGATATACTCAATTTGGTCATAGTGTTGAATCCATGGAAATATTCAGTTGAATGCAAGTTGCAGAGGTGAAGCCTAACTCTATTACCATAGCAATTATTTTTCCTTCCTGTGCTAATTAGTAGCTCCGTAGTGTGGGTATCGAATGCATGTGCATGAGGAAGATGCCCTGACACTCTTTTATGAAATACAATAAGCAAGCATTAAGGTAGGCCATATCACCTTCATTGATATTTTATCTATCTGCGGCCATGCAGGACTAGTAGATGAAGGCTAGCATCATTTCAATCGAATTAGTAGAAAGTTTGAAGTGAAGCCTAGAGTGGAGCATCATGCGTGCATGGTTGAACTCCTTGGCCACTCGACACGCTTTAATGGAGCATATGTGACATTGTCAAACATCTATGCTACTTCTATGGGATGATGTAGTCAACGTGAGAAAGATAATTTTAGATAAGGGAATTGAAAAAAAAGGAACTAACATATCGTTTTCATGGACAATTCTAGCTGCTACTAACTTAGGATGTTTTGAAATATATCATGGAAACTCTTCAACAGTGTTCTCAAGTTTCAATGATAATACACCCTCTTCATTTGAATTTTGCCTCTCCAAAACCATGGAGAGGAGAGACATGGAGGAGTTACAACCATGCATACTTCCTTAACAATCCTCAAGGTGGCTAGAAATAGATAATCATGACAAGCTCCAAGCATTGGACAAGTCTTGGTTGAAGCCTTGTGTTTTAAAAGATGAATCCATCGGGAAAGTCTTGGGCCAACTTTGGGAATCTGTTGAGGAGTTTTGGCACATTCTAGATGCTGCTAACTTATGATGTTTTGAAGTATATCATGGAAACTCTTCGACAATGTTCTCAAGTTTCAATGATAATATAACCTCTTCATTTGAATTTTGCCTCTCCAAAACCACGGAGAGGAGAGACATGGAGGAGTTACAACCATGCATACTTCCTTAACAACCCTCAAGGTGGCTGGAAATAGATAATCATGACAATCTCCAACCATTGGACAAGTCTTGTTTGAAGCCTTATGCTGTAAAATACCAATCCATCAGGCAAGTCTTGGGCCAACTTTGGGACTTTTTTGAGGAGTTTTGGCACATTTAGAAATTAAGTCAATTTTTTCTACAGTGCTTGGTTATAGAAAATCAGTGGAGCCAAAAAAAAGACATTTTCAGGGAAACATCCCTGCCTATCAAAGGCCAAAGGTTGGGTCACTGGTTTGAAAAAAAGAATTTATTTGTCAGGCAAATTAGATGGAGAGGCCAGCAAGGGAAAATGACAAGTTGCTACCTCAGACTTGCATATTTTTGTGGGCTTGTTTGTTTGTATTCAAGGTGGTTTTGTGGTCAGAGAACCCTAGAGGAGCGCATGATTTGGTCCTGCAACACATTTTGGGAAGAACTATAATTTTTTAGGTAGGATTCTTTCTTATTTAATTAAGGACTATTCCATGACAACACTCATTTGAGAAGGCAATGAATTCCATGGATGTTATAGGGATTCAAATAGAGGTTGGGAAGGTCTAGGATAATATGGAAGTGCAAATATGCTTTTACTGATACTTTAATAAAAATGGAGACCTCGTGCACCTCTAGAAATCAGTTCCACGCTGCCTCACATCTATTGTAGCTATTGCAAAACTCTCATATATGGTTGAACATGGGAGGAACACAATCACAAATTACAATATTATTTTCTTTCCATTTATTCTCTTCCTTTAAGAATTTCATGGCAATTGAAATCATCACTTTCTTCTGTTATTTGAGCATTATATGGAAGGCTTCATGTAGTTGTTTCACAAGGTGCCATAATTTATTTTCAAGAGACGACTATTCAAAAAACCCTGATTTATGAGTCCTACTGAATCCTGTTACAAATAATACTTGAATATATAATTCTAGAAATTATCCTCCTTCGAGATTGTAAATCATCATATCTTTTCCCAGGACAAGAGAAGGTGACTGATTTCATAAGAAAGGTATTTGAGATGCTAGTTGGAGTGTCTAGAAAGCTTCAGGTATTAGAAAGGTTCTTCCACAATAGAAATAAGGTGTACAAGGATGCTTGATATACTAGAAGACTTCTTGAACTTCTTATATTTTTTATATTGTTGAATGGATGGGAGCACTTCAACATTAGAAAAGCAACATTGAATAAAGAATTTCAGTATCACAGATAACATAATTTTTACTTTTCTTATTTCAATTGAGGCAGTGGGGTGGGAGGGGTTAGAATCAATTTTCCAAGTGCAGATACAGTTTATTATATATGATTTGATTTTCAGTCATTTTTTTCTTTTATGAGCTCAATCATGATCTCACAGTATAGGCCAAGACAAACCAGTGATTGCATATTAGTTGATAATAAAGTGTATTGTTGAGGAGAGAATATTGCATCGGTGTACAAAGATGGATTTGGAGAATATGGTGATGAATCTTTGTAAAAAATAATGTTTAAAGAGTTATCTAGATCACAAAGAACCTATATATCATGCTTTTAAAAATGAATTTAATGCTATTTGTTGGTTTTCTATCATTTTTTTGTCCTGCAAATTTGTTACTGTTATGTTTATTATCAAGCATGCATATGTCCAGACAATGAACTCTTGCCATAACTACAAAAATAAAATCTCTAGTACCTATATCCAATTTTTGTAGTTGCTAGAAAAAAGAAATTCAGAATAATTTAATACGAAAAGAACTTATTTTACACATATCGCTCATTTGTGAGTTTCACAGCACCTCAAGTGCCTAAGTAGGAACTTTAAATTTCACTCTAACAACCCCACAATGCATCATTTTATGGAAAATTACACTGCATACTAGGATTGGATACAAACATGACAGGATTCCTCATTTCCAATATGGTGCCAACAAAATTTTGGCCATCTCAATTGTTCAAGATTTTTGGTAATACACGACCCCAACCAAGTTTCATTAGTTTACTCTGTTAACCAAACCAGGTTTCATGAGTCTAACAAGTACATATGAAATTCTAATATCTCACTGTGTGTGTTTGTACTACCTATTTCTTCTACTCAAGGAAGTAGGTCTAGGAAATATAAATCTGTTAATAGATAAAAAAATAGGTTGCAGGCCCTCTTAAAAGTGTGGAGTCTTTGGGAATAAACACTCAATTACAATAGACAATATCCGGGAGTTCATTTCCAAAAATGGGAAATAATGATCTGACAGGTGCATTGGCCAAAATGTTTGTAAGTATTTCTACATCGTTTATTTATACTCCTAGTGAGTGTGCTAAAAAACATATTCAAATTTATTTATAGTATTTCAACAACTGGTATGTCTATTGGAAGTGGAGTATTGTAAATTTTCGTAGATATTCTATGCTTGACGCAACTTCCAATATCAGACAACAATCACATAAACAATAAAGTAAAATGCTGATAGAACATACTAGTAGATCGACAGAAGACAAACCAGAAATATATAAGTGTGTTGGTGCGTTACGACGGTCAACAGGATGCTTCAACCAACAAAGTCTCAATATGGTCAGCCAACCAAAAGTGTCACACAACCCTCTAGGACAGCCAATACAATCAACTCCAAAAGTCAACAAAATTCAATGTTGTCAGTCAATGGTCAATGCAAAATAGCAGCAACAGCAAGGTCAACGCAACAATTCAAAGTCACCGTCTAGCCTCGGGAATAGTGTCAGAAAATGCAGATTTGAAAATTTGAAATTTTGGGAAAGTTTCAGGTCCATTTGACCTTGCGTTGACCAAATTCAACGCTGGTCAAAGTTTTTGTAGAAACCGTAGCCGAAAACAAAAATCCGAAAATAGTTTCCTTCCTTGTTGTGCTTTCCCACGTGTGAAGAGAAGAGACTCCAAGTGATCGAACCAATCAGATGAGGAGAGAGAAATGTGTGAGGATGAGATGAGTGAAATGTCCTCCAACACTGACCTTATTTATATCCATTAGTGAGGGTGTGTGACACATCTTCTGGGGCCCCAAACCTTAAGGCCAACTTGCACATATTTTGAATAAATTCAAAATAAATGTTCTGCTCATCAGATCGAGATGATGTTTAGGTCAATATTACACTTCTCGGAGAGAGGAGTCCAATAAAAATATTGGGATCTTCATCTGAGCATCACAACATGGAGTTTGGACCTAGTTTTCCAAAATTAACACTCCCTCTCAACTAGGGAGAATTCCATCTACGTGTGCAATCCAAACATCATGTGTCATCTCGCCGTAACTTACTTTGCTAGCTTCTTTATTTCAGAACAGAACTGGGTCAGTCACAAAGACATCATTCCTAGCTGATAGATTTAGCCCAGAGGTCTGAAACATATATAGGACTCACAAAGTGTCTCATACCAACCCAAAGTTGGTTTATCTGACTCGAAGTCAGTTGGAGGTCTGAAACCTCACAATACTTGATCCCAGATCAAGTGGTTGGACCATGCCATCCTAGATAGAGAGTACGACAATCTCTGATGCATCCATCATTATTTGCTACTAGTCTCTAGCTTTTCCCACCTCACTGGCCAAATGAGAGGTACTTCCCATGAGCCCTAAACTCAATGGGTAGGATGAATAGATGGCATAGATAATGAGAGGTTAACCAACTCAAAAATCATAATGGCGGGGCAGAAGCACCACAAGATTTGGCAAGCCTAGACCTGTGAGTGCTTATAGCTCCAAGAAGCTATCCCCAAGGCCCCCCTAGAGCTCCCAGAGCTCATCGTCCAACATGACCCTCAGAATAGGGTCATTCCATAATACCAAGATTCTCATAGAAGGTTAGGAACTTGACCTTCCCCAAGGGCTTTGTGAGAATATCTGCGACCTGCTCATCAGTTCCTATATGACAGAACATTATGACGCCTCACTGTACCATATCCTAGATAAAGTGGTACCTGATCAATATGCTTGGATCTATCGTGGAACAAAGGATTATCAGAAAATCAAATCCCACTTCTTTTATCACAGAGTATCACAACAGTATCTAGCACATGCCCGAACAACTCACTGAATAGTTTTCGCAACCAAACTTCTTCACAACAGGCCATACTCACTGCAATGTATTCGGCCTCCGCGGTGCTTAAAGCTACCAATTTCTGCTTTCTACTCATCCATGATATCGAAGTAGAACCAAGTGTGAAGAAACATCCCGATGTGCTCTTATGATACACCACACTGCCAACCCAATCGACATCAGTATATCCATGGAGTGTCACGCTCTCGACAGTGTATCTCAGCCCATGGTTTATCGTGCCCTGAAGATATCTCAACAGATTCTTGGCACCAACCCAGTGAAAGTGATGAGGCTCAACCATATGTTGACTCAAAGTGTTCACTAGAAAACATACGTCTGGGTGGGTGTTCACTAAGAACATCAGGGCCCCTACGATTTAATGATACTGACTAGGATTTGCTAGCACGGGACCAACAGCGCTGCCACTCAACTTCTTAAAGTTGAGCTCCATGGGTTTCGACACGAACTTACAATCCACCATACCAAATCTTTCCAGAATCTTCACAATGTATTTTCCTTGAGAAAGGAAAATCTCGCTAGGTCTCTGCTAGACCTCTAGGCCTAGGAAGTAATGCATCAGTTCTAGGTCCTTCATCTCGAACTCAGCAGCGAGCTCCCTATTGCACTGATGAATGAGAGGGTCAGCACTTGTCAGAAAGAGGTCATCCACATACAACACTAGAATGAGAGGCTTTTCTCTATCAACCTTGAAGGAAAGGTTTGGATCAACATTACTACGAGTGAAGCCCAACTTCATCAGGTAGCTATCTATCCTCTTGTACCAAGCTCTAGGTGCTTGCTTTAGCCCATAGAGGGATTTCTTCAACCTGCAGACATGGGTGTCCCGATCCTGGACTTAGAACCCAAGAGGTTGCTCCACATACACCTCTTCCTTTATCGCACCATGTAGAAATGCGGTCTTCACATCCATCTCATGAAGAATCCATCCTTGCGTAGCAGCAAGGGTTATGATAGATCGGATGGTGGTATATTAGGCCACAGGTGCAAATATGTCATCATATTCTATGCCTTCCTTTTTAGAGAAGCCATGATTAACGAATCTTGCCTTGAACTTTTCAACACTTCCATCAAATCCATGCTTGATCTTATAGAGCCATTTCGAGGTGAAAATTGTTTTGTCCTCTAGTCTTGGAACCACGTCCCAGAAATCATTCTTTGTTATGGACTCATACTCTTTGTGCATAGAATCCTTCCAGACTTGATGCTGTATGGCTTCCTCAAAATATCCAGGCTCAGATTGTACAATAGTATTCATGGCTGCTAGATACCCTTGGTATCTACTCGGCTTCTTGCTTTCACAGAATGTCCCCCTTGGGGCCATATGTCCCTCGGTATCCTCGAGAGTGTCCCTGAGCCATGATGGTATCTTCACTATTGAAGGAGGTGGATCAATGGGGTCCACCGGTCCTTCAGCATCGGGCATCGTCTCATCCTTCAGTTCTTCATGATTTCCGGGCCTTGCTTCATGATCTTCCTTAGATCTTAGAAGATTGACTACTTTCCTCAGGAAAGCATATTCGTCAAAGGTAACCTCGTGGCATATCTCCACTTCCCTTTGACCAGGTACATAGACTCTATAGGCCTTCGAAGTTTCGCTATATCCCACAAAAATTCCCTTCTTCCCAAAAGCATCCAGCTTGCTCCTCTTCTCTTTTGGCACATGAAAATAAACAAGACATCCAAAAACTCTAAAATGTGAGACGTCAGGTTTCGTACCAGTGAAAATGTCTTCAGGAGTTTTGGAGTCCAAGGCGGATTGTGAGCATCGGTTTTGTATGTACACAATAGTGTTTTCAACTTCTCCCCTTAGAAAATTTGGTAGACCCTGGTCACATAGCATGATACAGGCAGCTTCAAAAATGGTCCTGGTCTTTCGTTCAGCAATGCCATTCTGCTCACGAGTATAGACAGTTGTGGTCTCCCTCTTGATGCCATCTTCTCTGCAAAAATTTTTGAACTCGTTCGTCTCATATTCAGTTCCATTATCAATCCTCAGTATATTTATCTTCTTCCTTGTCAGATTTTCCACCAAGGCTTTGAAGGTATGGAACCACATGAAAGCCTCATCCTTATTCTTCAAGAAGTATATCCAGGTTTTCCGAGATAAGTCATCTATGAATGTCCTATAATAATAGCATCCTCCCAAGGATTTCATGGGCAACATACCAGACATATCAGAATGTATTAATTGCAAGACATCAGATGTCTTTGTGACACTTGAGGGGAAAGGTCCCCTTGTATTCTTTCCTTCGGCACAACCCTGACATACACCTTCATAATTATTTGAGAACTCGGGCATCCCCGTCACCACCTTCCTTGCCTCGGGAGGGGCCTTGTAATGAAGGTGTCCAAATGTTCGGTGCCATAGTTTAGTTTTTCGGATAGTATCACACATCATCACTCGCAGCGGACTTCCTCCAACTTGGTAGAGTGTATCAACTCTAAACCCAATCGTGAAAGCTTCCTTGAAACTCTTCTTCCACATGCACATCTTTCCAGAAATGAATGCCACATTGAAACCTTTGTCTTCCATGGCCAATATAGACACAAGGTTCTTCTTCAAATTAGGTACATAGAGTACATCCTATAAGTGCAGGACTTGACATTGAGACAAGTGGATGGTCACAGTCTCTGTCCCTTTCACGGGATATGTGGCATTATCTCCAAGGATAATTTCCAGATTAGTATCCTTCTCAACCATATCAGAGAGTGCTTCCTTGAACCCAGTGATGTGCCATGAAGCACGACTATCTATCAACCAAACATCCATAGTGTTGGGTAGAGATGCAGCAGAGAGGGAAAATACAAGAATGAATTCATTTCTTTTATCAACATAATTTGATTCCTCATACATGTAATTTCTTGACATTTTGAAAGGTTGACCATTTCCGCTGGAGGGAGCCTTCCTCTTCCCCTTGAACTTATTGTTCCTTTGATTGCCATTCCTCCAATTGTTGTTGTTATCATCTTCAGAAGTGTCCTTCTTTAAAGGGAATTCTCTAGCATAGTGACCTGGCTTGTGACAAGTGTAACACTTGCCCTTCTTTCCTTGGGCCCCTGTTCTTCCTTTTCTCCTTGGAACACCAAAGTTCTTCTTCTTAGAATGAGCAGTGAAGGCAACATTTCTTTCATTTCCACATTCCTTCATCCTTGTCTCTTCTTGTACGCATCTCGATAATACTTTGTCAAAATCAGGTATGACATTATTATTGAGAATGGTAGTGTTGAATACATGCCATTTAGATGAGAGACCTCCAAGTGCAGTGAGTACCATCTCTCGATCAGTTATTGTCTCCCCAATAGCCAGCAAATTATTCCTGATCTCGGTTAGCTTCAGAAAATATGATTGAACATACTCATCCCTTCCTTTCTTCAGATTCTTCAATTGGTTCTTGAAGAATAGGACTTGATTCGCATTATTGGCCTTGAACATGTGGACCAACTTATCATACATATCCTTAGATGTGCCCAGCTCAAAGATGTAGACAACTAGACACTTATGAATTGAGTCCCTAATCATCAACTTTGCTTTGATTTCCCCCTTCTTGTACTTTGTTTCGGCAGCAGTGGTTGCTGTGGATGGAGGCTCTTGGATTTTACCCTGCACATAGTCCATGACATCTTGGTCTTCCAAGTTAAGATCCAATGTCATCTTCCAGGCATGTAAGTCATCCTTCCTAGTCAATTTGTCATCAACCTTAAAGCCATTGTAGTTTGAGGAACCCATCCTCTTCTTCAGTGAATGCTACACATTAGGGCTTTGTCTTCACCTCAGCTCCGATTCCATGTAAATTTTCGTAGATGTTCTATGCTTGACGCAACTTTACTTTTACTTCCAATATCAGACAACAATCACATAAAAAATAAAGTAAAAATGCTGATAGAACATACCAGTAGATCGACAGAAGACAAGCCAGAAATATATAAGTGTGTTGGTGCGTTACGACGGTCAACATGATGCTTCAACCAGCAAAGTCTCAATATGGTTAGCCAACCAGAAGTGTCACACAACCCTCTAGGACAACCAATACAGTCAACTCCAAAAGTCAACAAAATTCAATGTTGTCAGTCAACAGTCAATGAAAAATGGCAGCAACAACAAGGTCAACGCAACAAGTCAAAGTCAACGTCCAACCTCGAGAATAGTGTAAAAAAATGTGGATTTGAAAAATCACAATTTTGGGAAAGTTTCAGGTCCGTTTGACCTTGCGTTGACCAAAGTCAACGCTGGTCAAAATTGATGCAGAAACCCTAGCTATAAACAGAAATATGAAAACAGTTTTCTTCCTTGTTGCACTTTCCCATGTGTGAAGAGAAGAGACTCTAAGTGATCGAACCAATCAGATGAGGAGAGAGAAATGTGTGAGGATGAGATGAGTGAAATGTCCTCCAACGTTGACCTTATTTATATCCATCAGAGGGGGTGTGTGACACATCTTCTGGGGCTCCAAATCTTAAGTCCGACCTGCACATATTTTGAATAAATTCAAAATAAATGTTTTTCTCATTAAAACGAGATGATTGTTAGATCAATCTTACACTTCTCGAAGAGAGGAGTCCAATAAAAATATTGGGATCTTCATGTGAGCATCACAACATGGGGTTTGGACCTAGTTGTCCAAAATTAACAAGTATCCATTGCCAGAAATGGATCTCCAACAGCAAGAAAGTAACGTCAAGACAAAAAAATACCACTTGAGTAGATTAGAATGGACCATAAATGAATAAAATTCATTGCCATGTTCCAGAAATTGTTAAGTGGTGAACAATATAATAGGAAGGAATGATTTTATTTACTTGACATCATCATGTTGTGCTAGATGAAGACTTCTATTACATGATCAACTGGGCAAGAGTTGGCACAGGTTTCAATTTTTATGAGACTACATGTACCATTTTATTAATTTTGGACAACTAGTTCCAAACTCCATGTTGCATTGCTCATATGATGATGATGATATTTTTGTTGGATTCCTCTTTCAGAGAGGTGCAAGATTGATCTAAAGATCGTGTTGTTTGGATGAGAAGAAATTATATTTTTATTTTATTTTCCACACATGTGCAAATTGTCAAGGTCGGCCAGAATTTCAATGTAGGCTTGCAAGCCCAATATATGTGTCAGACACCCTCATTGGTGGATATAAATTGGAGAGATATGATGTCATTTCATCATCAAATCATCACACATTTCCTCTTGTGATCTGATTGGTTCATTCAGCCTTTGGAGGACTCTCTCTCTCACACGTGCGGATCTGAAGCAGATGGAGTGCAGATTGTTTTTAGGGCTCTTTGCTGGTGTGTTGACTAGAGTTGACCATGGGTCAAGCTTGGAGTTTGACCTCCATTGTTGTGTAGAAAATCCAATCTCTTGAGGCCGCATCAGAGGGCACAAAGATCAAGGAGAAGGGTGACCTTTGACCACAACCCTGGACTGCAGTGTTGACCAGCATTGACTTCTACATTGACTTTTTCTATTGACCAGCGTTGACCATTTTGGAGCTGTCTTTGAGGGGTGTGTGTGTGACACTTGGAGGATTGGCTGATCTAATGTTGGAGAAGACTTTGCTGGCTGGTGTATCCCATTAGCTGTTGTAATGAACATTATTCTCTATCTTTTCTGGACAAGAAGAATTATAAATTCTGATTTATATTATTGGCTTGTCTTTTGTTGATATATTATTATGTTCTATAAGCATTTTAATTTCCTATTTATGTGATTCCTAAATTTAATCGAGCTTATAAGAAATATTGAAGTAAAACTGCACTAAGCATATAACATACCATGGTTATCTAAATTTAACATGGTATCAGAGCTGAGGTGAAGACAAATCCCAAGCTAGTGTGAAAAGAAATCACCCAAGAAGAAGTGTTGTCAAGGACCAATGGCCTCCTCAACCTACAAGGGTTTCAAATCTGATGATAAGTTGATTGACAAGTCTTATTATCATGCATGGAATATGTCCTTGGATTTGGCATTAGAAGATCAAGATGTCATGGATTATGTGTCGGGGAAGATTCATGAGCCTCCATCAAATGCACCAGCTTCCACAAAGACGAAGTATATAAAATGGGAAATCAAAGCAAAGATGATTATCCTAGATTCTATTCATAAGCACTTGGTTGCCTATATCTCTGAGCTAAGCACATCTAAAGAGATGTATGATAAGTTCGTTAGCATGTTCAGGGCTAGAAATGCTAATCAAGTTCTTTTCTTCAAGAACCAATTGAAGAATATCAAGAAGGGAAAATAAGAATCCATTCAATCCTATTTTATGAGGCTCACTGAATAAAAGAATAATCTCTTAGATATTGGAGAAGAAATAGCTGATCGAGAGATGGTTCAAATTGTGCTTGGAGGTCTCCCCCGTGATTGGTATGTATTCAATACTTCTATTCTTAATAACAATGTGATTCCTGATTTTGATGAAATGTTGACGAGATGCACTGAAGAGGAGACAAGAATGATGGAGAGAGATCATCCCTCTAATGGGAATGGAGGTGATCCTACTACCTTTGACGCTCATGCAAAAAAGAGGAACAATGGTGGTCTAGGAAATAAAAACCACAAAAGAGCAGGGCCCAAAGGAAGGAAAGGAAGATGCCACACTTGTAACAAGTTTGGTCACTATGCAAGAGAGTGCCCCAATAGACGGGACTCTCCTAGGGATGATGAAAAAGACAACTTTAGGGGGAATGGAAATCAAAGGAACAACAGGTTCAAAGGAAAGAGCAAGGCTCCCTCTAATTGAGGTGGAAATGGGAAACCTTTCACGAGGTCAAGAAATTCCAGGTACGATGAGTGTAATGTTGTTGATAATAATAAAAATGAATATATTATTGTATCTTCCCTCTCTGTGCATCTCCTCCAGACACCCTGGATGTCTAGTTGATTGATAGTGGTGCTTCAAGGCACCTCTCTGGTTATAAAGAAGCCCTCTCTAATTTGATTGAGAAGGATACTAATTTATAAATTATCCTTGGAGATAATGCCACCTATCTTGTGAAAGGGACAAGGATTGTGACCCTTCATCTATCTCAAGGTCAAGTCCTCCACTTACAAGATGTGTTGTACATACCTGATTTGAAGAAGAACCTTGGGTCTATTTCGGCAATGGAAGAAAAATGATTCAAGGTGGCATCCGCTGATGGAAAGGTATGCATCTGGAAGAAGAACTTCAAAGAAGCTCTTACTATTGGTTTTAGAGTTGATACACTCTACCAGGTTGGAGGAATTCTGTTGTGGGCTATGTCATGTGATACAACTATTCAAATCAAGTTATGGAACCATAGGTTTGCACACCTTCATTACAAAGCCCTTCCCGAAGGAAGGAAGGTGGTGACAGGGATGCCCAAGTTTAAAGATGATCATGAAGTTATATGTCAAGGTTGTGCCGAAGGGAAGCATACAAGGGGACCATTCCCCTCAAGTGTCACAAATACATCTGATATCTTGCAATTCATGTTCCTATTACATGACTTTTATAGATGACTTCTCCTGCAAGACCTGGATATATTTCTTAAAGAAGAAGGACAAATAATTCAACTGGTTTTGTACCTTCAAGGCCTTGGTGGAAAATCAAACTGGGAAGAAAATCAAAATTTTGAGGACCGACAATGGGACCGAATATGAGTCGAATGAATTCAATGAATTTTGCAGGGAAGCTGCCATTAATAGGGAGACCACAACTGTGTATACTCCTGAGAAAAATGGTTTTTTTGAAAGGAATAATAGAACGATTGTGGAAGTTTCCCGTGCCATTGTGTATGTTAAAAATAGATGCCAAAATTTTGCATTGGACTCCAAGACTCTCGAAGAAGTCTTCTATGGAAAGAAGCCTGATGTCTCCCACTTTAGGGTTTTTGGAAGTCTTGTTTATTTTCATGTGCCGAAAGAAAAGAGAAGCAAGCTAGATGCTTCTGGAAAGAAGGGAATGTTTGTGGGATACAGTGAAACTTCGAAGGCATATATAATCTATGTGCCTGGTCAAAGAGAAGTGGAGATATGCCACGAAGTCACCTTCGGTTAGGATGCTGCCCTCAAGAAAGTTAGGAATATTCCTAGCTCAAAGGAAGACAAAGAAGAAGAAGAAGCATGGAAGTAGGAGGAGCCAAGGGATGAACCTATTCCTGATGTTGAAGGACCAATTGATCCTATTGATTCACCTCATTCAAATAAGAGGAGACCTTCATGGCTCAGGGACACTCTCGAAGATGCCAAGAGACATATTTCCCCAAGGGGGACATTCTGTGAAAGCAAGAAGCCGAATAGGTACCAAGGGTACCTAGCAGTCATGAGTACAATTGTACAATCTAAGCCTGGATCATTTGAAGAAGCCGTAAAGCATCAAGTTTGGAAGGATGCTATGCATGAAGAATATGAGTCCATTGTGAAGAATGATGTTTGGGAAGTGGTCCCGAGACCAGAGGAAAAATCTGTTGTCACCTCGAAATGACTCTTCAAGATCAAGCATGGAGACGATGGAAGTGATGAAAATTTGTTGCCTGAGGCTTCTCTAAAAAAGAAGGCATAGATTATGATGATTTAATTGCACCTAGGGAGTCGGGTCAACCTAATAAAAACCTCTTTTGAGTCAGGATGTAAGGGGGTGTGTTACAATATCTTGGCTATTATTAATTGCTGCGCAGTGTATCCAAGCTCTAGTTTTTTCTAGTTTGTTTGGTTAAGGGAAGATCAGGCGGAAGAAGTCCTCCTTGAGGTTACAAACCCTAACCAACATAGCAAGGCACTTACTCATTAAGAAGAATTTGGCCTGTGAATCTTCTAGGGTTTTTTTGAGGACAAAAAATGTGCAATTGAGGCTCATTCCAGGTACAGTGAGAAAAAAACAAAGGACCAAAAGTAGTCTGAGATTTTTTTGAAGGCAACAATCTAGGAGGGATGTGGATAACCACATTAGGGAAACCACATCCTATAATAGAAAAATTCTCCATTCTAACAGTCGTTCTTGAATATATATTGTACAGAGAGTTGATTAGGCCACCCATCTGGGCTGCAGGTACCCATAGGAAAGACAGCCCGGCTCCTATTCTCTAAGCCTGTGGATTATCTTCAGACTTCAGTATAGTCAAGTTCACATGCATAAAGCCAGAATAACACAATAGATATTACATTAATATAGTTCACCTAGTTTTTATTGAAATATCATAATTGCATTTGGATCTGGTTTCCTAAATTGTTGATATTGCAAATAAATCTGTACTGGTTGTGAACATATTACATGGTTTCATTGAGTAGTCAACCCTACTTATTGCGGTTTTGAGAATAATCATATTTTTGTTGTCAATATTTATATTATTCATGCATATATATTGTTTATGAATGTGTAACACTAATTTATTGAAAAAACCTAGACATAATAGAAACCCTAAGTGAAAATTTACCCTAGAGAATTATAGTTTGTACAAGATGTGGGTCATCAGCAAGGAAAAATGATTGCAAGTACTTAATGTCTACTTCTTAGAGCATTATTTCATTGTAAATTTTACCTAATTTACTTAATTTCTTAGATATGATGAGTTACTTGATGGATTTAAAGGAATGTCTATATATATAACACCCTTCCGGCCAGCGATGTGGCAATACTCCTATAGTAAACAACTGTGCGCATGAATAAAGGTTCTTTATAGAAACTATAGGCAAACTGCGAAATGATGTGTATTATAGATGTCAGCTGTCATAATGTCAAATTTTAATCATCTATAACCCATTAGCAGCAAAATAAATAGGAAGGTATGTTGATTAGGAAAAAAAATATTTTTTGTTTTATTTTATTTGTTCCTTATTCAATTGGACTTTTAATTGGTATTGTGGAAAGTGGAAATTGCCAATATGCTAATATCATTTTCAAATTGTAGAAATTCCAAGCCACGGTGAGTATGTGGTGCCTAATAGCATGAATTTATGTTTTAGCCCTCAGCTCCGATGGCTCAAAATTGAAAATTTCTGGAGCTACATAATTGAAGGTTCAACTTGGCCAGACACTAAGTTTAAATGCATGCCTGGATCTTATTCATTGGCCCAAGATCAGGAATACACACTCATTCCACCCTGATAAAGCTGACCTAAAATGTTAAGGCCATTTGAAGATTGGGGGAATTTGGGTTTGCAGTTGAGTCAAAGGAACAATATGCCATCTTGGTGGCAAGCAGGCCATCATGATAAGGAATTGGTGAAGGGTGTACTGGCACATGGTTTTTGGAATTGGGAGGCTATCTTCAAAGGAAATAAACTAAACTTCAAAGTTTCTGATTCTTTTTCAGAGGCTGGTAATCACCCGGATCTTAATGATTACATGAAGCACCTCAGATTTATCGAAAGTCATCTGCGTCTTCGCCTTCGCAAGCTCAAGGCTCAGCGTAAGGGAAATTTTTTTTATGACAAGGAGAACGAAATCTCCACAGACCCTAGATTTTCCAAGGATGCTGTTACACAGTAATTTGTCACTGTCCCTGAAATTCCCTGTCCCACACATTGGAGGGCCTTTTCCGTGACCTGTGAGCAGTGACATGACCTGAAACCACTTTCATGGCATCCCCCTTGACAAGGACAATCATTCATATGAAGACAGTTTCCTATGAAAAACCCTGAAAATATACCTTTTGGCCTTGGCACGACCAACCAGTTTAGCCCTCGCGCCAATGGAGGAAATCCACCAAGAGGGCGCACCAACTGGCACTCTATTCCAGTGTTTTGCTTGCGCCAAGCTTAATAAGGATTGTTTTTAAAAAATAAATGGTGGAAGTTTGATTCCAACCCACTCCTGAACGAGTCTCTAAAATGAGTTGGGAGGTTTGGCTCTGGATCTCCATGTAGGGGAAGTGGTTTTCCACCTATCATGGAAGCTTCCTTGAGGATAGGGCCAATCCCACCATTGTAGGGATCCCAAATCCCCTTCCACCATCTATATAAGCTTGCCATTTTCCCTTTGCAAGCTAGCCTTAATGGTCATAGTACTAAGAGATGAATCTATAGCAAGGAGACTATTGCCAAATAGCCTTTGAGAGCCAAGCCGAAGAGAGAGAGCTTTGTCCCATTTCCGATGAGCTTCATTGAGACGTGCTTTGCTGTCGACCCCGCCGAAGGAAGATCCAGAGTCAGAGCCTTGGGTTGTATCTTTCTTTTATTATGATTAATGATAAGTGAATTTGATTATGGTTTCATTTGTGTATCTTTATCTTTGATGCAATGAATTACATCTTCTCTGATTGATGTATAGTTACAAGATTTAGATTCTATGCTGTGTATCATCATGTTTCTTCGCATGTGTGCAGGTGTTCGGACGCGCTAAGCGGAAGGATTGTGATCTTTCGAAGTGGAAGATGGGAAGCGTCATCCTTCTTTAGACGACCATCACGTAGGACCTAAGGTAAGAAACTTATCATTTCTTGTCATTTTGTAACTAGAGAATTGCGTCTTAGCATGACTTGATTGTTGCTAGACCCGATCTGGGCTAGTAGGGATCGCCTCTATCCGCAGAGGGGATTTACCTTGCCAACAAACTGGCGAATCCATTGGGGATACTTTGATTGGAGTTTTTCTTGTCTCTTTCGGTCACTTTTGGCTTTTGTCTGCTTGATTTGCTCATCTGGTCTATCTCTTTCTAGTGTAAAGCCTCTATTCAGCTCCCACCATACCTGATCTACTCCCTGTTTACTCTTTTTTATTTTTTTCATTAGTAAACTCGACTAGCATGCTTTTTGACCTGACAGTCACGCCAACTAGTGCTTGTTGCTGGTTAGGCCCCCGTGCCAATCCTGTTCTAGCGCTAGATGCAGCTAGATAGTCGCGCCAATCCTGTGTGGTGCTAGGGTTTGCTTGTTTCTGAGCCTTCTAGCTTGATTTATGGTTTTGGTCTCATTTTTTCAACTGCCTGAGTGCCCTGAAGTCTTGGTTGTCTGTGTGTGACCTCCATCCTCCGGTTGTTTTCCCTCTACTATCGGTTTTACATTCTAGCCCTAGGGCATCTAGGTGCTATGGTGTGCTGAGCCTCCTGTGGGAGTTTTTGTTTTTCGTTTGTTCAGTCAACTTTGTTGTTGCTTCTTTGCATTCGTTTGGTGGTTTTCCATTGTATCATTGCGTTATTTGAGTGATTTATCTCTTTTTCATTCAAATTTCTCTTTGTCTCATTTCGAGCCTAGATCACACGGTTTGTGTGAGTTTTTGTTGTGATTCCTCTTTGATTTGAAGGATCTCTCCATCAATTTGAGGTCTGATTGTGTGTTGAGTGAACTTGCTTGCTTTTACTCTTTCGCTATCATTTCTCAAAATGATCTCTCTATTAGTTTTCATTTTTTTTAGTGCATTTTGCTCTTAAAACATTGAAAATACAAAAACAATTCTTTTTCTTTTGATTAGTTAGTGAAAATTGAAAACTTTTCTGCATTATTAGTGTTATATAACTCTGAAGGAAAAGCTTTTAGTTTCATTAGCGTGCATTAGAGACAGTAGTGGTTGTTTTGTGATCACTTTTTTATTGTTTGGAAAGCTCTCAACCTTCTCGTAGTTAGCTATTCATCGAACAAAGTGATATATTGTAGCATGTAGTGTGCATTTAGAGGATTTTTGAGACATAACATTCGGTAGGGCCTGAAATTGAAACATAATTGAAGATCAACTCTAAAATTTATTCAATTTACCTTAAGGCAAGATTAAAACATTAACTAAATATCTAGAGGTCTAGGCTAGTGACGTGTTCCGGCATCGTTAAACCTAGTAGCTGTCATTCGCCTCTTGGCTTTAGACAACACTATTACAGACTTGTCCTCCCCGTACCGTCGCGTATATAAAGGGAGACCCCATTAGGTTGCTATCATTTATCTGTATGAAGCTGAGTCTGCCACCTTATACCCATGATACACTGGACACAGCATTTGGGGAGATTGCCTGCACGTACGTCAAGTCCTTGGTTGATTTATCTTTCATTTTTTTAACCAAGGTGTATATTGCAGTTCACGAATATCTGGTACACTCATCTGCCTAGAGTTACCAGAGTATACATTTCAATCTTTTCTGACTCATTAAATTTGAAAATATCATCAAGCGCTTGTCCTTTCACGCTTGTTTCTAATCTGAAAGTGATAAAGTCACCTTTTGTCTATTTCTCGACTCTTAAAAGATGAAACAACAGAGTTTTGTTTCAATGTTTTAAAAATTAACTGCCCACAAAATATTCCTGGTTAAAGTTAGTTTCCTTAATGTGTTGTTTTGAGTTGTTTCTAATGGAAACTTTTCCGGAGGTCACCAAGAAAGGAATCCCCTCGAAAGGGAATCCTGGTCCTTTTCCTCCTTTTGGAAATTTTGGTGCTCCTTATATGGAAACGTTGTCCCTTCCTAGGATAATTGTTGGGTTGCCCATTTGGTTGTTTTCAACCTCTGTGGTTCCGAATGTCCTGCCTACTGTTCAATCAGTTCCTCCATCTGAAAAACATCGTGTTGATTCCAAAGTGGACCTCTCCCCTTCTTCGCCTGTTTCTACGTCCTCCTCTTCTACTTCTCCTGATGAAAGTCTGGATTTGAGTAACCAGGTGGCTAAGAAGAAGAAGAAGAAGAAAAAGAAGAAAATTCTGATAAGAGAGAGGCTAAGGCTGTAGCTACTGCTTCCGAAACATCTCCTCTTGATAAACCTTCCAACCCTCAATGGAAAGTCAAGTTCCCTTGCATGTTGTGTACAAGAAACCATCTTCTTTGAGATTGCCCTGGCATTCCCAAGGTGCTCGAAGCATGGTCCAATAGTCGTCGGTCATTGCCTTTGGCTTCCGGGAGTCAGGTTGGGGGCACGTCTTCAGCTAGTGCTGGTGAAACTCTGAAGAAGCAGGGAAAGCTTGCCAACCCCTGTAAGTTGTGTGGGGGCACCATGCCATTCACCTTTGTCCGTATATGGATGAAGCCAAGCGAGTTTTGGAAAACTAGGTTGTTTCTGCGCCGTGCCTTATGGCTGGTTACAAACAACTTTCTTTGAGTCCTCCACTAGCTGATCCTATGATTGGTCAAGATTCATCCTTGGTCGATCCCGCTCCCTCGAAAATTCAAATTCAGGAATCCATCCCTGACCAACCATTGGTTGTGGGATTGGTTGAACTGGCCCCGTCTGTAGTGCATCAGGTCTTTTTCGTTGAGAGTGGACCTCACATCCCTCAGGTTCTTCTTGTTTCTTTAGATTATTCGGACTTGGAGAAATATTCTCCTATCCCCATACCTCAAGAAGCTACTCCTCCACCTCCCATGACGGAGGTCCTGGAGGATACCCTTCCCGACTCCGTGATGGAGGTCATGGAGGATGCTCCTTCTTCTATCGTAACACCAGGGGAAGACCATCTCGGTTCGATGGTATCCCCTCTAAGTAGTTTGGTCACTTCCTTTGATTGGAATCGATTTTCAGGATACCGCCTTCCGTCTTATGTGCCTTTTGAGGTAATGGTACAGACCTTTGGTCTGGCTGTACCCAGCACCATTATAGATGAAGGCGCATCTATTAGTATTTTATCCTCAACTACTTGGCAAGCTTTCGGTTCACCGTCGCTTGCACCTATTACACAGAATCTGTTGACATTCAACAGAAGGACTAGTCAACCGTTAGGGATCCTTCCAAGGTTACCTGTTACATTGGGAGGTAAAACCGTCCATATGGACGTGATGGTTGTTCTAGGCCCCTTTGATTTCAATCTGCTTTTGGGGCGTGATTACACCTATGCCATGGGAGCACTTGTCTCCTCCCTTTTCCATGTGGTCTGTTTTCCACATGAAGGACGGATCGTGACCATTGATCAGCTTTCGTTCTTTGGTCCATATGTGGCAACTGGCCTGCAATCATCCCTTCCTGGTTTTTATCCACCCGTTGCATCTGCCCCACTTCAGGTCAACTATGTGGCTACCTACCCCATTCCTGTACTCAGTGATAGTGCTATTGTACATCGTGTGCTGGGGGCATTGGGTCCTGATTTCCGAGATGTTGTTCTCCCATCCGGTGTAGAACTCTTGGAAGCCATGACTTCTTGTTCATCATGATAATTTGTCTTCGGAGCAGAGTTCGTTTTCTTGTGTCAAGCTCCTTAAAAAATCAAACAAGCTCTTCGGAGCACAGTTCGTTTTCTTGTGTCAAGCTCAAAAAATGAAACAAGGTCATCGAAGCAGAGTTCATTTTTCTTGTGTCAAGCTCCTTAAAAAATGAAACAAGGTCATCTAAGGATAGTTATTTTAATGTGTCAACCTCGGTAAAATAATGAAACACTTTCCTGTTCAACTCGAGTCTTCGATAAGATCTCGTAAAATCCCAGTCGAGTCTTCCTCTTGATCTCGTAATTTGGACCTTCACTCCATCTGCCTCTCATATGGATTGAAGCTTGGGGGGCATGTACCTCGAATTGAGTCACCATGCTGGGGACATGCTTACTTTTTAAACCATAGTTTGTTTCCATTTCAAGATTGTGTAAAAATGAAACCGGTTTCAAGCATAGTTTATCTTTGTTTCAAGCTTGTGTAAAAATCAAACCAACTTCAAGCAGAGTTTCCTGATTTCAAGCTTGTGTAAATATGAAACCATTCCCATTTTACCTCTTGTGATTGCCATTTTATCAGCCTGTTTTTGCCAGATGATCCTTGGTTTTCTCACTCCATCGTCATTATCTGCTTGGCCGATCATATGTCTTCACTTGGTTGTTTTACCCATTCCTGAGGAACCACTGCGATGAGTGGTCTTGTTAGCCAAACTCTTAACCTTTATCTTGTTCTGAGCAGTTCCACCATTACTGGAACCAGTTGCTACCCTTTATACCACTCGTTCCTCAAGGAGGAGTCAAATTTCAGCTCTTTTCTGACTCTTAAAAATTGAAAAGATCACCGAGTCACCAGTTTGTTGGAGAGGTAAATCCCCTCTGCGGACAGAGGCGATCCCTACTAGCCCAGATCGGGTCTAGAAACAATAAAGTCACGCTAAGACATAGGTCTCTAGTTACAAAATGACAAGAAATGATAAGTTTCTTACCTCAGGTCCTACGGGATGGTCGTTGAAAGAAGGATGACGCTTCCCATCTTCCGCTTCAGCAGATCAAAATATTTCCTCTTAGTGCATCCGAACACCTGCACACATGTGAAGAAACACGATGATACACAACATAGAATCTAAATATTGTAACTATACATTAGTCAGAGAAGATGTAATTCATTGCATCAATCTCAACCCTATCGCATTGTCAGAGATACCTTGTATTGAGTCGGAGTTGATTTCGTGCTTCGCCGGTGCTTGACCCTGGAAGAGGCTAAGAAAGTCTTGAATGAATGTCATAGTGGCACCTGTGGTGGTCACATGTCCAAATATGCCACCACCCAGAAGATTCTGCGTGCGGGTTACTTCTGGCCGTCTATATTCAAAGACTGTATAGTTGCAGTTCGAAAATGTCATGTGTGCTAGGTCTTTCAGCGCAAGATGCACGCGCCACCCCTACCCTTGGATCCTGTCATTACTGTAGGCCCTTTTTCTAAATGGGGCATAGATTTTATGACATGTAACCCTCACTCGACCAGGGGGCATGCTTATATAATCATTGTCGTGGACTACTTCACTAAGTGGGCCGAGACGATGCCTACATTAGCTGCTGACGGTAAGACACCCACTCAATTCATTTTCAACCATGTGATTACGTGTTTCAGAGTTCCTCAAGCCATTGTCACCGATCATGGCACTAATTTTCGGGATTACATGATGGCAGAGCTGACATCAAAGTTGGGCTTACGCCATGATAGCTAAATTCCATACTACCCCCAGGCGAATGGCCAGGTTGAGGCCGTGAACAAGGTACTGGTCACGATGCTTAAATGAACGATTGTTATTCACAAATTCAATTGGCATCTGCAATTATTCTCAGCTCTCTGGGCTTATTGAATGTCAGTAAAGAGCGCGATCGGATTCACACCTTTTCCGTTGGTGTATGGTCTGGAAGCGACTCTCCCAGTTGAATGTGAAATTCCTTCTCTGAAGTT
Source organism: Pinus albicaulis (assembly GCA_034641835.2). Classification (NCBI taxonomy): domain Eukaryota; kingdom Viridiplantae; phylum Streptophyta; class Pinopsida; order Pinales; family Pinaceae; genus Pinus; species Pinus albicaulis. Next base: position 437,680,988 of record CM076574.1, on the reverse strand, counting down.
GGATGTAGAATTATTGCCTGACACTTCTCCAAAGGAAGAACATCTCCTGTATCTGGAATGACTAGATGAAACCCACCACTTGGCTGCCTTGGTTATTGAGGCATAGAAAAAGTGGGTTAAAGCCCATTTTGATCAATCGGTTTCTCCGTGTTCTTTCATCAAAGGGGACCTCGTCCTCTTATATGACCAAGCACATGATAAACTTGGAGCGGGAAAATTCCAGCCCATGTGGCATGGGCCCTATATCGTTAAGTGAGTATTAAAAAATGGGGCTTATGAGCTAATCGACTATGAAGGTATTCCTCTGGCGCAACCTAGAAATGGGTTGTACCTCAAGAAGTACTACGCTTGAATTATTCTTGTGTGGTGCGTGTACATAAGTGAGTGTGTTCATTTTTGTGCATGTGTGGTGTGGTGTGATTTGTAAGCATCTTTCTTCTGATTGGGTCTTCATGATTGTGAAGATGTCTATTACTCCTTTCGTTGGTTTCGCGGATGGTGCCTCCTGCAGTACCATGAATCTGTCCTCAGCAGCCTGGGTAATCTACAATCCTGTTGGTGAGTTGGTCAATTTACAAGGTGTTTGTCTAGGGCCTACCACAAATAATGTCACGGAGTATAGTGCCATTTTGGAATTATTGAAAGAGTTTGTTAACCTCGGTATTCGTGCATTACTTGAATATCTGGACTCACAGCTTGTAGTGTTACAAGTCAATGGTTATTATTCAGTTAGGAACCCATCTATTTTACGACTATATCTACGTATTCGTTTACTGGAAAGAAATTTTGATTACATTACATATCAACACATACCCAGACACATGAATGCGTTAACAGATGCAGTAGCTAATATCATTTTAGATAGACATTTACGCAACTTGTAAAAACATCATCATATGTAAAAACATCCATCCAGAAATATATATATATATATATATATATATATATATATATATATATATATATATGTATGTATGTATGTATGTATGTATATATATATATGTCGAATGGTTTGTAGTTTGTGTACATGACATAAAATCAAAAAATATACATGCATTTTTTAATAATAGCCGGAGACAACATGTCTCTCAAAAATGTGCAAATAAGAAGCCCTAGATGACTAATCAACATGGTGCTCATGGTAGCATGTCACCGCTCGCTTCAGTCGCCTCAGTAAACAATGAAGGCGATTAGGCACCCCCACAGTGTGCCTATGATAAGCCAATGTGACATCTACTAGTCGAGCATAATCTGGGATCCCTCAGGTGATTCCCTCCAAATTCTAGACTAGCTCACTCCCCTCACCACCCTCAGCTTGAGGATCATGTGCGAGAGGGGTCCTTCGTGCGATGGGCGACATCCCGACGGGCCTCTCTGGGCCAACATCTGCATACATATAGGATTGTTTGTTAGAATAGGCATGTATCACAAAAAAATCATAAATACATAAAATAGAAAAGAGTCTTACCCAGCTCCTCATCCCAGTCATCCCCCTCCGAGAGTGGAAGATCTGGGTCTCCCGTGAAGTCTGTACTAGCATAGGGCCAGTCCTCTATGATGATCTATTGTCACCACAGCCATGTAAAGAACTCAGGCCTCCATGACATCTGTTGGCCCCCTCCTGATCTGGGCATGAGTGTTGCCCATCGAGCCATCCTTGGCTCCCTCAATGGTGGCTTGGCGACTATCGCCCCCTGGCCCTGGAAGATTGGTAGTCGTTCAAGGATGAACGATACCAAGATAGATCGGTACCCAAACTGCTTCAGTTTGGACTTCTTGCACTTCGTCAACTGCCGCTTGATGTTCATTGTTACAACAGTGGCCCAATCGAATAGTGTCAATTTCATGCGTTCAGATACTAGTAGGAGCTGTGTTTTAGTTGCCTCATGTGGTGCCTGTGACCCCACAGCCCACGTAATGGTATGGCGCACCACCCTGAGTGCTAGATCAGGAACTGTGTGGATGTAAACCTTCCCATTGCCTAATCCTGTTCATGCCCCTGGGCACACTCTTTCCATCACCATTGCCATTTTCTCAGCAGATGGCCTAGTACCTGTCAAGATCGGAACTGGACCTCTATGGGAAAATCTAGTTATGAAATAAACGTTGGATACTTTGAGTTCCAATACTTAGTCTTGAAGCCTAAACTTCTCTTCATTCTCGTCCCAAATACTGATCAAATACTGCAGTAATTCAGGTTGCTCCCTTGGACATGGTGTTAGGAAGAACTTCTTCAAGCCGCAATCCCGGAGAGCATTCATGCATGCTTCGTTCTCCATGGCCATTTCATCCTCTTCACTATGCTCCCTTTCTTTCCACTTGATCACCGTTGTGACTGTTTACCTGCACCAAAATGGTCATAAACACCTCATTAGATCTCTTGAGCACTCAGAAATCCAGCTGATTGGTTCAATTTTTGTAAATCTTGAGAAGAATTTTAGGTTGCGCCATTGGCGCGGGTCCGTGCCTGATACCCACGCCAATTGGCTGAGCCCTAAAATTGCAAAGGTCCCCTCAGGGATCCAAAAACAAAATGGAAATCTATAAAAAATAAATTAAAACAAAGTTAAGGAGAGTGCCTCTTACCTAGAATGAATGAGAACTGAAATGACGTACTGGATCGACCACAATTGCCGCCATAAGTTTGCACAAGAAAAACTCACTGCTGCTCTCACAAGAGGTAAAAAGTAAAAGTGAATATGCTTTTACTATTTTTGGCATATTTATAACTTTTCAAAGTCAAATTAGGTTTTGAAGGTCATTTTTCCAATATTTTATTATATTTTGTCGAAAAATGGGTTTTACGCTCACTTTCATGTGCAGCAATAGGTTTTCACGCAGCTTGGACAATGATACGAGTTGTATTTTATACTTTTTCAGACTCGGTAAAAACATGAAAAAGTCATTTCTCGAGTCATCTTTCAGCTCTTTTTTGACTCTCTAAACATGAAAAGATTGCCGAGTCGCTTGTTGTTTTGATCTCGTTAAATTGGCTATGAAACGACATCTACCTAGTATATGTTTACCCCTTTTTCGGGCTGGGATAGATTATTTACAAAAAAGGAATACCCTAGCCTATCATGACTAGGAAGCTTTCTCAGACACAGTTTTCTACCTTTTCGGATCTGAGGAACTATTTACGAAAAGGGACTATTGGAGTTTACTTTTCTGCTGTCTTTTCGAACTCTCTAAACATGAAAAGACGCCAAGTTCTTCCTTTGTCAGACTCATTAAAACCTGATGACTTCGGATTATGTCGTAATGAAGATACTCGAGTTTCTCCTTCCTAGGGCTCGTTAAATGTACTAGGTTGGATTTTTCTGAAGGACAAAATTATATCACAAGCATATGCTATCCCCTTCAAGCTTGTTCTCAAAAATAATTGGGGTACTCGCCAGAAATGGTGGGGAAAAATGAAACCAGTATCATCGTCGTCTCGGCAGTATGTCGCTCTTGAACATGGCACTTGTCTGCATTCGTGTCGGGTTGGGGACATCTCATCTCGCTATCTGTTTGCCTCCATGGGTTTGGGTTATCCTTTTTGACCTCTCATATACTCTTTGCCTCATCGTCATGACCTCAGATCTTTTGATGTCAAATATTGCCAAATCCATTGTCGTGTCGCCAGTATGTTCAAGAGAAGTTGACCTCTGTAGTTTTTAACCCTCCTCTGATTCTCATTTGATCTTGATTCACAAACATTATCTTCCCCTGTATCATGTCGATGATGTGGGAAACACTATGGCCCACCTTCGATCGAGGTCACTTCCAGTCGACTTCAGCTCATTATCCAAGAAGTTGATCTAGAGACTCCCTTCAGGTACCTTGGAGCCTGCATGCCTCAATGGAAATTTCTTCGCATTCGACGTAAGGTTTTCATGATTGACCTTCGATCGGATGATTCTGCGGGTGTTCGATGCTAGCTCACTGTTCACATTTCATGGATTGTACCTATAGTAACTTGAGGGCCATTGTCATTACTGGTGGTTCCTCTCACGTCTGTTAACATCTTTCATCATTGGCTAGTAATCAGACGATGTTCTTGCATGTTCGAATTTAGCTCACTTATTCACATGCTAGAACTTGTACTATGTTCAGGTCAAGATGGAGCGCAAGACCTTGGATTTTTTCTAATGAAATCCAGGCTGTGGATTTTGTGGATTATCATGATTAGTTACATGACTCATTGATTGGATGGCTGCGACCATACCTGAGTCTATTTACTGATCCTTACTGGATGGCTACGTCGATGCCTCAGATCCTGATTATTGTATACTCTGTTATGGATGGTTGTGCCCATACCACATATCATGTATTTGGGATATCAGTTGTACTTGTCTACGCAGGTTTTCCGATGGCAGTGTTTTTAGTTGGGCACGTTCTCGTAAAGCATTTCACCCCTCTCTCTCTCTCTTGCGCCTCATGCTTTAGGGGGCATCTGTTATACAGTAATTTGTAACCATCCCTGCAATCCCCCATCCCGCATATTGGAGGGCCTTTTCCATGACCTGTGAGCAGTGACATGACCTAAAACCACTTTCTTGGCATCCCCCTTAACAAGGAAAATCATTCCTCTGAAGACAGTTTCCTGTGAAAAACCCTAAAAATAGACCTTTTGGCCTTGGTGCGACCAGCTAGTTTAGCCCTCGCGCCAATGGAGGAAATCCACCAAGAGGGCGCGCCAACTGGCGCTCTGTTCCAGTGTATTGATCGCACCAAGATTAATAAGGATTTTTTTTTTTAAATAAATGGCAAAAGTTTGATTCCAACCAACTCCTAAACGAGTCTCTAGAAGGAGTTGGGAGGTTTGGCTCTGAATCTCCATGTAGGGGAAGTGGTTTTCCACCTATCATGGAAGCTTCCTTGAGGATAGGGCCAATCCCTCCATTGTAGGGATCCCAAGTCCCCTTCCACCATCTATATAAGTTTGCCATTTTCCCTTTGCAAGCTAGCCTTAATGGTCATAGTACTAAGAGCTGAATCTGTAGCAAGGAGACTATCTCCAGACAGCCTTTGAGAGCCAAGCCGAAGAGAGAGAGCTTTGTGCCATTTCCGACGAGCTTCATTGAGACATGCTTCGCTATCGACCCCGCCGAAGGAAGATCCAGCGTCAGAGCCTTGGGTTGTATCTTTCTTTTATTATGATTAATGATAAGCAACTTTGATTATGGTTTCATTCGTGTATCTTTATCTTTGATGCAATGAATTACATCTTCTGGAACTAATGTATAGTTACAAGATTTAGATTCTATGCTGTGTATCGTCATGTTTCTTCGCATGTGTGTAGGTGTTCGGACGTGCTAAGCGGAAGGATTATGATCTACCGAAGTGGAAGATGGGAAGCGTCATCCTTCTTTAGACGACCATCGCGTAGGACCTGAGGTAAAAAACTTATCATTTCTTGTCATTTTGTAACTAGAGACCTGTGTCTTAGCGTGACTTGATTGTTGCTAGACTCAATTTGTGCTAGTAGGGATCGCCTGTGTCTGCAAAGGGGATTTACCTCTCCAACACAGGCCTATTCTTGCCCTTGCTCTAACAAGAGGTCTTACCATTGTGGATCTTGGGACAATTGAATATAAACGTGCTGGATTTCATACAAACCGACACATATTCCCTATTGGCTATAAATCTATAAGAAACTATGCCAATATGGTGGAAAAGGATGGATGGACTACATACACCTGTATAATTCTTTACGGTGGAAGTGCGGGTCCTATTTTTCATGTAGTTCTAGATGACAGCCCTAAAAAAGTCATTGAAAGAGATTCTACATCTGGTGAATGGGATGTTGTTTGTGGAACTGGCAGAACATGGCAAGATCACCATCAGTGGTACGAAGATGTTCGGCCTCTCACATCCTACAGTTATTCAATTACTACGTGAGATGCCTATAGCAAAGTATTGTTCTACCTTCTTCTCTGACTATCCTAATTTTTTATCTCACTCTCAAATACATTCAATTAGTACCCCAGTTATTCCTTCCGCTCAAGATGGTTTCGAATTCAGGGATACCTAGGTGAAGCAAAATCCAATGAGTAGCTTTGGAGATCAGTGAAAGCAATCATTATCTGACTCATCTAAAGAAACAGATAGCATTGATTCATTTGATGAAGTGGATGGTTCTTATCAGGGTGTCACTTCAAATAAGATGGCTGAAGATCAAATTTTCCCTAGAAGAAACATGTTAATTCATTCAGGTGTTGTTTCTTGATTTTTTTTTATGGTGAATTTTCCAGACAGCTACAGTGTTTGGAAGTGAGATTTTGAAGGGAATTTTTTTAATATCGGTGTGATAATTTAGGATCATTTCCTATGGCTACCAGAACCTTGGTGTGACTTTAATTTAAGCATTGGGGTATTAGACTGACTTATAAAACCGAACCGGATAACTAGTGATCACCCTGAAAATTATCTTTGGGTGGTGGTGTTTATTGTTTATGGAGATTTATACTAATGTTATATCTAATCCGTGCTCTGATGATTCATTCTAAATAGGTGTTAGAAATTGTGGGGAAACTTTCAACTGATTTATATCACATTTTATCTAATAAATTTCCTATATTGTAATCAAAACAATGTGTATCAGTACGATCTATTAAAACTCCATTTAGTCTAGCTTCTAACTAGCTAGATTTGAGGTTTATGCTGAAGACTCTTGCCGATTGGAAAAACAATAGTCATACAAAAAATGGAACTCAAATAAAGGAATACCACATTTATCTTAAGTCCCAAAATGCCTTGAAACTGAGAAACCTAGAACTATGACATTCAACAATGAAAAGGTTGTTGAATCATAAAAAAAATCGAGTAATTGAAAAGAAAATCTACGAAACCATGAGAAAGCCCTGAAAAGCACTTGCATAAAATTTAGGATAGCTAATCCTAACCTTTTTCTGAGCCAATTTTTGCAACTTGGGAATCTCTTCATGCAATCTAGCCTTAAGTGAGTCGAATTTCAACATTCAGGGTCATGACCACTTCCCTGTTCCTCTACTTCGTGACATCATCGACTTTATGGTACCAAAAAAGCCAAATAATTTAGCAGTTTTTCTGGGAATTTTAAAGATCGAGCCAGGAGAAATGGAGGGTTTACTAACCTGCTTAGCGGCATTAGTGTTGGACTCGAAAATGGTATAAAGACTCACGAAGCTGTCATTGTCAGAGATCCGATTCTCCCTCTGTTTTTCAATGTCATACTTTTCATATTGGTTTCCTGGATGGAACCAAATCAATATTTATCATCGTAATGGATGAACCAACAGGAGAGGAAAAATGAAAATGTAAGGTTTTTTGAATCTTTCTATCTATGTAACCTTCCCCTAGTTGTGCTAGAATCATTCCAACAGTAGTGACTAAAGCATCAACATTAACATGTAATATCCTAGCGAATAGTTGCCTATAAATGATACACAATGCCCACGAATAACTGGCTACGATTGGTCCTGAATGCATCAGGTTCTCACCTCATGGGTTCGATCAACTCTCAGTTCTTTGACCAACCAATTTAGTTTCTTCTCAAACCCATGCCACTGGTTCATTATTCTTGTAGATGGCATCCAACCACGTGAGAATGTTGATTATGCTCATTTGCACGATGATCATAGAATGTCCATGATGCTCATCTACATAATGAGAAATGATGTGCTCGATGCCTAGTTTTCTGGATCTATGTTTTCCCTCTGAATTCCTTCCCGAGATTGATTAAACTAAATTGATTAAAAAATTGACTAAACAACCTTGATTGAAAGTTCGTAGAGTGATTATTAAGGTACAACAAATTGTAGGAAGAGATAGCAAGATATAGCAGATGGTTAGATGGTCACTATTCAAAATTAAATTTCTGAGTAGGTTAACTTAGAAGTGAAATTGAACTCATTCAAATTTCAACCCTCCTTGGAATTAGTAGTGGTGTGTAGGAATTTGGAATTGCAGGTTGAATAAATTTGTGGTTGTCCATGGGAATTTTTTGTTATGGACTCACAAATTTGGTGTGATGTGATCTTACTATAGTTTCTAGTGTTGTTAGAAATGAAGAGAAATACGAGTGATGTCCTAAAAATATGCAATGTCATCTTACTGTGGTTGGTAATGTTGTTAGAAATGGAAAAATACAAGTGACGTCCTTAAAAAAATGCAATGTCATCTTACTATGGAATTAATGTTGTTAGAAATGAAGAAAAATTAATGGCATGGACATTTACATGTCATTATGCTATGATATGATTAGTGATGGTTTAATTCATCTTTTGTCTATAAATTTTTTTCTTATTACTTTTTCACTATTGTGGTTGATATGTGTAACTATAGGCTTATTATTTTCGTTTGAAGTGTGAGTGGACTAGGTTATTCTAACCCGTGATGAATGAATAGATTGAATGTCTTAACTTCTATTTCCTTATGTGACATTACTATCAAATACGATGTGTTTATTGTTCCCCTTGCATGGCAATCCATTCTCCTCTACGTGGTGGTTAGGTTATTCATTTGTTCGAGAATCGTAAACTAAGCTTGGGGAACTCCAAATGAACACCCCATATGTCTTCTTTAAGGTCCAACATAGAGACATCAAGCTACTAGACCTATAGTCAACAGGCCATTTCCTTTTTAGAGTGCGAAGTCCTTTACTTGTTGCTTTTCTTGTCCCTACACTCCTCACTAGTTCTTATGCTCGATGCTAAGTGTAGGCCTTTGCTTTAATCTTCACTAAGCATAATTCTTCATCTTGTCATTGAGCACATTCACCAAGTAAAGCCAGTTTTCTCACTATGTCTACATTTGGGAAAATTTCTTCTCTTTAATTCCCTTTGCTTGATAATGCACCTTTCTTTTCTTAGTGATATTGTACTTAACTATAATTATCTTGTCATTATACAATGAAATGCACAATAGGATGAAAGATATGGTTGAGATACTCCTTTACATGAAATATATTGCATATTAATGTAGAGATGAAATAAGCATTGTTGGTCCATTTATTGAATAGGATGATGTGTTAGTGCTTGAATTTGTCTCCTACATTTTAAAGCCCCAATTTCAACAAAATTCATTGTCCATTGGTATTTTCCCCATTAACAATACGAAAAAATAAGGAATGTCCAATGACCTTTGACAATGGACCCTATAGTGGTATCAAATTCATGTGATGTTAAAATCCTTAATGACAAAGAAAAATGAATGAGTTCTTTGCCTCCATATTTGTGGTGAAATCCCCTAGGTTCAAGTAAATAATAGACAAAGGTGTGAGCCCCAAGAAAGTGTTGGAAGAGTAATAGAGGAAAGTGGTAAGTATAAATCATGGAGCAAAGGTTATGTGTTTAGTGCCCTTACTCACCATGTACCCAAAGTGTGTGCTTAGTGGGTGAGGAAGCATAGGTTATCGAGTACAAATTATTAGATTCCCAAGCAAGGGGATCAAGACAAGCACTAAGCAAAAGATGACCATGAGAGGTAGAAATTAATTATCCCACTAAGAAAAAGTTCATTTCTCATGTCTATTACTTAACAATGAGTACATGGCTTGTGGTCGAAAAATTGAAGAGAAATGTGAGATATAATGCAACATGAACAAGGAGGTTAGGTAGTCTAATTAAAATTATGAGCTGCATCATTGTTGAACTTGCATGTTTCTCAAAGGAGAAGTGGTTAAGTATGACATTGATTGAAGCTCCCATGATACTTTGTTTAGCTCAAAGAAGGCCACAAAGGAGGGTTAAAAATATAAATGAAGGACCCTAAAAGTCATCATAATCAAACAAAAAGAAACGCCATGGATTGAAGATCAATGAAAGAGGAAATTCTAGTGAGCATTCAACAAGTAAATGCATAAAATGGATGAATCGATCATGGAGTGGGGGAAATGAAATATTTGAGCAAATAGGAGAAAAAGTAAAATATATAATGTGTTTAAATATATGAATTTCTGGAAAAGGGGCATATACTTGGTGGTCATGTTCTCAACAAAAAGGGTTTTGAGGGCTCATTCCACTGTATTGAGGAAAGGAAATCCACATCAATAAAGAAGTCATTCTTGTTTTCCCTAGCAAAGTGGAAGGGCCACAAAGGAAATGAAATTAATGAGAAAAATGAAACCAAGTAAAGGGCCACTTTCTTGATGAACCTATGTTGAATGAATAAGAAACAATGGGTATCATTCTGTTGGGAATCACGATTGTCGTTAAACCAAAACCCGCAGGTGTTAGTCAATGATCACATCACTAGAGATAAGGATCCATAAGAGGAAGTTAGTCCATGTTGTGAAACAAACAGGGAGCATTGGTTTATCCACTGTCCAACAATATCCCCCCCAACACAAGTCGGTTGTGTATCGAACTCGTGACCTACACTTTGATACCACTTGCTGGGAATCAGAGTTGTCATTAAAAAAAAACCCGCATGTGTTAGTTAGCGATCACATCACCAGAGATAAGGATCCATGAGAGGCAGTTAGTCCATGTCACAAAACACCAGGGGAGCGTTGGTTTATCCAATGTCCAACACATTCAAGCCCTAAGAAAAATGAAAGACTAATCCCCTAGTAAGAGGAGATCTCATGTATCGAGCAAAAAAGGGACATGAGAACAAAGTTCATGGTATGGGTAAGGTGGTGTTAGACAAGTGTAGGAATGTGTGAATGTTTGATTCCCTTAAATTAGTGATGCGCATAGAAGAAATTTGAGACAATGGAGATACTAAGGAAACCCCACTAGTTATATGTGGACCAACCAACAATTTCCATGTAGCACCAAGGTCCATAACTTGAAAGTGCATGTTAGCATCGTTTTCTCCATATTAATTTAAATGGATCCAATCCCACTAGATATTGCTGATTATATTTCATGGGAAACATTTTTAATAATCTTCCATGATTTTGTGTAACTAAGTTTTGAAATTTCCTTCCAAGCTTAGATAGGACCACAAGCCTATCATGTTCAATTTTGCAAGGGTGGTGGTGATGACCTGCACTGTGTTGGGACAAGAGATAAATAAGTGTGAATAAATATCATCATATGAATTGCATAAAGGATAGAAGTTGGGGTGATTTGTAAACTATCATGGATATTTCTCGTGAACAAAATGTGTTTCTATTCCAATCCAAGGAGATGTTGTTGATTATAATGCATGGGGAGCCTTTTTAATAATCTTCCATCATGTTTTGTAACTAAGTTTTGAAATTTTCTTCCAAGCTTAGATAGGACCACAAGCCTATCATGTTCAATTTTGCAAGGGTGGTGGTGATGAGCTGCATTGTGTTGGGACAAGATATAAATAAGTGTGAAGAAATATCATCATATGACTTGCATAAAGGATATACGTTGGGGTGATTCGTAAACTATCATGGATATTTCTCATGACCAAAATGTGTTGTTGTTCCATTCCCACCAGATATTGTTTTTTAGAATGCATGGGAAACCTTTATAATAATCTTCCACGATGTTGAGTAACTAAGTTTTGAAATTTTCTTCCAAGCTTAGATAGGACCACAAGCCTATCATGTTCAATTTTGAAAGCGTGGTGGTGATGATCTGCACTGTGTTGGGACAAGACATAAATAAGTGTGAACAAATATCATCATATGGCTTGCATAAAGGATAGATGTTGGGGTGATTCATAAACTATCATGGATATTTCTCATGAACAAAATGCGTTGTTATTCCAATCCCACCAGATATTGTTGATTAGAATGCATGGGAAACCTTTTATAATAATATTCCATGATGTTGTGTAACTAATTTTTGGGGTGATTCTATCATGGATATTCCACTAGATAGTTCATCATAATAGACCAGATAAAACTATTTTTAAAAATGAATGAATAAGAGTTTGTGACATGAAGTGTAAGTGAGTTTTGGGTATGCTAAGGCAGGATGACGTCAAGGTATGCTAGGAAATTTTAAGGCATGTTAGAGGCCAGGGAAACATGCGAAGATGTGCCAGGTGCCAGGGTGTGCCAATGCATGCCAGGCTGGAGTGTTTGGGAGTGCTAAGGAAAAACAAGGGAGAACTAGTCTCAAATTCATGGAAATGAATGAATAATAGTGTGTGATAGGGAGTATCAATGAGTTATAGGTGTGCTAAGGAGGGATTTTAGAGGTATGCTAGTGTTGACGGGAAAAAATTCCTGGCCAACAGTAAGGGGATCTCCCCGGTACAAATTCCCAACCAGAATCTAGACCGTTTGTGATAGGGATCCCGTCCGGGGTGTAGGTTCGGCTACCGTTGAATATTCCTTTCTCGGATGGAGGTGTGCCTTGCAGACAAGAGGATTCACAACTACTCGAATGATATGAAACAAATGGTCGATGAGCTCTCCTGGAAATGAAGCATTACAAATAGCAAAGAGAGATTCGAAGTAGGCAGCCAAAGGAAATGTTGTTGCAACACATCATTAGGGTCATGCTCATAAAGAAGCTTGCTTGACCATAAAAGAAACAATTCTCTATGGTCGAAACACCCTTCGATTCCTTAAGTGTTTTGTGAAATATTGAAGCGATATCAATAACGAAGTCATTAAACATCCATGAGCAGAAAATTCACATACCATTGACACATCCAAAGAGCTTAAATGTACAACTGATATATGAACAGAAAAACACAGACTAGTTAGTTATAAAAGATAGAAGATACACAAGACATAATATTCATAATCCTAACACACATGAGTTCTCATCAGATCCAGTAGTGGAATCAAAACATTGGTCTGTATTCATTCTCAGAATAATGCATTCAATGCAATACAATTATCTCTTCTGCTCTTGGAGTCTCGAAAAAAGGTCCTTTACATTGTCCCTGGAGGGAGTACTTATAGAACAAAAAGTGACCTTTTAGTGGCCCTTTCCTTTCAGCTTCTTGATTGTTGGCATAGCCTACGACCCACGTGATGTTGCAACTTGCAACTTGGTCCTATTTGCTACCTGCGACTGGGTCTTGTTTGCGACCTACGACTGGGTTCTGTTTGCGACCTGCGATTTGTAACATTGTTTCTTGTCAAGGGATCAACTGTGTGATGGAAAGGCCTGGGACTTCTATCTGTTGTTGTTCCCTGAGGTAAGTCTGTCAGGCCTAAGAGTCTGCGGCCACTAGAGTGACCTGGGGTGTGTCTTCTCCTAACCTGTGAAAACACTCAAGAGCGTCTAGAATCAAAGTGCACCTCTTGATGGAGATCTGATTGGATAGGGAGGTTAGCTTGGCGTAAATCCAGACTGGTGCGATGATAAACTGATCAACTTTTTCCTTTGAGGCTGGAAGGTCCTGGTAAATAGCTACTTTCCTGATGGGTTCCAAAAATTCTTGGATGTCTTGGGTCACCTCCTCCCTTGTCTTCTGAGTGTCTAATTCTCCCAAGGAAGGGATGTGATGCACTTCCTCCATCGAATCGATGCCGCTGATTAGGTGTTCATAGGTAGACATCACCTTTTACATGTCCTTTACAAGCTTATCCTTGGATTGTATTTTCATCCATATCTGTAATTTTTCATTCTACGTGCAGATCCAATCCATTTTAAGCAGGGTGTCAGGAGCATGTGGATACATTTCGAACCATTAAAGCATACTGTCTAGTGTAGCAGAGGCTTCTTTTAGTTGTGCAGTCTTCTTCTTAGTCTCTGCCTGAGCCCTTAGTAGCGGGGAAACCGTCTGCTTTATAGCGAACATCTCCTCATATTCCTGATTCATGGCATCCTCTGAAGTAGCCAACTACCCTTGAATGGCGATTGGTAACCCATTGGCCTGGGTGGTTGTGAATTGGAGCCTTTGATTTTTTGGTTCCAACACCTTCTTTTCCTGTTCAACTTGAGTTGCCTTCTGCTCGGAAGCGTGGAGTATATTTTGTAGGGAAAATATCTCCCTACTCATCCTGATGACATTATACTCTGTGGCTGCTGTGAAAGATGTTCCCTCTGATGCAATCATGATGGGGTTAGTCCTAGTGTCCAAGACTATGTCCTTTTTTGTGGTGACTGCAAGCGGCTTGGCTGGATTCCGTGCGAGGCACCTTCTCTTATCATGTCTAACGTTATGTGTGAATTGGTCGTAAGACAATATTTCCAGGTCTAATACATATTCCTCCTATTCTTCTAAGATGCCAAGTTCTAGGAGCGGGAGGTGTATACCTGTCATGGGAGTTGTCGGGGTTACCTCAATATGGGGCAGCTCTGTTTGTTCCCTAGTCTTCGGGAGCGGTGTATTGCTTCCCTCTGCTTCCTTAGAAGAGCCTTCCCATGGTTTCTGATTTTCTTCTTCCTTCCTCCTCCTTTCAGCCTCTACTTTATCCTATTCCTCCTTCAACCTGTACTCAGCCTCCTTTTTCTTCTGTTCCTCTTTCTGTTGTTTTTTCTGCTGTTCTTCAACCTGCTTCTTTCAGTTATCTTCATCTTGTTTTTGTGCCATGGTATGTTGGGTATTTTTGAGTTCTTCCTCTCTCATTTCTTCTTAGCCTCTTTCTGTGCCTTGGCCTCTTTGTCTCCCCTTTCCGGTTGCTCTTTAGAAAGACTACTGCTTGTAGTATTCTTTGGCTTTTTAGCTTTGTTATATGAATCTCCTCGTATCGAGTCCTTTCTTTTTAGCATGTCAACCCTCTCTTATAAATTTTGGTTACCTTGACCTTTTTAATCCCCACTCAGGTCAGTTGATTCTTCCGGCACGACTTCCATATCTTTGTTGTACTAGTTTCTAACTTGTTCCTCAACAGGGCATTCTGTGTGTTGGTACTTCCAATTGAAATTTCCCCGTTTGTAGTGTGCAGGGATGATCCTTTCAGGATCATATAATCTATGGGCGAGGGTTAAAAAATGAAAACATTTGATGTCCTCCACCTCGGCTTCTACTTCTTTGAAATCCTAACTAATAGTGTATGCACCAATAGTAAGTGGGAGGGTAGGCCATGGCTTCTTTTTTCCTTTGTTGAGGACCTTGTAGAATCCGCTCGACATTTCGTAGCACACCTCTTGCAGCAGTAGTTTATCAGTGACATATTGAGGTAGTGCGTGAGATGCCTTGAATGATCCGAAGACCCTGATAAAGGTACTATCTATAATGGGAAACTAGTTGGCCACCTGGGTTACAGTTTCCATAGCCTGACTGGACATGCTAGAGGCATCTTTACTGAAATGCTTCCTGTAGAGTGCGGGGATGAAAGTGTGAGATAGATTCCATATCTTTCTTGTACCTGGAAGCCCAGAGTATGTTCCAATATTTGTGAATGGGCCCACCATGCTTCACATCCTAGTTATGCGACCATCCTTCAAAATGACATCTCACGCACACTGCATCTAAAAGGTAAGAGGCCATGTAGAACTCTGATGTGCATCCCTCTTCTCGTGCCTGTGCTGCTGATATGTTTGATCTGAGAGCCGATATTACTAGGAGGAGGAGGTGATTTCATACATGAGTGGTACCCAAGCCCCATTGAAGGTAGCGGCGTCCTTCCGGCCATACATTCTACACATCATTCCTTCCACGATCTTATACACCTTCTTTAGGCCATCTGTTTTATACTCCTAATCCTTTTTCGCCTTAAACTTCTCGGGGTCCTCCCAGTAGCCCTTCAAGGTTTTTGGCATTGTTACTTCATGTGTGGTGACCCAATCAGTGTTTAAGGATTCTTCCTTAGCAGGGAGTGCATAGTAGACTTCTGCATCTTTCCCAGTCAGGTTGGAAAAACTTTTCCCTGAGTGGTCGCAGATGACCGAGACCTTGGAGTCAATTTTCTATAAGATCCATTCGATGACTTCTGTGCATGGGAATATTGGTGGATGAGTGCCTACGTAGTAAAGCTATGACCTTTTAACCTAAATATATAATTTTCGATCCACAAGATCTTCCAGGAATTTTAGCTTTGTGAATTCCTGATATACTTGGTACCAAGTAATCTTATCTCCTTTCCTAAATACATACGCGGTGTCTCCATAGATAGGGGGTGGAGGAGGAGGGATGTCCTCTCCTGATATATCTATCTTGGGGATTTTTTTTCTCTTCCGAACTACAGGAGGCCCCATATCGCTTGAGGCCGAAGAGATGGAGACACACTTGAGCTCGACTTCAATATCCCCTGCCATGTTCAAAAAAAAATACCACGATAAGACAGACGACATGATAAAAAATATGACAGGACTGACTAGACCTCTAAATGCTTTTACTACTCATTCTAGGTCGCTGCAACCCATGTCGGTCGCTATCTGTATGATTAAGTAGGTTTGCGACTTGGCAACCTAGTGATCAGGTTGCACGGTCGCGAGGTCGAACCTGCGCGAAATGTCCAAAAAATGTGACTTTGTGACTCTGCGACCTGCGACTAGGTCACAAAGTCACAATTTGGGTGGTTAGTCAATGATCTGCGACCTATCAACTTCACAGCTTAGTGGCCAGGTCACAAGGTTGCTAGATCGCAAGGTCGAGGAGTCGTAGGGTCAAAGGGTCGCATTAGGGATTTCTGAGAGAAATCTAAGCGATCGTGACCCACGGGGAATAGGGTAAAAGGAGGGAAAAAACTCTAAGGGAGATGGGAAAATCAGAGTTGAGGGCCCTCTCAGAAAGCCAAGAAGGGGTGTCTGTAGCAAACTGAGGCAAGGCAAGGCTCAGAAGAGGAGGCAAAGAGGAATAAGCATAAGTGAGCTTAAAACCCTAGCTGGAGAGCTGGTGAGGATTTTGGTTGCAAAGAAATGGGGCCAAGGGCAATTAATAGGATAGGGTATGGGCAGGTAAGGTAACATCTAAGCAAAACAGGAAACAACAGGAGGATTAGACAACTTACCTGGAAAAAACGCGCTCTAGTTGGCTTCTTAGAGGCTTTGTTTGCTCCATCACACAGGTTGAATGCGACCTACACAAAAATTTTATTTATAAAGGGGTCGCACATGTGGTCATTTAATGTAGGTCGCTAAGTCACAAATTGGGGCGGGTTGAGCAAGGATGCGACCTTGCGACCTCGCGACCTCGCGACCCGGAGGTCGCAAGGTCACTAGGTTGAGCAGTCGCAAATGTCAATATTTAGGCTAGGATGCGACCTTGCGACGTCGTAACCTAGAGGTCACAAGGTCACTAGGTCACATAGTCGCAATACGTGAATTTTATAAACCTTGCAACCTTGCGACCTCGTGACCTAGACGTCGCAAGGTCGCTAGGTTGCTTAGTCACAAATGTGTAATTTTGATCAGGTTTGAGACTTTGCGACCATGTGACTAGTCTCAAAGAAAACAAGTCATGAAATTAGCTTTAAATTAAAATGCTTGAAAGGGACTTTCTCAAGATTCATTACTGAGGCCGCATTAGAATTACCTTCATCAAAGAGATTAGGGGCTCTTAAATTTTAAAAAGGGACTAAATTTTGGAGGGTGTTGTAGCGGTTACAACAACTAGGTAGTGCCAAGGAAATCTAGAGTTCCAGGGTGACATGCTAGGATGTGCCAAGTGCTAGGGCGTGTCAATGCGTGATAGGGAGTGCCATGGAAACACAAGGGAGAACTTGCCCCCCTGTGGTCCCATTTGGCTCCCTATGGTCCCATTTGGTGTCAAAGGCCTTTCATCAAGGACCATTTGGGAATCCAAGTTCCCAAAGGATTTTAGGGATTGATAACTTCCTTCATAAGTATTATTCTTCTCCTTCAACCCTTCAATCCCCCTCCTCTCTCCCTAGAATATCAAGTCCCTTGCTTAAAAGGCAAGCATGTCCCACTCTTTTTTCTATATTAGGGAAAGGGTTTCCAAGGTCACTTCCCACCTATTCATTAACTTATACTGTACAAGTGACTTCCTAAACTACCGAGACTGCTCCCATTGGTGAAAGTACGTGAAGAGCAAGGAGCCTTAGCTATGGTGATATGGGGTAATCCTCCACCGTTGCCCTTGTCCTAGAAGTTGCCCTCTTAGGAGACCCTTTTAGGTCCAATACTAGATTGAATGGTAACAAATTTTTCACAACTTCATTTGTGAACAAATCTTTGGTATTCCCACTTTTTCCATACTACGGCTCCAAGATGAGAAGTCTAGGGCTATGCAAGCTACCCTTCTTCTCTCTGAATTAATCCTCTACAATATAGTGAACTAGGGCTAGTCGTTTGTCCCACTTAACTGCTAATTTAGTACTTCAAAGTATGCACATCCTTAAGCCCTATACACTTGCCTTTCTACCAATCTTGTTGTCCTTCACAAGTACAAGAGTTAGGGCTCTTCTTTGACAGTCACTTAACAACCCTCCAACTATACTTGGACTACCATCAATATTCCCAACCAGAGTCAATTATTTTTACTGATCTATGGGTCACAATATTGTGTTCATCTAGGGCTCTTCAAATCTTCCAACTTACAACGGTTTGAGTGCTCTCAAAATCATTGTTCTTGTGTATTGAAAATTTGATCTTTGTTGTCCAATCTATGAACAAATCTAAACTACTCCCCTTATCATACTTTTAAAAATTTTTAGATGACTGAACTAGGGTCACAAATCATCCACTAACAGCCCATTTACTAATTTTTTATAGATTACTTCAGATATCTGTCTAAAACTCTATGGATAGTCCACCAAAATCAACTCCTATGCATGTCAATCCCTTCTTCATATGGTACATTTCTTCTGCATGCTCAATCTTCTGCTCAGGTTCCACCCTCCTTTGGATCTTCTATCTCCACACATACTGAATCTACAAACCATCTTCCAGGTTTATGGTTTATATTGCAGAAATAAACCTTGCTCTAAGGGTCACAACCACTCTTCTTCTATGCAAAATTTTCACAGTCTTAAGGGTTATGAACTAAACATGCTAGGAAATTGTCCTAACTAGGGCACTATACTTATGTACTTGTAATTTTTGTAGAACAACCCCTATCCACCCATAGAAAAAAACACGACTCTTGCCTCTGTAAGAGACTCGACCTAGAGCATATGGATCCATAGATTCTGGGAATTTATTTGACTGAATCTTGACATGAAATTCAGATCTCAATGTCAACCCTCAAACTAGGGTTACCTTAGTCAATATTACGCCGGTGTCTACTTCTGTTCTGACTCTAAATTACAGTGCAAGCCCTCCTCCATTTATGTTGGACTTTATCATAGACCTTGTGGTCTACTAACCACCACAAGACAATATCGTGTCAACCCTCTCTTCTATTTCATGTAGATAATCTAACCAATGGGATTCAATCTGATCTTGTAATGTGCTAAAACAAGATACTGAATCCTTCCTACAATTTGCAGAAACAAAACACGATCGCACTATCACATATAAGTAAGAGAAAGAAATAGTCAATTGCACAACACAAGATGTATCTGGGGAAAGAAACTGCTCAAAACCACCCTATATCTATTGTTTATTAAGTCAAGGAATCATGAAAAAATACATCGTGAATCTCTCATGAGATTCTCCAACACTACCAATTGTATCCTACTAATCTAGGAAAAATCGGTCTAGTACTTAGCCAATTCTCAACCTTCCTTCAGCCTCCCTTGATCACACAATTCCTAGGGAAATAGCTCCCTATTAACTAGGAAAATTAATCTTCCTTGATTGCGCAATCCATCATGGCATCCCAATGACTTTATCATTGCACATGCGCAATTTTGTATAAATACAACTAATAGTTATGTTCCCTTTAACCTCTGTCTCAACTGGGTCTTCCTCGGAACTCACATGCATGCAACTATTAATAGAGAATTATCAATTATCTAATTGATCACTCATTGTGAATTAAATATAATTTAATTCAGTGGAACTCTCACTAGCTCATCACACAGTTAGAACTAGTTAATCTTATTTTAACTCAATTAATTGAGTTAACTAATTCACACCTACACCCCACTAATGCATCAACTGCAACTGGACCCCCAAAATATTAGAATCCCTCTACATGCCTCATCTTAGACCCTCATGATTCGTAAATATGCAAGTTCACAATAAAATACTAAAATAAACATAAACACAGAGATGAAGTAGGAATAACACTTCATTTCATTAATATTAAATACTGAAAAATGCTTATAGACAGAATGGAAAACAAACTAGCTCAGGCGATGGTAGTTTATCTCTGAGAAGAGATGTGGCAGCTGCATGCCTCTGAATTGTGTTAGAATAAGGCTCAAGAGCCTGTTTATTATTGAAAAATAAGAGAAAAGCCTAACCCAAGTAGATGTAACACCAACAGTTTAGGGGCCCCATTGGGATAGTTGCGTAGCCAATTTCCCAAGGTCGTAACTTGGTGATATGATCTTCGTTTGACGCACATGATACCTCGTTAGAAATATATCTCCGAGGAATACAAATGATAATGTGATTTCAATGAAATCAACAAACCTTTCAAGCCTAAAAAACATCGTTTGGGATCTCAAAAATTCTTAGGAAGTTTAGGACCCGAAAAACTAACAAAATAGTAAACTGTGCTATAATTAAGGAAACTGAAAAATTGAAAGAGACAATGGCGAGGGCCCAAGTTGAATAGCAAGGTGGCGACCAATATCCACCTCAATCACCTCAACTCCAATTTTTTAAGCTAACTCAGTCATCATGACTTAGTTAACTGACCCAAGTTGTTATGAGATGAAATTACAATTTATTTAAGGGAAAAATAAATTAGATGCCTCACATTCCTCACTCTCGGTACATCAAAATTCCTCACCAGTGTAGGTCCATTTTTTTTGTCCTTTATGGTTGCCAATTTCACTGTTTCTTGTTGCAAATTTCAACACTCCCTCTCAACAAGAAAGGAATTCAATCTATCCCAGTCTGGTACCTTTGGAATTCTGCATGCAACACTTATCTAGTGTTGTTTTCACCTACAATTCCTGAAATTGAATAGCCTCCGAACAACTGAATCAATATAATGCATTTTTCATTAGAGTCTTTTGAATGCTGCTAGCTATTACAACTATCTATTGGACTCTTTACGCTACTGCTGACATCTGCATTCGTGCCCTTTTCATTGTTTCCAACTCTGATTTGCACTCTATTATATGATATCTGTCACTCTGATTTATGTCTTCCTGACATTTGACTGCATCAATCTAACTGATCCTTCCTACTACTATTTTACTATGGAATCGTCGTAACTAGGCTTGATCCATGAAACACACCATCTCAATGGACCCTGCCCAAATTTCTTATCTTGGGATTATGTCTACAAATCACCCCACCTTTCATCTAGAGGTATGGCTGCATGTGCTCCCTCTTCCCATCTGGATCGAAATTCCCCCCTCATGGAGGTATCTGATTGAGTAGACGCTTCCACTTGGTCTCCTCTCTGCTTCTCCAATTGTGGCTACTCCAAAACCTTCTAAGACTGCTTTTAAGGCTGCATGTTGAGAGGTAACTTGTCCTCCCTCTCAAAAACCAAGTCTCTAACCTCTGCTTTGCTCCTCAAATCTTTGCATGCATATGTTACCTCAAGTTCATATAGGTTCTTGACCTGCACACATTGTAACTGTCCTGCCATTACAAAAGTTTCTAAAAAAGAGTTGATTTTAAATCGACGATATCTTCCTCATCCGAGCTCCGAATTTATTTTCCATTTGGGTAGTTTTTCTCAAGGAATCCAAATATGCTATTTTTTTAAAAATTTTACACCAAAATCTTCAGATATTCTCTGCAAATTCGCTACCCAAAAATTCCTTCTCTGATACCATGTAGAAAATCTAACCAACGAGATTCAATCTGATCTTGTAATGTACTAAAACAAGATACTGAATCCTTCCTACAATTTTTGGAAATAAAACACGATCGCATAATCACATATAAGTAAGAGAAATAAATTATCAATTTCATACCATAATATGTATCTGTGGAAAGAAACTTCAGAAAACCACTCTATCTCTATTGTGTATTAAGTCAAGGAATCATGAAACAATACAATGCTTAATCTCTCATGAGATTCTCCAACACTCTGCCAATTGTCTCTTGCTGATCTAGGAAAACTCGATCTAGTACTTAGCCAATTCTCAGGCTTCCTTCAACCTTCCTTATTCATGCAATTACTAGGGAATTAGCTCCCTATTAATTAGGAAAATTGGTCTTCCTTGATTGCACAATCCATCATGGCATCCCAATGACTTTATAATTTCACATGGGAAATTTTGTATAAATACAACTGATAGTTATGTTCCCTTTAACCTCTCACTAGCTCATCGCTTAGTTAGAACTATTTAAAATGATTTTAACTCATTTATATGAATTAAATAATTCACACTTGCACCCCACTAATGCATTATTTGCAACTGGACTCCAAAAATATTAGATTAATACCTCTACATGCCTCATCTTAGACCCTCAACTCAAATTTCTTGAGCTAACTCAGTCATCATGACTTAGTTAACTACTGTTGAGCTCCAAACATTTTCTTTCTTCCACCACATTCCACTCCATTTCCCTTGTCCATTATTAATAAAAAGCTCAATTGATCAATAGAATTAGTTAAAATTGCTTTAACAATTAATATCATGACTAACTTGCTATGTTTTTATGATTTTATCATTGTAGTACTTTTTGAACTAAATCTAGCTACATAATGCAAACATTCTGTAGCTAGTTGCCGATTCTGCAGCCGTCTTCATGTCTACGCAGGTTCCAGGTGTCATCTCAGAGAAAAACACATATGGGTGTATTCCACATCACGCCCTCATCATTTTTTTCTCTCCACGAAGTTTGAACGGAATTCTGTAGGTGGTTATGCACATGGGAACTCAAACTAAGAGGTAGACTCCTAATAGGACAAGGACAATCCAGATGTCCTTAATCATAATACGAGACCACCATCAGAGTTCCAGTTTGATTTTGATTTGGAAATACAATTATCCCTAGGTTATCTCAAGACAGTTATGTAATTTTTGTTATAAATATGGCTCTGGAAACCGAGGGACAAGGTTAGATTTTATGGTTGATTGCTAGATTTCAGAAGTCCGAAAACACTTTGTTTTGAAGTAATTTCTCTTTAATGAAAGAAGCATCATTTCCTTGAAAGCGTTGAATCAATATTGAAGTAGATTTCGTGCTACTCTGGTGGTAGAGGGCCCCTGCCTCCTGAGCAGCCTTGTTTATACGATTTAGATAAGTATTTTAGTCTCGTTTTCATTTCTAGCTTAGGCAAGTTTTTGAAGTTTATGTTCATATTTGTTTACATTAATTATCACAGCTAGACTTACTCTTATAAACTCTTCCAAAATATCATTACAATGAATAAGGCATAGCTATGGTATTGTAGGTTTTAGTTGCATTTCCTTTCGTTAATTATCACAGTTAGACTTACTCTAATAAACTCTTCCAAAATATCATCATGATGAATAAGGCATAGCTGTGGTATTGTAGGTTTTAGTTGCTTGTTTACACTAAGTGTCACAACCGGTCTTACTCTTACAAACTCTTCCAAAATATCATTAACAACGAATAAGAAACAACTGTGGTGTCTTAGATTCTAGTTGTATTTGCTTTCAGTCTTATGTTTATGTTCAATTGCATTGAATAATACAGCCATACTTGTTTTACAAACTCTTCCAAAATATCATTCATATTGAACGAGATGGACTGTAGAGTCCCATAGACTAGTTGCATGATAGTTTAGTTACAACACTCCGGAGGTAAATTGCATTTAGTTCAGCTCTGTCACTACATTTCAAGTTTGATAATGGCTTTTTAGTTTAACAATGTTCACTGTATTCCAAGTAGACTAGTAGCACTCTAGTTTAGTCTTAGCTCACTATATTAGCATTCCAGTTTAGTTGTTATCCATTGCATTTTTAAATTGTATTAGTTGTTAAATTTAAATACCACGGTCTTCATTATTTACAAAACTTCTTTTTTTCCAACTTCATATTAATACATAATCATCTGGACAGAAGCTAGTATCAGTCTAAGGCCTAGAGTATTTTGCAACCTTTTTACCATTTCACAAACAAGCCTTTTCTCAAAGACTATTCTAAAAAGGAAATCTATAACTTTTGAGTGAGGCCTAGTGGTGTTAAATTGAGTTGCAGAACAGAATTAGAAGATAGTTTAGAGTAGAAATCTTATTGTGCTACACATGTTCTTTTCCAACTATGTTCAATAAACCTTTAACCATGGATGAGATGTTGTAACATTGTAAGTTGATTGTTTGATTGTTTAATTAGGAGAACTTCATTTATACTTATCTTGTCCATTTCTCAAGCTCTTCCAACACATCCTTAATGAATGAATTGGATAAGTTCAAGTTCATGTTGTGATTTATTTCCTTGCAATGAAGTCATTATCAAGCTTTGAATTTGTTGTTTGCCATCCATAGTTTAGGATTTGTTATGTTTTAACACAACCAATAGCTTCTTTTCACCAGCATTTAGTTCTTTCCCTTTTCAAATATAAAACCATAAAACCAAAAACATCAGAAAAACACTAAACACAACGTAGAGAGAAACAAATACCTAGGCACATAAAGTGCACCACACTTCAGCAGTTTACTAACCCTAGTTGACAATTAGTGAACTCAATTTAGGAACACTAAGTTGAGCACAAACATTTTTGCGCCATTGCCTAGGAAGTGTAACTAGGTAGCCTTGTTTCTTCACTCCCAAAAACAATTTTATGCGTAGAGAGAGAGACTCAAGGGGTAGATTCATAAGAAACAGAAGCTTGATTCCTAGAACACCACTTGTTTCACCTAGACCAAGAGCCATCACACCTCCAACTCAGACCCACATTCTATCCTTTACTTATCCTAGACTTCCAGAAGACTTAAGATCAGATATTCCATTAGAAAGACCTTCCACTTCATCGATTGAACCTGTCTTAGGAGAAGATTCAAGGATCCCTGCTAGAGACACAAGCTTTTCCACTTCCACAGAAGAATCAACTATGGCAGAAGAAGGGGGAGGAGGAGTATTTAATGGAGAAAACACATTATTTGGAGGGGGCAGAGGTAGAGGTAGAAGAGAAGGAGGTAGAGGTGCAGAAGGTGAAGGAGGTAGAGGAAGAGGTAGAAGAGAAATGGGAAGTTCTTTTGGGTTTCCTATAGTAGATGAAGAAACCAATACAACTATGAAAAACATTTCACCCTCTGTCCTTCCAAACTTCTACGGACTTAAAACTGAAGATCCTGAAACCTTCCTATTTGAATTTGAAGTCCTGTGTAGAACTTATGACTACTTACAGGATGCTCAAAAACTTAAACTATTTCCTTCAACATTGAAAGGAGCATCATTGAAGTGGTTTATGAGTTTGATCAACAATTCTATTAGGACATGGGAAGACATGAAACAAGCATTTCTAGAGAGGTATTTGGATTATTGTATGCCAATCAATCATAAGGAGGAAGTGTTTAAGATGTTACAAAAAGAAGATGAAAACTTGGAAGATTTGTTGGAGAGATTTCATTACAACATCAAAAGAGAAAAAATGGAGAACTTAGATCAAGACACTTTAAAATCTCTCTTGTTGAATTCAATTAAGGATGAATGGTTGGATATCCTTAACATGATGGGAAAAGGGGATATATCTCAGCTCACATTACCTGAAATATCTGAGTTATGTATCAACCTTTCAAGAAGGAAATCCAAAACTATAAAAGGACCAAGAGACCCTACTCTTGCAAGGGCAGGTAAGTCTGCTTCTGGGACAGTAAGTAGGGCAGAGATAGGACATATGCTTGATGATTTCAAATCTGACATATTAGAGAGTCTTAGTGAACAAATAGACACCCTTAAATTACAAAACAAGCAAAAAGCTGAATCTGATGCCTTAGCAATATTTTGTCCCAAATGTAGAAAGAAGCATGCCTTGAGAGAGTGTCCTTTGGATGCAAAAGTTGTAGAGACTTGTGTAATTTGTTCAGAAAAACATGAGACCAAGAGTTGTTCTTCACTTCCTGGTCTTAAAGCTATCTTTCAAGAGGAAACTTCTGCAAATTCCACAGAATCTCTCAATTTTGTCTCTAGAAGGCCTTGGCAAGGACCTCAAACACAAGGATTTCATGATCAGATGTATAGTCAACCTCCACTAAATTGGAATTCTTGGCAGCAACCTTGGCCCCAATTTCAAAATTAATCTCAAGCTTGGGCACAAGGTTCACAAAATCCCTATGGAAGATACTCTCAGTACTATCAATATCCACAATCCTATCCACCATATCCACATTTCCCTCCTCAACAAAATCCTCAACCAAATCCTCAAAATCCACAACATCAAAATCAACCACTTTCATTACCATTTCCTCAGAAATCAAATCAGTTTCCTGCTCAACCCATACCAAACCCCAATAATAAAAATCCTTAGAATACATACATGATAGAAGGCCAACAGTTTCCAACTTATTTAATTACTCCTCTAGACCTTAGTGATGTTCAACTTAGGTCTGGAAGAATACTTGAAAAGAGGAAACCTTCTGTGATTATACAAGAACAAGACAACTCTGAGGAAGATTCTCTACGGGAAAATAAAAGTCTTGAAGAAGACACATCTTTTCAGGACCCAAACATTGAAAAATCAAAACAAAAAGAACCAATAATTTCAACTCCTATATTAGAGCAGCCATCAACATCCATTCCTACACCTCCCTTTCCAGAAAGATTACAAATTGATAGGGGTGTAGAAAAACAAATTATGGTGCCTAATTATGATTTACTAGATGAGCTGAGAAATGTTTGCATTAAGATTCCATTATTACAAGCCATCAAGGAAATTCCAATTTTAGCAAAGACAATAAAGGATTTGAGCATGAAGAAAACAAGAAAAAGAATAAGAGAGACAAATAAAATTCAACTGGCAGGAAAAATAGTAGACATTATGATGGGTAAGATTGCCATTCCAAAGTATGTAGACCCAGGAAATCCAGTTATTAAAATTCACATCAATGGAATTGAGAACCAAAACACACTCATTGACTTAGGAGCAGCAATCAATATCATGAGTAGACAAATCATGGATAAACTGAAACTTCCTAATCTTCTCTTTACACCCACATTATTACAATTAGTAGACAGGTTTGTGATCAAACCTGATGGGGTAATAGAAGACATTCCAGTGTCCCTAGATTCTTGGGAGTACCCTGTGGATTTTATGATCCTAACTCCTAAGAATAATCTAGGAGGGCATCCTATTATATTAGGAAGACCTTGGTTAGCTATAGCTGATGCTTTCATTAGTTGTAGATCCGGTGATATGTACATCTCTGACAGTATTTAAACTAAGAAATTCACTTTGTATCCTCTAGCAAGGACAATTATAGATTTAGATGATACTTAATGGATAGAGGATGAAGAAGACTTACAACCTCTCTTCACAATTTCAGAAATTAGTGAAGATAGTCAAATTATGAATACTTTAGAAAACTTTGAATCCTCTCCGGAATACAAACATGAACAATTTCAAGAAGTATCCAACATTGAGTTTTTATCATCTAGATAAATGTCTCTTCATTCTATGAATAAATTTGGCAGCTCTACAAGTGAGATATTTCCAGGTAAAACTTTAAACATAAACAAGAACCTAGAAAAATCTCAACAGGAAGAGCTAGTCAAGATCTTACAGAGACATTCTTCTGCATATGCATGGGAGTACACTGATATGAAAGGGATAAGCCCTAAGACTTGCACTCATCACATCTACGTAGAGGAAAATTGTAAACCAATCAGACAACCTCAAATACGAATGAATCCAAATCTTAGGGAGATTGTTAAAGAAGAATTGCAGAAATTGTTGAATGTCAACTTTATCTATCCCATTTCATATAGTCAGTGGGTTTCTCCTTTGGTAATTGTGCCAAAGAAAAATGGTAAATGGAGGGTATGTATTGACTACCGAGAATTAAACAAAGCTACTCTTAAAGACCATTTTCCCTTACCTTTCATAGATCAAGTGTTAGATACATTAGCTGGCAAAAAGTACTTCTCATTTCTAGATGGGTTTAGTGGTTACAATCAAATTCAAGTAGCATTTGAACATCAAGAAAAAACCACATTTACCTGTCCTTGGGGTACCTATGCTTACTGAGTATTGCCATTTGGATTATGCAATGCACCTGCAACATTTCAAAGGGCAGTACTAGGAATATGTTCAGATCTAATACATGATTGTGTAGAGGTATATATGGATGATTTCACAGTTTATGGAAACACATTTGAAGAAGCCTTAGCAAACTTGGAAAAAGTTTTAGAGAGATGTAAAGAAGCAAATCTTTCACTTAGTCATGAAAAGTGTTTTATGATGTTTACTGAAGGAATTGTTTTAGGACATCACATTTCAGGAGATGGGATTAGAGTTGATGAGTCAAAAGTTGAAGTCATCTCTAACTTATCTATTCCAAGTTGTCAAAAGGATGTTAGGATTTTTCTAGGATTTACAGGATATTATCAAAGATTTATAGAAAACTTCACCAAGATAGCATCTCCACTCTTAAAATTACTTACCAAAGATTATGAATTCAAATGGAATTCTGATTGCCAGTTAGCCTTTGAGACCCTGAAAACAAAAATTTCTAAAGCACCTATTTTAAGGGGACCTAACTGGAAGTTACCTTTTCATATTTCAACAGATGCCTCAGATACAACTCTAGGAGTAGTATTGGGACAAAAAGACCTAATTCCTTATGCCATCTACTATACCAGTAAAAATTTGACTCCTTCAGAGTTAAACTATACTGTAACTGAAAAAGAGTTTTTAGCTGTTGTTCATGCCATAAAAAAATTCAGACACTATATAACATGCTATGAAACTTTTGTTCACACATATCATTCTGCAATTAGATACCTAATGAACAAATCAATTACTAATGGCAGAGTCATAAGATGGTTATTGCTTTTACAAGAATTCAACATTACCATTCTAGATAGGCCTGGAAAACAAAACACAGTAGCTGATTTCCTATCTAGACTCCAAAACATCAAAGATGACACTCCAGTTGAAGATCAATTTCCCGATGAATATCTTTTTGCAATTTCTACTCAAACTCCTTGGTTTGCTGACATTGCTAATTATTTAGTTTCAGGAAAATTTCCTTCAATAATGAATGCAAGAGACAAAAGAAAAATCATTTATGATAGTGCAAAATATTCATGGGTTGCTAATGAGTTATACAAGACAGGTCCAAATTTTATCATTAGGAGATGTGTTCGGGAAGATGAGATGCCTGAGATTCTCAAAGCATGTCATGATGAACCTTGTGGCAGACACTTTGCTGATAAGAGGACAGCCTATAAGATCCTTCATTTAGGATATTATTGGCCATCCCTTTTCAAAGATGCTAAAGAGTATGTCAAAAGGTGTGACAGTTTCCAAAGGGTAGGGAAAAATTCTCCTTCAGGTGAGATGCCATTGCAGCCTCAGGTACATATTGAACCTTTTGAAAAATGGGCTTTGGATTTTGTAGGACCTATTAGTCCTCCATCAAGACAAAAGAGATATATATTAGTTTGCACTGATTATGTTACCAAATGGGTAGAGGCCAAGCCATTAATTTTTGCTACTGAAGCATCTGTAGTTAATTTTCTTTTTGAGGATATTTTTACTCATTTTGGTGTCACAAGGGAAATTGTTACAGATCAAGGAGCTCAATTCACATCAAGGCTAGTGGAACAATTTATGGAGAGGTACAAAATCAGACACAGAAAATCTACTCCCTATCATCCACAAGAAAATGGCCAAGTGGAATCTACTAATAAGGTCATTGAAGGGATCCTAACAAAAACTGTCCATTTACATAGAAGAGATTGGGTAGATAGGCTTCCTGAAGCCTTGTGGGCCTATAGAACTACATGGAGAAGCACAAAAAGCCATACTCCTTATGAACTTGTTTATGGAAAGAAATTTTTGTTTCCCATAGAGTTCCAGATTCAAACTTTCAAAATGGCAGTTCAGCTAGGACTTGATCTATCAGAGGCACAAAAGCACAGATTGGAGTAAATTAATGAATTGGATGAGATCAGACAAGATGCAGTTCATAAAACAAGTATAGTCCAACAGCAAAGGACTAAATGGCATGACAAGTACATCAAGGAAAATAAGTTCAAAGAATATGACTGGGCTCTCTTGTTTGATTCAAAGTTCAAGGATTTTCAAGGTAAATTTCAAACACATTGGCTTGGGCCATATGAAATTGTGAGAATTTTTGACAATGGAGCAATAAAAATCAGGACAATAGATGAAGA
The DNA here is from genome assembly GCA_034641835.2 of Pinus albicaulis. NCBI lineage: Eukaryota > Viridiplantae > Streptophyta > Pinopsida > Pinales > Pinaceae > Pinus > Pinus albicaulis. The sequence goes on along the minus strand of CM076574.1, from coordinate 437,650,900 downwards.
AGAGGTCACTTTTCTTGTGAATGGTCATAGATTGAAGTTGTATCATAAGCCACTCTCAAGAGAAGAATTTGTCAAGAAGTTCCAAAAAAACGGGGATATGAAGTTAATGAAGAAGAATCCTTCTTCTCCATCAACTTAATTGAATTTTCTGAAGTCATCATTTCCTTGAAAATATATATATATATATATAATAAAGTATAAACATGAAAACCAATCACGGATTGGCATGTTTATACAAAAAAGGTAGAGTGAAAATCAGAATCTTTCTGACACTCTAACTTTTCCATTTTGTTTTTTTTTTCCTACAAGCAGCTGTTACATAATCAGAAGTGCAAATCCATATTTCACTTGTGATTCATTTCATTACATTTCATCCATTCATCCACACTTCAGTCATTTCACTCCATTTCACTTCATTCATTCGTACTTCACTTCATTCCATACTTCATCCACCTCATTCTCATCCTAGATTTTTAAGTTTGATGATTTTCTGCAATTGAATAATACATATCATGAATTTTAGGCCACTTCTCATACTTCACTCCATTTCATAAGTTATAATCCATTCCACTCCATTATTCACTTCATTCATACTCCATCCTACCATATTTCATTATTCATTTCATACAACCTTTCATCATTCCAGCTTCAAACCATATTTCAAGTTCTCTACAGGTACATTCTGCAATCAATCAGACATTCTGCAGCCAGTTAGACATTCTGCAGCCAGACAGACATTCTGCAGCCAAAGATCCTGAAAGCACTGTCTAGTAATCATTTGATCTGCAACAAAATGATCCTGCATATCCAAGAACAAGCAAAATCAAGAAGGTTATGAAGACTCAAAAATTAATGATTTTCAGGAGAGAACAAAGCATATGAAGATCACAAGAAAATCAAAGCAAAGACAAAGGTATGAAATTATTATGGTGACATATCATGAAAATTTTTAGTATAGTTAAGTTATGAATAATTCAAAAATTTGTTTTAATTAATTTTGTTGATCATGCCTAACAAACCTCCCGCAAAAACTTTGGATAAAACTCCTTCTATTCCACCATTTCAAAACCCATATCCAATCATCATTTGAAAATCTAAATGGTTTAAGTGCTGAAGTGATTGGATTAGTCACGTCACTAAGCATTTATTGATGATTTTGAATTCGTTACAAAATATCTCCGCGGTCTTTTCTTCTGTGATATCTTTCAACTCATATACATCATCTTCAACCTCATTATATTCATTCCGTAACCACTCCATATCACTCTTTCTCGTAGCCAACTTTTAACCATTTCGGTCTGTGAAACAGAGGCATCTCTGTAACAACCATTGTCACCATGAACAGAGGAAACATCTGTGGGGCAAAAACAACTTGTTAACGGCCATTCTCACCATGAGCAGAAGACTAGTGAATTGAAGATTGAAAGAGAAGTTATGGGTCTCATCGTGAGAACTGAACCGGTTGGTACCAAGTACTTATCCTCAAATCAGAGAAATGTTACAACAAGCAGGGTGGTTGCAATTTCTTGAAAAATTCAGTGGCTTTCACAAAGAGGTTACTAAAACTTTTGCAAGATACTTTAATGGAGCCGAGGTTGAAGTTGGAGATATTAAATTCACCATTACAGAGGCTTTTATTGCAGAAGCAACAGAATTGCCTAGACAAGGAGAAAGGTGGTTTAAGAACAGAGAATTTCATAACGAAGCATGGAAGCAGATACTCAAGTCACCAGGTATGGATGTTACCATTTTTAAAAAGGGTATCCCTAGCTCTGCACTAAAGAACAAATGGAGGAACATGTTGCTTATCTTGTAGAAATTCATCACTTGTGAAGGTAGATATGGTATTTTTTATGTTTACCATATTAGGTTGATAATGCATTTCCTAGAAGAAGAACTTAATTTTCCCTTTTTCTTGCTTCATAGTTTAAAGAAAATGGCTTCAAGTGTTCAAAAGAGAATTCAATTTCTGGAAACAACCTTATACCACCATGGTTTAGTCAAGATTTTAATTGAACATCATTTAGCAAAAATGGGAGATACTTGGGATGACTTCTTGGTGAGAAATCACTTTGAGGAACCAAAGGAACCTCCACCTAAAGACAAACCTACAAAAAGAAGCAGAAAATGGAAAACCTCCAAAACTAAAACTGGTAAAAAAATACAAGAAAGTAGTGAAGAAATAATTTCTGAGAAATTAGTTCAGATTAAGAAGCAGCTTAAGAAAGAGAGGACAATAAGAAAATTTGCCAGAGAAAAAGGAGAAGGGCCATCTCAACCGAGAAGGAGCCAAAGACTTAGAGGGATACTAAAGAAAACAAAGGTTAAACAAACTGGATTCATAAACATAGAGGACGAAGAAACACCTACTGAGCAGGATTTTGATGAAGAAGCTCCTGAAATAGACCCTGTACAGCAAGAAATTTACAACTATGTTGCGACATTGGAGAAAAGAGCTTCAGAAAGTAGAGACAGAACTCCTAGTCCACCAAAATCTGCAGTTGATATCCTAAGGAGAGATAAATATGAGTTAGAAATCCTTAACAGAAATATCAAAAATGAGAATGAAATTCTAAGAGAACAGGTTAAACTGAAAATTGATATGAATTCAACCCTGTCTCTACAAATGGACAAAGTGTACAAGGCCAATGAAAATTTGAAAAACAAAAACAAAAAGTTAATCAGGGCACTTACCAATTTAAGGTTCAAGTTAGTCATCAGGAAGCCTAGAAGGCCTTTGACTGCCAGGCAAAGAAGAAGAAGAGGGTTGGATGTTCTTGCAGAGGTCTCAGAGTTCATGGAATAGTTGCATGAGGACATGCAAGAATCTAACAGTGGGGGTATGTTGAGCTCCAAAAATGTTCTTTCTTCCACCACATTCCACTCCATTTCCCTTGTCCATTATTAATCACAGGCTCAATTGATCAATAGAATTAGTTAAAATTGCTTTAAGAATGAATATCATGACTAACTTGCTATGTTTTTATGATTTTGTCATTGTAGTACTTTTTGAACTAAAACTAGCTATAGAATGCAGACATTCTGTAGCTAGTTATCGATTCTACAGTCGTCTTCATGTCTACGCAGGTTCCAGGTGTCATCTCAGAGAAAAACACATATGGGTGTATTCCACATCATGCCCTCATCATTTGTTTCTCTCCACGAAGTTTGAACGGAATTCTGTAGGTGGTTATGCACGTGGGAAATCAAACTAGGAGGTAGACTCCTAATAGGACAAGGATAGTCTAGATGTCCTTAATCATAATATGAGACCACCATCAGAGTTACAGTTTGATTTTGATTTGGAAAGACAATTATCCCTAGGTTATATAAAGAAAGTTATGTAATTTTTGTTATAAATATGGCTCGGGAAACCGAGGGACAAGGTTAGATTTTATGGTTGATTGCTAGATTTCAGAAGTCCGAAAACACTCTGTTTTGAAGTAATTTCTCTTTAATGAAAGAAGCATCACTTCCTTGAAAGAATTGAGTCAATCTTGAAGTAGATTTCGTGCTACTCTGGTGGTAGAGGGCCGCTGCTACCTGAGCAGCCTTGTTTATACGGTTTAGATAAGTATTTTAGTCTCGTTTTCATCTCTAGCTTATGTAGATTTCTGAAGTTTATGTTCATAGTTGTTTACATTAATTATCACAGCTAAACTTACTCTTATAAAATCTTCCAAAATATCATTACGATGAATAAGGCATAGCTGTGTTATTGTAGGTTTTAGTTGCATTTCCTTTCGTTAATTATCATAGTTAGACTTACTCTAATAAACTCTTCCAAAATATCATCATGATGAATAAGGCATAGTTGTGGTATTGTAGGTTTTATGATTTATGCTTGTTTACACTAAGTGTCATAGCCGGTCTTACTCTTACAAACTCTTCCAAAACATCATTAACAACGAATAAGAAACAGTTGTGGTGTCTTAGATTCTAGTTGTATTTGCTTTCAGTCTTATGTTTATGTTCAATTGCATTGAATAATACAACCATACTTGTTTTACAAACTCTTCCAAAATATCATTTCTATTGAACGAGATGGACTGTAGAATTCCATAGATTAGTTGCATGTTAATTTAGTTACAACACTCCGGAGGTAGATTGCATTTAGTTCAGCTCTGTCACTACATTTCAAATTTGATAATGGCTTTTTAGTTTAACACTGTTCACTGTATTCCAAGTAGACTAGTAGCACTCTAGTTTAGTCTTAGCTCACTATATTAGCATTCCAGTTTAGTTGCTATCCATTGCATTTTAAATTGCATTAGTTGTTAAATTTAAATACCACGGTCTTCATTATTTACAAAACTTCTTTTGTTCCAACTTCATATTAATACATAATCATCTAGACAGAAGCTAGTATCAGTCTAAGGCCTAGAGTATTTTGCAACCTTTTTACCATTTCACAAACAAGCCTTTTCTCAAAGACTATTCTAAAAATGAAATCTATAACTTTTGAGTGAGGCCTAGTGGTGTTAAATTGAGTTGCAGAACAGAATTAGAAGCTAGTTTAGAGTAGAAATCTTATTATGCTACAAATGTTCTTTTCCACATATGTTCAATAAACCTTTAACCATGGATGAGATGTTGTAACATTGTAAGTTGATTGTTTGATTGTTTAATTAGGAGAACTTCATTTATACTTAGCTTGTCCATTTCTCAAGCTCTTCCAACACATATTTAATGAATGAATTGGATAAGTTCAAATTGATGCTGTGATTTATTTCCTTGCAATGAAGTCATTATCAAGCTTTGCATTTGTTGTTTTCCATCCATAGTTTAGGCTCTGTTATGTTTTAACACAACCAATAGCTTCTTTTCACCAGCATTTAGTTCTTTCCCTTTTCAAATATAAAACCATAAAACCAAAAACATCAGAAAAACACTAAACACAATGTAGTGAGAAACAAATACCTAGGCACATACAGTGCACCACACTTCAGCAGTTTACTAACCCTGGTTGACAATTAATGAACTCAATTTAGGAACACTAAGTTGAGCACAAACACTACCACAAGTTGTTATGAGATTAAATTGCAATTTATTGTCCAATTTATTAAAGGGAAAAATAATTTATATGCCCCACATTCCCCACTCTTGGTGCATCAAAATTTATCACCACTGTGGGTGCATTTTTTTTTGTCCTTTTTGGTTTCCAATTTCAATGTTTCTTGTTGTAAATTTCAATGTTTCAGAACTTGATGTGACCTTCACAAAATATGCCATTGAAATCACATGCCCAGATTCTCATGATAAACCTCTATTAAACTTGATATGCCATAAGATAACCAACAATATTCCATCCTACTTCCTAGCTCGAACCGACCATTAAGGTATGTAAAATTCTTGTGAAACCTCACATGATGAACTTGCTCTTGGAGGATGAACATGGCCTCTCTTTAGGAACCCTTACTTGACCCTCTTACTCAACCTACTTGAGGACTACATCTCTCTTCGCCTCCTTGAGCAAATGAGCTCCTTATCACTTGATGTTCTTTCCTTCATCCTAAGGCCTCCTAAAATATTTTTTCCTGGAACTCTTAGGAACCCTCTAGAACTTATGGGTTTTAGCCACTTAGACCTTAGGAAATATTAATTTTCCTTTTTAATTTTCTTTTAGATTTTAAACCCCATATTGGGTCCAAATTCCCTTTGCCTGGCTTCTTTTCCCACAAAGCCTTTTGTGACCAAACTCACACAAACCCATATCACTAGGCTTGTGGCGTACCTCCCAAGCTACACAATTCAATAACATAGTCTAGTTGTAGTAGCCGTAACTTGGTCAAGCTCTTATAGTCAAGCAAGGTCTTGGTTGGGTTCCCAAGTTGCAAATTAAGTAACGGTAGTTTTGAGGGCATGATAGCTAGGGAGGGTGAGGGCATGCACATTAGGAATGAAAAGGCATGCTAACACATGTCGGACAATGTCAATGCATGTTGAAGAGTGTTAGGGAGTGTCTGGGCATATCAAGGGATAACTAGGTCAAAATGCATGGAAAGGAATGAATAAGAGTGTTTGCTAGGGATTTTTAGTGAATTCAAGTGTGCTATGGATGGAGTGTGTTAGGAGAAGTTCATAATAGGATTTGCAAGAGGAAATCCTACGGTTGTTGTACGTGGCTCGACATAGCAGTTTTTGACAAACGGAGATCACTTTGTGCTAGGCACAGCATTGTTTTTCCTTTAGCTATTTTTTTATATGAGATGTGGCATGCTTTGGCTACATGCTCATGTTTTAAAATATTCTAGATAATTTCATATTTTACATTGTTCTGTATAAGTTTTGGGGCACTCGACTTATGTCGGTTTATATCTTGTGTGCCTTGTGTATCTTGTGGTTCTTGCAAAATCTTAGTTAATGTTCCACTGTTTATATGAAATGAACATACATGTGAAATATTTCCTATGTAAGCTATGTTTCTTAGTTTTTTTATGGCCATGGCTAGATCATGTGATCCTTGTCTTGGTAACTAGTCAAGTGGGACAAGTTGAGCTTGAACATGAGTGGCATAAGATGAGTTATAAGCAATTCTTAGGTGAACAAGCTGGCACAATCTACTTGTAGTTGGTGCAATTGGTCAAGTTGTTGTGGTTGAAGCAAGACAATATTGTCACATGAACTGTAGTAGCCAAGGAATTGATTGGGTTCCCAAGTTGTGAAAAAATTTAAAGGCTAAGTGTGAGAACATGAGTGCCAAGGCATGCTAGGAAATGCTAAGACATGTCAGATAGTGCGAAGGCATGTCAAACATGCTAAGATGTGCCAAGTGATAAGGAATTACAAGATTTAAAAGGGTGTGTCAATGCATGCCAGGGATTGTCAGGGCAACGAAAGGGAGAAACAAGTTAAACTACAAGGAAATGAACACATAAGAGGGTTAATAAGTCAACAATTTACCTTTTCGAAGAGGGGCATGCTAGGCACACCAACACTAGGTGCCAATAGGTGCTAAGTGCAAAGTCTTGGTGGATTCTAAGTGCCAAGTCTTCCTTTGTTGCTTCTAATCTACTTTCCAACAGTTGATCTCAAATAAATTTAATATTAAACCATGCGAAATTATACCAAGCCATGTCAACGTATTCCATACATGCTAAGACTTTCCAAGTGCCAACACGTGCCAAGTGCCAATATGTATCACATTGTGTTATGCATGCTATGAAGTGGAAGGGCATGTTGAAGAGTGCTAAGGTGTGCTAGAGAGTGATAATGCATGTTGAGGAGTGTTAAGGAGTACTAGGAAAAAACATTAATGGAGCACTAGGTCAAAATTCATGGAAGCTAATGAATACGAGGAACGTGTGCCAAGGACTGGTGTTAATGAGTGCTAGTTGTCATGCCAAGGAGAGAGTGACAAGGTATGATAAGGATTGGTAAGGCATGCTAGGGAATATCAAGGCATGTTAAGAAGTCTCAAAGTGTGCTTGGGAGTTCTAGGGAGTGCTAATTATATGTGCCAAATAGTTCCAAGATATTCCAATACATGCCAGGTGCTAAGGATGTGTAGGGTGCCAGGGTATGTCAATATGTGTCAAGAAGTTTCAAGGAAACAAAAGGAAGAACCAATAATAGGGTTAATAATTCAGGACATTATATTTTTCAAAAGGGGCATGCTAACTGCACTAATAATAGGTCCCAATACATGCCAAGTGGAATTGTGTGCCAAGTGCTAATGTATGTCAATGCATTCAACCAAGGTGTTCCAGGGCATGCTAGGGACTACATGCATGCCAAAACATGCTAGGAGAGTTCTATGTTTTGCAAGCGCATGCCACCATGTGCTTGGGCATCAGTCTCATGACAAGATGTTCTGGGTACAAAGATATTCCAAGACATGTGAGGTGCTAAGAAATGTTAGTGTGTGCCAAAGAATTAATTTAAGGTGTTCTTGGATTGTTGAGGAGTGTTAGGTATTTCTCATTAATAGAATTGACAGAGCTTGATTATGTATTAAATAATATATTTCCTACACACACTAGTGGGACTTTGTTTAAAGGGAATTTTCTAGATAATAAAATTAAGAGATATGAATCATGTGTTGACCCATAGGAAAACTCTATTCGAATAGTCATTACTTGAGGGAAATGATACACACTAATTACTTCTTAAAAAATTGCCCGACTCTAACCACTATGGCCTTGGACATATTATAAAGAAGACTCCACAATAATGGTATTAAATCGTTATCTTTTGACAAAAAATATATTGACAAGGACATAACGTCATCAAAAACTCATTGGAATGATCAATGGTGACGAACATTTTTTGACCATCACCAAAAGTAACAAAATTAGCGTCGATGAGGGTCATTAAAAGTTCGTCACTAGAAGTGTCACCAAAGAGAGAATTAGTGATGGGCCTTTAATGATCCTCACCAAAAGTGTCATTGAAAATGGCTTTGGTGACATACCTTAAAGGACCATCACTATATACACTTACAACGATGCTTTTTTAAGGACCGTCACCATATGCGACATTGGTGACTGACCTTAAAGGTCCGTCACAAGCATGACCCTCACCAACGTCCATTTTTATTGTAGTGAATAGAGAAATTATGGCCCTCCCCCAAGTTTATTAAATCCAAGATCAATTCTATCTGGAAACCAAAGATGAAAGGGGAGGTGGTTTCTTCCTTTGTAGGAAAGGGCTTCTTCACTTTCTACTTTGAACTTAAGGAAGATAGGGATTTGATATTTATAAGTGGTCCATATTTCATGGACCTCAGGGGTTTTATTTGGATAGGTGGAACCCTAACTTCAACCCATACTGTGATATCCCTACTATCATCCTAGTATGTGTTAAGTTACCCTACCTTCTCTGCATTGTTGGAACAATGCCACATTCAAGCTGATTGTTAATTCGCTGGGAAAATATATCGATTATGCTAAACCCAAGGAAGGACTTTTTTTCTATGCTAGATTTTCTGTGGAAGTTGATCTAAAAAAAGGGATTTTGACAACAATCAATATTTGAATGGATGATTGGACTCACATCCAAGAAGTTGACTATGATTAACCCCATTTTAAATGTCAGATCTATCACGAATACAGACACTTCGCAAGAAGTTGTTCCAAAGCTCTAACTTCATAGGACAACCAAGGGGGGTAGGGGGATCAATGGAAGCAGACCAAGAAATTAAAGGGCCCTACCTAGCAACATGCCACAAATCAAGGAAAATAGACCAATCAATCAAAACAAACAAGCAACAACACTACAACCCAAGAAAATAAAGCGAGTTTTAGTCAGTGAGGGAGTCAAAAGGGTACATATAATAAAAATGAAGTGTTAACAAGCCTCAACAATGAAGAATTCCCTTCCCAAAAGGCTTAAGAGTTTGTTTCACATCACCAAGAAATACCTCCAGAACAAGAGAATCCAATCCATGAGGAGTCCCCATATCCTTCATACGATTCATCATAAGCAAATGAAGAGGTGTACCTTTCCTCCAAAGAAGCCACCACACCAGTCACCATGGTGAGTTCAAAATTTTAAAAAGCATAGGCTAAGAAAAAGAAATAAACTAATAGAAAGGTCCGAAGAACGAGAAGGAAAACTAATAGAGAAATTAGGAAAGAGAAAAACAAAAATGAAAAAGAGTTGGGGCACTAAAGAACCATTCCTAGACATCTAGTAGACCTCAGAAGCAAAGAGGGAAAAAAGGGATGAAAAAAACCGCCCTAAAAGAGGCATATCTCTCCAAAAAGTAAGTCATGAATATAATCTCCTAGAACTGTAGAGGGTTTGGTTCGAGAAAATAATAGAAGAAGCTAAATATTTAATTACAAAGGAAAAGCCATATATTTCCCTCTTCTAGGATACCAAAATGGGTGAGAATGATCTCTTATCTATTTAACAAAATATTTGGAATATAAGTCTCATCCTTTTGTAAAGCTCGAGGGGAGCCTCAGGAGGATTTTGTACTTTATGGAATCCAAACCAGCTAAGGCTATTGAAGAGTTGTAAGTCAAATCATTGAATCGCTACAACTTTTCAAAGTTTGTTAATAAATAAAGTATGTACAATCATAAACCTTTACATGCTAATTCACATTAGGTAAAAACAAGAGTGTTGCGAATCTTTATTGGCCCTAAAACAAACTGTCTTTGGGGATAATTGTATCTTTGGAGGTGATTTTAATATTGTCCTTTATCAGAAGGAGAAGAGGGATGGGTCGCTTATCAAGGTTCCATTTCAAGAATCCATGGAGGAATTAATAATCTCATTGCAATTCATGGATATTAAGCCCTCCATATTATGTTTCACTTGGAATAATAAGAGGTCAGGCCCTAGGCACACTACTGCCAGATTATATAGATTCTTGGTCTCAGACAATTTCCTATATTCTAGCATGTCTCTCCACTCCTTTATTCTCCCCTAGAATGGATCATACCATAGGCATATCAATTTATTAATGAGTACCCCATAGAACTATAGACCCATTCCCTTCAGGTTCTCGGCGCTCTAGTTGCAAATCCCTGAATTTTATGAGATTGTTAACACATTAAGAGATTAAAAAAAAGAAAAAACAATGGTTGAAAATGGGGATCTCTGATAATAAGCCATCCCTCCTTTCTCTATAGAAAAAAATTGAACAAATCCAATCTTAGATAGAGTCGGAGGAGGTATCTTAAGAACTTCTTCATCAAGAATTAAAAACCTTCCAATCATATCATGCTCGGTTAAGACTGGAAAAAGAATTATGGAGACTAAAATACATAAGTGTTTGGCTAAATGTAGGGGACAAAAATACAAATTTTTTTCACAATCAAGCAAAGAACATAGAGAGAAAAAATAAAATCTCATAAATATAGGTGTAGGGGAAAAAACTTGACAATTTTACACTAATTTAGGAGGTGACATATGATCATTTCAACAATTTATACTGTAAAAATGGGAAAATAAATCAGGAGGTAAAAAACTTCATGCTTGAACAATTTCTGGAGATGGTGTTGGAAGAAATGACACATGGCTCACATCCCCTCCATCAGTGGAAGAAATCATTCAGGTTGTGTTCTTCTTTCTCTCAAACAAAGCTCTAGGTCTAAATGGATTTCCTGCTATTATTTACCACAAACTTTGGGAGTTAATTCAGAAGGATTTAATAAGAATGATAAGATAATATTTGAAGGAATTGTGTACGGGGGAGGGATAAACTCCTCCTTTCTTTCCTTGATCCCTAAAGAAAGAAACCCCTATTCTTTTTCTTGATTTATACCAATTTACCAGTGTAATGTTTCATATAAGATAATTTCCAAAATCCTTGTTTTAAGGCTCAAAAATTTTCTCCCCAACACTATCTCTGAAAACCAAGGGATTTTTTTCCCTGGAACGAATATTTTTTACAGTGTAATTATGATACAAGAGGAATTTGATTCCAGTTGGGGAAGAGGATACCAGGGGATGGTAGTAAAACTGGACATGGATAACACTTTTGATAGAGTCCAACATAGATTTGTATTCATAGTAATATGAAAGATGGGTTTTCACAGCAAGTTCATTCAATGGGTAGCACTGTTTATAGGCTCCCATGGATTTCTCCCCTTATTAATGGTAGAGACTCACTTTCTCAAGGCTTCATGGGGGCTTAGACAAGGATGTCCCATATACGCTTTGTTGTTTGTGATATGGCAGACTCTCTTAGCAAAATATTGGAATATGAAATAAGTTTGGATTGATTACATCGAATTCGTTTCATGGAAGGCATCAAAAGTATTAACCATGGTCAATTCGTTGGTGATACCATTTTGCTGGGACGAGCCTCATCAATTATTTCCAAAATATATAGAAAAATACTAGATAAATTTATGGTAGCCTCAGGATGCCTACTTAATGAGAAAAAATAAAAAAACTCGCTTTCCAAAATATCAACCCTCTCTGTCAGAGAAAAATCAAAGAAGACTTGGGATTCAAAGTCACGACGGGCTAGAAAGACTTCAAATATTTTGGAATGTCAATCAGTATAAAAAAATCCTCTTGTCGACCATGAAACAATATCATAGATAAAGTCAAGAATAAGATGGAAAATTTGGTATCTCACTAGCTTAATAGCGTGAGGAGATTGATCCTCTCCAAAGTGGTATTATCAACAATTCCACTGTTCTAGTTTTTTTCGCTTTTGGCCCCCAAATTCCTTTTTCTTAGATTAGGGAGCCTCCTTCAAAAAATTTTATGGGAAGGAGGTAAGTCTGCAACAAAGAAATATCACTTAGTAAAATGGGCTACTTTCTGAGCTCCAAAGCTCCATGGAGGTTTTGAAATTGAATATCCCTCACTATGGAAAACTGTGTTTGGAGCGAAGCTAGATTGGAATCTCACAACTCATCCAAACTCTTGATGGGCACAAATTATGAAAGTAAAGTATCAATGGAATCCTAAAATCGATTCGCGCATGCATTGGTAGCCCATCTGGAAACTTAAAATTTCTGCATCCTTTTTTATTGAATCTCACAAAAATTTGGTTCCAGGAAATAAAGAATCCATCCAAATTTTGGAAGACTCAACTCTTCAACAAAAACCATTAGAAAAATTGAAGAGATCTACCTAATGAAAAAATTTATGCAAAGGAATGGAACAAGAGATTTAGTGAATATCTCTCAATGGGATGAGGAAGGATGGCAGACTAACTAGAATCTTGGGGATCTCTTCAGTGCCTAACACCTCTCGGGGAAACTGTGAAGAAAAAATTGTTTGATGGTTCTCCTATTAATCGATATCTTTAGGATAGGATATGATGGAAGGCTTCTTCATAATTTATCAAAGAAGTGTACTTGGAGTTTCTTTTCCAATCCAACATCCCCCCAAATTCCTCTTTTTGGAGAAATTTGTGGGGCCATGATGCTTTGCCTAAGGTCAATACTTTCTTTTGGTTGTTGGTCCACAAAAAAAATTCAACTATGGAAAACTTGGAAATGAGAGGAATCTAGGGTCCGTTGAGATTTCCATTGTGTGAAGCTTATGAATAATATATTCTCCACCTCTTTCTTTAATTCTCATTAGCTAAGACTATTTGGTCTTAGGTTATGGGACCTATGTTCTCAAGAAATCAGTGGTTGGTAGAAATCCAAGGCTTATATTTTGTTTGGAACAAACATTATTTGGGCTCCCTTCAATCCAAATCCTCCTTTAAATCACTTTGGTTGGCTATCCTTAAATATATTTGCTGTCAAATTTGGCTTATTAGAAAATTTGTGGTATTTAAAGGCACCTCCTGATCTTCTTGGTATTTTCGATTAAGAGCCCTCTCCTTTTAAATGGAATTAATCCCTATTCCATATGCTTCTTCCTTGGATGAAATTAAAGAGAATTGGATATGTTACCTATCCCCTAGTATTCTCTCCCCACTGATTCTATCCTTGTGCTCACCCTCCTTCAGTTCGAAGTTGCAAATGTCTCTTTTGGAGTTAGAAGATTGGACTAAGAAACAACACAAATGGAATATGTATTTTCATGGGGTGTCAAAAAGAAGCCTAAGGGTGGTAGGAGGGGGAGGGATTCTCATTAATATCGATGGATCAATTGAATCCAGGTACTCATGGGGGCTTGGAAGAAGATAAAATAACCAAGTATAAATGTATGGGATTTTACAAGGCTTAATCGTTTCCAAAGATAAAGCCGTGGAAGACATAATTATCTTTGAGGATTAAATTGTTACGATCCAGTATATCATTAAGAGAAATAGCCCAAAGGAAAACTATCTGGAAAGGTCTCTTTAGAGAATAAAAAATTTTATGGCTAGTTTTCGGTCTAGGAACACCTTCCATATTATAAGAAGCAACAATATAGAAGTGAGCATGTTATGCATCTAGCTCAAAGAACATAAGAAAAGATAAATCAACGACCTAAAAGTTGTCCTCTTCGAGGGGGAAACCTCCTTTACATTACATAAATGAACAATTCTTGGATGATACAAATGATAAGACTTCAGTATATATAGGAGTATAAGGGGTCTCAATATAATCAGAGCATACAAAATAATAATAATGTAAGGGCACAAAAATAACACTAGTGGGCTTCTATTGGGTGCATCAATAACAAAATGGGGGATATATGGGCACAAAAACAACAATAGGGGGCTACACTAACAATAATAATAAGGGGAATGCACTAGTATTATCGGGACATAACATGCCCCTCTCCTTCAAAAAAGTTTTTTCCTCAACTCTTGAGTAGCTTTAAATGCTTATGTATAGAATTATCATCCTCCCATGTGGAATCTTCAACGGATAAGTTCTTCCACTTAATTAGATGCTCTGAAAATAATCGATTTCATAGCTGTCAGGTTCTTGTTTTTGTGACTGATTCAGGCTCAAATATGATTTTTCCTTCTTCGTCATGTTCTGGAAACATTGTTTGAACTCGGAGATTATCATCGATAACCTTCTTTAAGCATGAAACATGGAAAACTGGGTGTACTTGGGAAGATGCAGGAAACTCCAATTTGTACTCCATAGTACCAATATTTTGTAACACCTTGTAAGGACCATAGTACTTGGGTGATAATTTATTATCCTTCCAAGCTTGATTGAGGGACTTTTTTTGTATGGTTGTAGCCGTAAAAATACTAGGTTACCTACATCAAAACTTCTTTCACTACGATGTTGATCTGCTTGTTGTCTCATTCGATTATGTGCTAGCATGAGGTTATCCTTTAAGAGTTGGAGAACTTGTTGTTGATGCTTGATGCTATCTTCCACTGCTTGAACCTTAGAATTTTCTCTTAAATATGATGTGATGGATGATGGATGATATCCATAAAGTGCCGTAAATGGGGTAATTTTTGCTACAGTATGGAAGGAAGTGTTATACCGCCATTCAGCTAGGGGTAACCACTTGAACCATTGTGTTTTTTTATTAGATATAAAGAAACAAATATATACTTCCAAACATATGTTCACTATCTCAGTTTGCATGTCAGATTGAGGATGATAAGATGATCTATGAGCTAATTGAGTATCAAGAAAATAAAATAATTCAATCCAAAAAATTTTAGTGAAAATGGGATATTTTATTTCACTTACAATAATATTTGGGTTTCCACGTAGCTTTTGAATTGTTTCCATAAATGCACTAGCAATTGTATTGGATTTAAAAGGATCATATAATGCACAAAAGTGTGCATAGTTGGTAAGTCTATCAACTACCATCATGATGACACTTTTTCCTTCAAACTTGGGTAAACCTGTGATAAAATCCATTGAGACCTTTTCCCAACGCTGACTTGGAATGGCTAAAGGTTGTAACAGATCTAGGGTCTTAATTGTCTCAAATTTATTTTGTTGGAAAACCAAACATTCGTCCTCAAAATTTTGAATATCAGATTTAAGGCCATCCCAAAAAAATTCCTTCTTGACCATGTGGTAAGTTTTTAAAAATATTGAGTTCCCTCCTAAGTGGGAGGTGTGCAATTCCAAAACAATATTTTTCTTGAGTTGGGAATTCTTACAAAGATATATGCGATCTTTGTACCATAATGAATCATTTTTCCAGCTAAATGTATCAGATATATTGGGATCTTGCTGCAACTTTTGAGTGAGTGTCCAAACCTCTTTTTCATTCTTCCATTCATCCCTTGCTTCAGTGATTCAATTGGGTTAGATAATAGAAATGGCACAAAACAATTCTTCCACATACTCATCCTTTCTTGAGAGTGCATCTGCAACAACATTTTTCTTCCTTTTTTTGTATATTATTTAAAATTCATAACCCAACATCTTTGTGACCCATTTTTGTTTCTCTTCTAAAGATAATATTTGTTCAAAAAATCATTTAATACTACCATGATCTATTTTTACCTTGAATTCTCTTCCCCTTAGGTAAGGTCTCCATTACTTTAGTGCATGTATTATTTCCAAAATTTTGTTCTAAAAAATAGGTTTGTGTAAATAATTTCCTTTGATTGGATAACTTTCAAAAGAAATGGATCTCCCTTCTTGCATTAAAACATCACCAATTCCATTTCCCGAGGCATCACATTCCATAATAAAGGTTTTTTTCAAGTTTGGCGTAACTAATACTGGTGCTTGGAACATTTCCTCTTTCACATGTTGAAAGCCCTTGGTTGCTTATGGAGTCCAAGAAAATGCATATTTCCTCAGTAATGTTGATATAGGTGTTGTTATTCTCCCATAATTCTTAACAAACTTGCGATAATACCTTGTCAACCCATGAAATCCTCGAAGATTATTTATGGTTGTGGGGATTTTCCATTCCTTAATGGATTTATTTTTGTTAGGGTCTACCTTAGCACACCCTCATGAGATACAATATGAGCCAAATATTCCACCTCATAAATTTTTTCTCCTCCAAATTTTGTAGAATCAACCTTGTAGGTTATGGAAGGCTAGGAGCAACAACACTTCCAACTTTATAGTTGTGAGTTCTAGACTTTCTTGTTACTGTAATTTTTCTTTCAATTTTTCTTACTACCCTGAATTCATTCTCCAATGAATAAAATTCCCAAAGGAAAACATCATTTTGGATGTTATCCTTCAAATTCCCTATGAAGACATCAATATTATGATCCTCTGGAATATCAGTTACCCTGATATTCAATTTTTGGAAGTCCTCAATGTGCTCTACCATTGAACCCTTTTGTTTTAGATTTATCAATTGGCTAAAGAATGTGTTGTTATTTTTATCCTCATAATGTGCTATCATTTCCTTCATAAAAATTGACCAAGTGACAAGTGGTTTACGAGAACAAATCCATCGATACCATACAAATTTATTTGGTTCTAAATATAAAGATGCAATGTGTACCTTTTGTTTGTGTTGCACATCATGTAGATCAAAATATTGTTCCATCTGTAGTATCCATGTTATCACATCTTCAACATAAAACTTCCTCATATCTATATTTGGAATGTGGTGGTTCTTAAAACTCACATTGGAGTCTATAAAATTAGAACTCATATTCCTTTTGTCCTCATCATAATTTTCATGGATTACCTTGTCACCACTAGGAAGCCTTTCTTGCAATAACTTTGTCAACCCTTCCAACTTGACATTCATCGCGTCCGTTTCTAATTTTAAAAACTCCATGTTGCCTTTTATTTTTTCTTCTAAACCATCCATATTAGATTCCAAGTAATTTTTGTTACTATTTGTGAGAGCGAAATTTGCTGCACTTGATCTTGTAATTTTGATATATCATGTTGCATTTCTTCCTCTTCTTCATGTGTCATAGTAGATATTTTTGGTTGCTTACTAGGTGTATCCATTGTTTTGTTTCAATGAAGTTTGGAATTAAACAATGATATCTATGCTTCAATATTCCCTTTGAATCAATTCAAATGGATTTTTTAAACAAACGTTATGCAAAATGTTTTAAAAAATACACACCTTTTTCTTATGTTTAGGAGCACGATATTGAAATTGTTTTATCTCTACAATTTTGGATCTCCAAAACCTAAACGTTCTTATTATGGTAGCCCTATGACTCTACTTTCCAACCCCACAATTCAAATCAATATTAGATTCTTCAAGAAAGAGTTATGCCCAATCTCCCACGATCACATGATTACAGATTAGTTCAATAGAGTGAAATTGTACGAAGTTCCACGTGTCATTATTTCGACCTTAGGCCCTGAAAATTATACCCAAAAAACTAAAATTCATCAAATTTCAGTCTCTTTTTACAAATTCAAATATCATGCTCGGAGAGAAAGTTATGACGATTTTCCCAAGGTCACCTATTTGAGATGGAATTATGGAGCCTGCAGAAACCCTAAATTCCTCAAATCATATCTCCAAAAATATAGTGAACCAAGATCATAATTTTGTACACGAGTTTAACCAATATTTTGGCTCCACGTGGTTAAAATTTCATCTTCTGAAGCTTCTTATAAAAATATTTATAGTAAAAATTCCAGGATGACCTATTTGAAAAAGTGAAACCCTAGAATCCAAAGATCTAATACCAAATGTTATGCAACCAAATCAAAGAATAGAAGATAAGATAGATCAACGACTTAAAAATTTTCTTTTTCTAAGGGGGAGCCTCCTTTAAATTACATAAATTAGCAATTCTTAGATTATATAAATGATAAGACATCTTAAGTATATATAGGAGTCTAAGGGCCCACAATATAATGAGTGCCTACATAACAATAATAATGTATGGGCACAACAATAAAAATAGGGGGCTGCACTAACAATAAGAATAATGGGAATACAATAGTATTATAGGAACCTAATAGAGCAGGATAACAAATCTAGCTTACTCCCTTGAAGAAACTGAATTGGTGATAAATGATAATAAAAAAGGTACCTATTCCCTAACCTTCCATCCATGAACATTAGATACAAAACTAAGGAAAAAGTGCATTGGAGTTTGGTAAGAATAAAATTCATTTCAACAAGACACTCCATATCATATCCCACTCTTTGTAATTATTCCATTATTCAAATCTTGGGTCATAAGAAGAGTATGGATGACAGGCTTTGCTCTGGAAACATGGAATGGTACAAATATTTGTGTCATGCAGGCATATTCATTTGTTTTTGCATGCTTGGACCTTCATATTTTACTTAATTCAACGTTGGTACATCCTATTTTATAGATGCATGATGGAATTTCTTGGTCGATTCATTGGGAAATTTAATGTTGAAGTAATGGTGTTCATTTGGATTGATAGGGGTCATGATGTCTCTTCAATTGAAGGTATTTATTCATAGGAAATTAATCTCAAGATTCCTCTTCCAAGAAGGCATTCTAGCCAGGATGTCTTGATTCAAGCTCTAGTCAGAAGCACTGACTCATCTGTAAAGTTCATAGTTTTCAGGGGGGTGAGGAATTTCAGCCTATGTATTCTCTGGATTTGGGGACATTCTGGTTCAGAGTTCTAGTGGCCTAGGATGAAACTGACTGAAGACAGGAATTCGAGCACATGTTGTGCCTCAAATAAAGAAGCTATGGCTATTTCTATGGACTTTTCTCTTATCTCTCTCACCCAATTGTGATTGAAGGGAAGTTCTAGAAAAAATGGTTTCTATATTTCCTTTAGTTTGGAGATTTGGAAGGTTTTTTATAAAGAGAAATATCTCCTAGACATCTTAGAGTCACACCGGTATTTACTGTTGGGAAATTCCCAAAGTATCAAGGCTTTAAAGGGGTGGCACCACCCTAGGAATTGGAATTGGAACTTCTCTCAGGGTGTTCAAATGGATTCTGACTCTAATTTTGGCTCTTCGTCCGCGGATCTGTCGGGTGATGGATGAAGTGGATTCTCTCAAAAGCATGTTCATGGAATTATGTATAAGCTTCGAAGCTCTGGCTACAACATATACACAAAAGGAATATAAAGGAAGACTGTAAATTTACCTCAACAAGCCTACTTCTCCCAATGAATAAGTTTTCCTATATGAATTATGTAAATATTGTTGTTTTTGGTCTTTTATCAGTAAGAATAGTTGGTCTTATTGTGTCACCAGTTTTCTGTAGTTAATTGGTTAGGCGAACTCTCAGTCGTGATTAGTCTCAAAACTTTGCTCTCTATTTTTCAGCCTCTCTATATGTAGGTAGTAAGTTCAATTTGTTTTTTAGTCAATGGCTTGACATGTTAAGGATGCATAGTTTCCTAAATTGATCATAGTTTCTCTGAATTTTGAAGATGTAACTCTCGTGTACCAGATTGCGACTGAGCGCATAATTCTTATTAATATTACTCATTTTTGTTTAAAAAAAAATTAAAGAATTTATATTAATACAACTATATTAATAAAATGGTTGATGTACTTCACTTTCTTTTGAGCGGATGTATTTCAATTTTTTTTAGTGGAGTTTAAACATTTTGTGTTTTTAAATCTTTTTCACTATAACGAAAATTGTATTTCACTAAATTTTTGGGGTGGAGTTTAAATGTTTTCTGTTTTTAAATATTTTTCACTATAATTTTCATTATATTTGATGATATAATTTTTTAAATTTAAATTATATTTTTGAAAATATAAAATATTTTAGTGTTATTAAAAATTTAAAATATTTATATTAATACAACTATATTAATAAAATGGTTGATATTTGGTTATTGACATTGTTTTCCACCTTTTAAAATTAATGATGTTGATTGGGATATGAAAGGTGGAAAATGATGCCGATCAATGTATATCAACCACTTTATTAATATGGTTATGCTAATTGACACCAATATGCATAGGGAGGATTAATAGACCATAATTTCCTATGGTTAAATATGGTCAAGTTATGTTTGATGACAATTTTCCATGGTTGGATATGGTTGATGAGGGATAACCATGGTTGTTAAGGGTTAACCATGGTTGATGTTGATTGATTGTGTTTGACTATGGTTGATGAGGGCCAACCATGGTTAATTATGGTTGATTATTCTTGACTGTGATTGACTATTATTAAATAGGGTCAAACATGTTTGATGATCATTAACCATGTTTGATGAAGATTGAACATGTTTGACCAGGGGAAGATGGGGATTGAACATTGGTGACATGGGTGATCATGGGTGACAAGGGTTGACCATGGTTGACTATGGTTAAATATGGCTAACCATAGATCATCATGGCAGTGATGAATGACCATTGTTGAGCTTATTTGACCATGGTTCAATATGGTTGACTATGGTTCAACTTGTTTCCCTTGTTGACCATGGATATATTTGTTTAAGCATGATTGACTATGGTCAACTATGGTTGACTATGGGTGAGCATGGATGACCATGGTTGTTAACATTTAACTAAAGATGAATATGTTTGACCACATTGACCACGGTTGTCCATGCATGAACATGGTGAACATGGTTGACCACGGAGACCATTATCGACTATGGTTCAAACATGGTTGAATATGGGTGACTATGATTAAATATGGTTAAATATAGTGAAGTTATGGTTGATGAGGGTTTAATATGGTTGTTGAGGCTTGAACATGGTTAAATATGGTTAACTGTGGTTGACAATAGTTAATTATGGTTGAAGAGGGTCAAACATGGTTGATGATGGTTGACCATAGTTAATAAGTTTAATAAGTATTGACCATGGTTAGTGATGGATCAATGGGGATTAACCATTGGTGGCCATGGTAAAGTACCATGAGTGATAAACGTTAATTTCGGATGACCATGGTAACCATGGTTAACCATTCTTACACTAATTTGACCATTGTTGAACATAGTTGACCGTGGATGAACTTCTTGTCCATGCTTGACCATGCTTAACATGTTTGACCATGAATGAGCTTGGAAATGAATGGTTGACTATGGGTGAACATATTTGACCATGGTTGGCAACATCTAACCCTATATGAATATGGTTAAACATGCTAACTATTCTTGACAAAGTGGTTGACCATAGATGACCATGTTGGCCATCATGGGGCATAGTGATCGTCATTGACCATTATTGAGTTGGTTCAACCATTGTTGAATATGGTTGACTAAGGTTGAACTTGTTGACGATGTTGGCCATGATGACCATGTTTATCTATGGTTGAGTTTGATTGACCATGGTTGACTATGGCCAACTATGTTTGACTATGGGTGAACATGGTCGACCATGGTTGTGAATGCTTAAGTATAGATTAATATATTTGACCATGTTTGACCATGTTGAACATGGTTGACCATGCCCGACCATGTTTCTCATGGTTGACTATGGTTGATAGTGTAAGCCATGATTGAGCATGATTTTCCCATGTTTGACATTTGTTGATTAATTTGGCCATGTTGACCATGGTTATGTAAGGTTTGACCATGGTTAGCCATGGTTGACCATGTTATCTATATTAACCACATCAAAACCGGTTGATATATGTTGATTGAAAATGTTTTCCCATGAAGACTATATAGCACCATGTTTGGCCATTGCTAACCATTGTGACATTGTGACCATGTTTGACTTTGTTTATTATGGTTAATTATGGTTGACCATGTTGTCTATGCTTCCATTGGTTGAAGATGGTTTAATATGTGATAACATTGACTATGGTTGACCATGGTTGACAATTGTTATCATTTTTTACCATTGTAACATTGGGATATTATGACTATGTTTAACCCTGTTGACCATGTTTGATAATGAAGACTATGCTTGACCATGTTTGGCCATGGTTGACTATGGGTGACCATTATGACATTGTCACAGTATGACACTAAAATATGGATGTCACATTATGGCATCAATTTTTTATTCATCACATTGTGATGTTGATTTTTGTTCATTGCATTGGAACGTGATTTTTTTTCATTGCATTGTGATGTTTACTTTTATTCATCATGTTGTGACATTGTTATATGTTCATCACACAATGACTTTGTTATAAGTTCATCACAATATGGAATTGCTTCCCCATTCATCGCATTGTTTCGTGGATTTTATTTCATCACATTGCGACGAAATGTTTTATTCATCGCATTACATCAAGGATTTTAGTTCATCATATACGACATCAATTTTTGTTCATCACATTACGACAACGATTTTTTTTCATCAAAATGTGACATTGATTTTTCTTTTCTACAATGTGACTTTGATGTTCACTAGTCACATTGTGACTTTGAATATTTTTCATTACATGAGACATCATTTTTGTTTGTCACATTGCAATGTCAAATTTTGTTTATTACATTGTGATGTTGCCTTTTTTTGTTATGCAGTGACATCGATACTTGTTTCTTACATTGCAACATCAATTTTTTCCATCACATTGCAACATCAACTTTCTTTCATCACATTGGGATGTCAATTTTTTTTCATCACATTTTGATGTTGATTTTTGTTCATCACATTTTGACGTTGATTTTTGTTCATCACATGCAGGTCAATTTTTTTTTGTCACATTGCAAATTTAATTTTTGTTCATTACATTACGATGTTGATGTTTATTTATCACATTGAAAGTCAACTTTTTTTCTTCACATTACAACATTTATTATTGTTCATCACATTATGACATCAAATTTTGGTCATCACATTGCAATGTTGGCTTTTTTTGTCACATTACAACATTTATTTTTATTCATCACGTTGCAACGTTGATTTTTTTTCAACACATTGCAACATCGATTTTTTTTTTGTCACATTGCAATGTTGATTTTTTTGAAAATGGTTGAGTTTGTTTGGACATGGTTGAATTTGGGTGAGAATAGTAAAAAATGGTTGTCAATGTTTAATAATAGATGAATATGGTTGACCATGTTCACTATGGTTGACATGTTAACCATGTATGCCCACGTTTGATCATTATTAAACTAGTTTGACCATGGTTCAATATGGTTGCAATGTTGACCAAGTTTGACCATGGTTAGTTATGGTCAACCTGTTAGGTCCCTATAATATTATTGTAGCCCCTATATTGTTATTTTTGTGCCCCATGTAGCCGATATATTGTTATTATTTTTCCCCATAGAATCCCACTACTATAATTGTAGTTTCCTTACATTATTATTGTTATGTAGGCCCTTATTATATTGTGACCCTTTAGACCCCTACATATACCAAGGAGTTCTTGTCATTTGTATCATCGAAGAATTGTTTATTTATGTTTTTTAAAGGAGGTTTCCCCCTCGAATAAGTTTATTTTTAAGTCATTGATCTATATTTTCTTCTATTTTGTGATTTGGTTACATAACATTTGGTATCAGAGCTCTAGATCCTAGGGTTTCGCTTCTTCAGAAAGGTCATATTGGGATTTTCGCTATAAATTATTTTCTTGTGAGGCTTCAAAAGCTGAAATTTCAACCATGTAGAGTAAAAATCTTAATGAACATCATGTAAACATTTATATCTTGATTATCTATATTTTCAAAGATATGGTTCAAGGAATTTATGGTTTATGCATGCTCCAGAATTAAGTATCTAATAGGTGTTATGAGTAAAATAGTCATAACTTTCTCTTTGCGTATTAGATTTTAATTTTGTAAAAAGTGATTGAAATTGATAGACTGTAATTTTTAAATTAATTAATTTCTGGGCTGAAGGTTAAAAAAGTGACACATGGCATGCCATACAAGTTTGCTCTACTGAACCAGTCCATAATCATGTCATCTTAGGAGATTTGGAATAAATTTCTCTTAAAGAGTCCAATTTCATTCTAGCTTGAGGTGTTGGAAAGAAGACACAACAAGTTGCCTCAGGATGAATGTTCATACCTTGGGAGGAAAAAAGTATAGATATACAACAACTTCAAGATATAGATCCTAAAAGCAAGAAAAATATGTGTATTTTTTTTTTAATTTGCATAACTTTTGTTTGAAAAATCGGTTCGAAGTGATTCCAAGGGCATATTGAAGCATAGATATCAAATTTTGGTTATACAATTCCTTGACACAAAAAAGAGGATACAAAATAATCCAACAAAAATCTCTACTATGACAGATCAAGAAGAGGAAGAAATGTAACATGATATATTATAATTACGAGACCAAGTGAAACAATTTTTTTCTCTCACAAAGAGTAACCGAAAATGAATTGGAAGCAGTGATGAATGTTAAGTTTGATGGTTTGGAAGAAAAAATAAAAAAGGGACATGGTATTTTTGAATGATGGTTTAAAATAAAACATGGAAGCAATGATGAATGTCAAGATGGAAGGGTTGAAGAAAGGTTTGACAAAGTTTTTGTAGAAAATTTTTCCTAATGGTGACAAGGTAGTCCCATTGAATGATCCAGATTTATGGAGGAACACAATGAAATACAGAGATACACATAAATGCAAAGATGCAAAAAAAATAAAACTTCATTTCATTAATAACAAATAACTGAAATATGCCTACAGACATAATGGAAATAAAATAGCTAGGGCACTGGTAGCTTATCTTTGGGAAGAGATGTGGTGGCTACAAGCCTCTGAACTATGTTACAATGAGGAAAAAACTAACCCTAGGAGATGAAGCGCCCAAAATATGGGCCCCGTTTGGATAAATTGGTACAACAACTTCCCGGGGACGTAACTTTGGCATACAATCTTTGTTTGACATGCACAATACCTCCTTAGAAAGATCTATCTAAGGACTAAAACTTTCGATGTGAGAAACATCAGTTGAGGACCGATGTTACTCCTAGGTTTCCCAAAAAAATGTCGCTTAGGGCCTCAAAATGGCTCCGGAAGTTCAGGACTCGAAAACACTGCTAAAAAAGTAAATTGTGCTACAATTAAGGAAAATTAAAGAAACAATGGTGGGGCCCCAAGTGGAATAGGCGAGTGGCCACCAATATTCACCTGGATCATTCCTTCCCCCTTAGGAAGAAATAGTCCCCATTGCATTGAGTTCCTCCATGAGATGAGGAAACTTCTGCTAAAATTGGTCCCTGGTGAGCCACTTGGCTTGGTGCAGGAGTTGGCCAACTTTGACAACCCGATAAAGTTGGATCTTCGACTAGCGAGTGTTACTGATTTGTGTGTCCATGATACTATTTGTGGTGGACCATGCAGTTTGGGTTTAATGCGTGTGTGTTTTTCTGCAATGTCAGAGGTGTCCAGTAGAGGTGGGAAGTACGGCTGAAGACAGTCCACATTGAACATTGGGTGCATTCCAAGGAATGGTGGAATAATGAGCTCAAATGAATTGTCCCCTACAGCCTTGGTGATGGTGTATGGCCCATATTAGAGTAGGCGAAGCTTGTAGTGGGGTCCAGCGAGGTGCTCCTTCTGAAAATGTAGCCACACTTTGCCACCCACCTGGAAGTTGTATGGCACTTGATGTTGATCATGTCATTTCTTGTACTTAGAATTGGCTCTGTCCAATATGTCATGAACCTATTGGCAGATGTGTTGAATGCGCTCAATGAAGTTGTTCGCCCTTTCAGCCTTAGATTGGACATGAGATGAATATGCCTGAGTAGCCGCAAATGGCATGGCTATGACAATGGGACATAGTGGCTGGAATCCCAAGCCCACCTGAAAGGGGATGTGGTTGGTTGAGCTATGGAGAGCCCGGCTATAACTGTGCTATACATAGGGAATGATCTCATCCCATGTGCGTGGATGCTTTGAGTTGTACATGCATATAATGTGTACGATCATTCGGTTGACGACCTATTTTTGGCCATCAATTTGTGGATGGAAAGTTGTGGACTTGGTGAGCTTGGTGTCCAGCATCGACCATAGGCTAGACCAAAATTTACTGAGGAAGTTGCTATCCTGATATGAGATGATAGACTGTGGGATCCAAAAGTGTACCCACACTCATTCAAATAAGATTTTAGCAGTGGCTTCTTATGAGATATTCTTCTTGGAGACCATCATAATGGCCAGCTTCGAGAATCTGTCGAAGACCAAAAAAACACAGTCATTGCCATCCTTATTAGAAGAAAGGCCCGACATGTAATCCATGGAAATGGATTCCCTAGGTCAACTAGGGTTAGGTAGCGGAGTATAAAGGCCTTGCTTCTTAATGGTTGGTTTGGAAATGACACAGGCAGTGTAGGACTTGATGTACTTCTCGACACACTATCGAAGGTTTGGCCAATAGAAATACTTTTGCAAAACTACCACTATTTTCTTGACCCCGAAATTTCCAGCGACCCGACTATAGTGCGTTTCCAAAATCATCTTGTTACGCTTGCTTGAAGGAAAATAAATATGTCCCAGGTGACATAGCAGTGCATCCTGGAGGTGAAATTTTGGAACTTGCTTACCCTCTAAGAGCTTTTTGTGTGTGTGGTAGAATTCTGGATCACTCTTGTAGAGAATCGACCAATCATAATTCTCATGCCCACAATATTTGAGCACGGTGGTTAGCGCCATGAAGGGCGGTTGGCTAAGGTAGCCTACAACATTGTTGGTGCTTCCCTTCTTGTACTTGATGTTCAAATGAAATTTTTGCAGGTATGTGGACCACTTCTGATGGAAATCGTTCTGCAACTGCCCTTGTGTCTGTATGAACTGTACAGGTCGGTGGTCTGTGTGGATTGTTGTTTCCTTCCCCAAAATGTAATGCTTCCATTTTCGGCAAGCCTGCACAATGAAATACATTTCTCTGTCATAAGTGGGATAATTTCATATGGTGTCAGAAAGTGTATCACTGTGATATGCCATCGAATGCCCCTGTTGAGTAAAGACTACCCCAATGGCATATTCATAGGCATCTGTCTCGATCTCAAATGGTTGTTGCAAGTCTGATAATTTGAGCACTGGTGTAGAGCAGAGGCGATGCTTGAACTCTACGAATGCCTTACATTGAGGTTCATACCAAAAGAATTTTTTTTTTGCCCTTCCCTTGGTGACTTGACTCAAGGACCAAGTGATATGACATAATCCCAACACGAACCTACAGTAGAAATTGGCAAGACCCAAAAATATGCAGAGCTCTATTAAAGTGGTTGGGGCTAGCCAATATAGAATTATTTGGATCTTGCCTAGATCCACATGGACCCCCCTCCCATCAATAATGTATCCCAGTTACTATTCTTGGGTCATGCCAAAAGTTCACTTCTCCAAATTGGCACACAACTTGTGTTGCCACAACATTTGGAGGACCTATCGGATGTGGTGGAGGTGCTTTTCCCAAGTCTAGCTGAAGATTAGGATGTCATCCAAGTACACCACTAAAAATGAGTTGGTGAATGACCGCAAGATGTCGTCCATCAACATCATGAAGGTTACGGGGGAATTTTTCATCCTGAAAGACATGACCAACCATTCGAAAATGCCCTCCTTGGATTGGAAGGTAGTCTTACACACATCAGAAGGTTCGATTGGTACCTGGTGATACCTACACTTCAAGTCGATATTTCTAAAATATTTCACCCCCTTGAGTTGGTCCAGAAGGTCATCAATCTGTGGGATCGGGTACCTATTCTGGATATTGATCTTGTTCAATGTCCGATAGTAAAAATAGAGTCTCCAAGTCCCATCCTTCTTTTGCACCAGCATGATCAGGCTCCCATAGGGTGATGAACTCGGTTGTATGTGACCTTTCTACAAAAATTCCTAGATCTACCTCTTGATTTTGTCAATCTCCAGAATAGAGCGCTGATAGGTTGGTCCATTAGGCAGTGATGCACCTGGGGTCAGATCGATGGAGTGTTTGACCTAACAGTGCATAGGTACCCCTGCAAGGGAGGTGAATATGTCCTCGTACTCCTCCACGACCTTGTCCATTTGTTGTTGCCATGTGGAGGAGCCCTCTTGTTTGGTCAATTTAATTTTCTTAAATTGATTACATAAATTATCGATTGGAGTTGGTAAACTTGTGAAGTGCAATTGCAAAATATATGCGAGAAGCCTCTTTTATTCATTTATTTTATTGGTGTGATGATTGGATTTGTAGAGATTACTTCTAAGGATGTTTTTATTCTTATGTTCCGAAAGAAATTGATAAATTTAAATTACAACTAAGTTCTAAAAATCAACATGATTTCTAATCTATAAAAACTGAAACAAACTTTCTATATCTTATGAAAAAACCTTAACTAATTTATTTGTTAGTCTCTAAAAATTATTATTCTGTAACAGTCTTGTGCATGAAGATAAAATCGAATTCTAAAAAAGGGAATTTATATATTTTATATTTTTGAAATGAAATGTTATGGAAATGAAACTTGTAAAGAGATCACTATAGCTCTTGAAAAGAAATCACTCATGAACTGAAAAGAACGCACTCATATGCTGAAAGGAAATCACTCAATCACTAATGTTTTGAAAATAAATCACTGATTCTCTTGAAATAAACCACTCATGAACTTGTAAAACTACTTTAAAATAAATCAGTGTTGCTCTAGAAGTAAAACTATGAATCCTCTGTAATTTGACAATTCGAAAGGAAAGATTGATGAATCTACATCAAATGATAAAAAAATACTTATGAAAGAATCTACATAAAATAAAAAAATGAAATTATGGAAGTAACTACAACAAATGACAAATTGGAATTCTGGAAACAACTTCATCAAATGAAAAATTGGAAACATCAAATGATAAAATGAAAACATGAAAACAACCACACTAAAAACATAAAATTCATAACCTTCACTGTTTGCAATGGCCCTCTACAAGCAGGTGGTCAAATATTTACTCCAACAGTTAGTTGTGCATCAAGTCTTCAAGGTAATTCTTCATTAAAAAGGAATGAAAAACAAAGTTTTAAAACTTCACAATATGCTTCAGAAAATTAATCTCTCCTCTTTGATTCAATGGAGTGTTTATCTATAGGTTTCAGTGTAACTTCATGGAGATTCATATGGCTAAAGATCAGAACTAAATGGAAACCTATTTTCCATGAATTTGATGAAGCACGGTCCATTCCAGCCTATGTTTTCTTGATTGGCCATTTATTTACACGTGGGCGCAATGTTTGCTCATGCAACTACAAAATAGGGCTCCAAAGAACCTAAAATATCTCTAAAATGGTAACAAATTCAGGAAAAATACTCAATCAGAACTTAATTGGGCCCATGCTGAACAAAACCCATGTTTTTTTTTTCCGAGATTCAATTTATTTTTCTTAGAAAACACGTTTGAATTTGAGTGGTCAAAACTGCTACGATTTTCCCTTGGTCTTTGCTTGGAGGTCCACATGTGTGAGCTGGGTGGAATTTGACCAACAACAATCCATATTGGAGCTTCTAGAAATAATTTCTATGTGTTGGATTTCATTCTAGAGTGGTGCTACTACCTCAACCATGGAGACAGTTGTAAAAACTGTAGAAACTTGTACAGTCAAACTATCATTAGTTAAACCATGCATAATTCTCTTTAATTCATTAAAAATAATAGAAAGAATAATAATAAACCATGTAAACATGTATGCGGGAATTTGGTGTGTTTATGAAGAAATATGGTTAAAAATGATGAAAATCGGCGAATGGAATGATGTCAAAATGAATGGTTTCATCAACAAAATTATGAAAAATTGGAGGCTCAACATTCCCCCACACCGGAGATTTTGCATGTCCTCATGAAAACAAAGCATTGCAAAGTTTCATAATCCAACCGGTTCCTTGTGTTCCTTTATTCTTTCATTTCAACTAAATCCTTGACCAAAGCTGCAAGAGAGCAATATTGACCCTTTATCTCAATAAGATGCACTTTTGTCCATCCCTTCATTATTTATTATATGCAACTTGTGTGAAAATAAATAATTCCCACATAGTAGCATATCCAAGTACTTGTCGCTATTTTAATTTTTCTCAAATGGAAACCATGTATCTTTACCTTTTTTACTGCCACATGCCTTCAAAATCCAATTTTGATGAAAAAAATACGTTGTTGTTCAAAATACCGAAATCTACCCTAATCTGTCCAAACTAGTGAAAAATCAAAATGTGCCTTTAAAAACTGCTAAGAAGTCCTGGAAAATTGCATTTTTTTTTGAATTTTTTTCACATCTTACTCGAATTATCATACTATGAGAAAACCTAGAAGCTCAAAATTTTTTATTTCTACTCCAATATCTATAAATATTTGTTCCAAAACTGCCTCTGGAAAAAGCTACTACAACAATAGCTGTAGAAACTGCAACTTTTTGCAGTTGTTGCAAAAAATGTCAAGTTTTGCAAAAAATTGTTTTCTCTGAGTTTGAACTACTGATTTGGATTGTGTATTGCACGCTGAAGTAGAAACCATGAAACATACTGCATATTGACTGAAATAGGCCCGAATTTATTGTTTTTCTTGAAAATGAAAATGAATGAAAAAGTGTTGTAATGGTGCCATAATGCTGTTGTTGAATGAAAAAAATATGAACATGCTGCTACAAGAAACCAATAAAATTTATTGTTGGAAGTTGTTGTTGATTCCATAAACCATTAGTCTTCATCACAACAAGAATTCATGGTACAATTCTTACAATGCAAATGAATGTGTCGAAGTCAAGCATGGGAAGAAATCATTGGATTACCGATCAATGATGAAAATGATCATTAGCCAATGTGAGACAACTCACCGATAATGTAAATGAGTGTCAATGTACCTGAGTGCATCTTGACAGGGACGAATGAATGTGTTGAAGTCGAGTCACCTACAAGATCTGACAATCAAGAGACATTGTTGTATTCCCATTGTTGTCAATGAGGAGGCTTTCCATTGATGTATGCAAGTTCAAAGGCACTACAAATAATCTGTAATATTGATCCCAAATAATGTGTTGAGGTCGATGGGACAAGATTTGTTGGAAGGTGGGCCTTAAGGAATTCCACATCATCCAACTCGAGCATAGAGCCAAAAATGATTTGAAGAACCATAATAAAAGATTGAAGACATCATGACATTGCATAACTTATTGTGAACTTTGCTCGCTAGTTGCCTGGTTTTCAAGCAAAGATCATGTCCAATTGTGCCAACAAGCTAGTTTTCACAATAGGACTTATTTTTTCTCTTTACTTTTTTTTTTTATATGTCCTACTCTACTTGAAAAAAAATTTTATTCAATTATATGAATACTTCCAATGGAACCATGTTCATAACAAGATGATAGATAAACTAATATGCAGGTTTGAAAGATACTCTTTGATATGTACTGGTATAGGAGAGAGCAATTGTCTTGATTGACATGATGTCAGAAGATACTGAAGAATTAAGCATTGGGATCCGATGACTGCCCTGAACCAAGATTCAATGTAATCTTGTATTCCTTGGCTTCCTACTATCATGTCATGCAAGTCTTCAGAGATGTGATCGTCATTCATAGAATCGGGTGATAGGCATGCAAGAAAATTATCAATCTCAGGTTCCAACAACTTCTCTTTATCAATAAGCATCCATGATTCTTGGACCTTATCTGAATCTTCTTCTTTTGGTTGTTGTTCTTTAATGGAAGCTGGTGAATCATTTTTAAATACCTCAAAATTGTAAGTGGATTGAGGTGTTTTATTGTCGGGGATTTGAAATTTTTGTGCAGGTAGTGGAGTATGAATGGATATTAGGGGTGCTTATGTGGTTGGTAATAGGAAAGGTTGAATTGAGGTCAACTGAGGGTGATATTGATATTGTGGTGGAGGTGAATGGTATGGATAACATTGATGATGTTATTGAGGATAATGAGGAAAATATTGAGGATATGGTGGATTTCCTTTGTAGGACCTTTGCCAACTTTGTTGCCAAGATTTGTTTTGAGGTTGGGATTGAGATGGCCAAGGTTTCCAAGGTTGGTTTTGAGGTTGGGATTGAGATGTCCAAGGTTGCCAAGGAAAGGGTGTTTTCCAATTACTTTGAGATTGTTGCACATGACCTTGAAACTGCGCATAAGGATATTGCATCGTATTGGGTTGATGAGGCTGCTGTAGTCCTCTTGGAGCTACATAACAGAGTTTCTCTTTTAATTGATTCACTCCATTATTCTTTTGGTAAACTACCTTCAACCCTGGTAATGATGGGAAATCTTCAGTAGTATGTGAGTTTGCACAAATTTTACAAATTTTAATTTTATCAAGTGGACATTCATGCAAAAAATATTTCTTTGTACATTTACGACAAAATAAAGTAACAATTTCAACTTTTTGCTTGTTTTTCATTCTTATTATGTCAGTTTGTTCATTTAAATTACCAAGAATGTTTAGAAAATTGTTAAGTTTGACTTACCAATCCTGATGTCGACTTACTTACTCTTTCCATTAAATGGAACTTGAGAGGATCTTACATACTTTTCTTTTCCTCTTGATATGTTCTTGCATAGTCCATAAATATCTTGAAATGACAATTGATAGACATCTCCTTTTCCCATCAGATTAATAAGATCAATTCATTCATCCTTTATAGCATTTAGTAGGAGATTTTTTAATGTGTCTGATCCTAAATTATGCAATTTAGATATTTTGATATTATAAGTAAATCTCTCCATTAAATATTCTAGGCTTTCATCATATTTTTGGTTCATCTTAATGACTTCATTTCTAAGGT
>CM076574.1:437427462-437617992 GCA_034641835.2 Pinus albicaulis | reverse complement strand
TAGAGACTTCTTCAAATGATAGAATTCACTTTGTATTTTTTTTTTTTTTGTGGAACAAATGTGTAGTTCTCTGCAAAATAAACTATTGACAAAATGGTCCCTAGTGGAAAAAATT
The DNA here is from genome assembly GCA_034641835.2 of Pinus albicaulis. Lineage (NCBI taxonomy): Eukaryota > Viridiplantae > Streptophyta > Pinopsida > Pinales > Pinaceae > Pinus > Pinus albicaulis. Next base: position 437,617,877 of record CM076574.1, on the reverse strand, counting down.
CATGAGATTTTTTGAATTGCAAGTCCTGCCATCGAGCTTTATGGGAATTCTTGGTGTATTTATAAATTGATGCCTCAAACTTTCTCAAAAAATCTATCAAAAAAATTTCTTCTTCTTGTAAATCAATTGTTTTAGCACATGTAGTACTATTTGAACCAATCCATATATGAATATATTCATATCTCTTCCATTTCACTTTTATGTTGGACAATGGTTGATCATTTATACCAGTATGATATTTGTTTTAAAATAAAATCAAATTTCAACAATCATCGCATTTTTTTACCACCAACACATTTATTTTGGTAAAATAATTAATGGTTTTCTCTTCCACATAGAATTTGAGATATGAAATCATGGATAGTGGAAGGAGGAGGTGAATCTTTCCAAAATATTTTACCAAAATTAAGGAATGTGTCATAATATAGCTGAAATTCTACATGATAACGACAACAACAAGTGTTGCGTACAATGATAGGTTTAACATACCATGGTTTTTGTTTCACAAAAGCAATAATTGAGACATTAATTTCACGATTCTTTTCTATGAACTTGTTGAAAAAATCTATCTAAGTGGTCTCCAACAAATGTTTTGCATGTTCTTCGTACTGTTTTCGTGTTATTCTTCTTCGCATCACATCCCTTGCTTTTGGTGAAACATGTGAATTTTTCATCCAATATTCATATATTATTTTTTTTAACACCTTCTAAAAGTCTATATTTGTATGGTTGCCTACAAATAACTGTCCAATAAGTGAGTTCATCATTTACATTTTTTTGCAATCGAAATTTCCGATGTTTGTGCAAATTTTTCGTGAGGTTCCTAGTACTTGTTCCTTAGATTTTACCAAGCGATTCTCCTTAGTACTTGATGAAACCATTGCCATTTTTATTACTATATGTGCATCTAAATCACTTTTCTTTCTAGATCTTCCAATTGACTTTAGAGCATTATTTATATTTTGTATCACATTTTCCTTCATTTTTTTTTAATGTTTTGTTGATTTTCGAATACCGAATAAAGTTGTAGATTCTTTTAATTTCTTTGATGTTAGTAGACTCTTCAACATTTGGGCTTGAATTGCCAAAGTTTCATCTTTAAAGAACATATCAATAATGCGCTTAACACAATATCATATAACATGATCAACTTTTTTATCTCCATATGTGTGAGTGTCAACATTTTCTAACATCTCATCATCGATATTGATTTCATCTATACATATTAGAATTAAATGTATATAATGAATTTACATCTTCAATAAACAATTAAATTAATAAATATGTATAATTTCAATAATATACATTCAACATATATATACATATCTGGTGATTCAATTTCTTCACTTGAATTTCTTTCAACATTTTCAACATCTTCAATCATTAGTTCAATATCTCTTTCAATTTCTCTTTCAAATTTCTTTCTCATCATCAATGTTTTGAGGAATATCTCTCCCTATTTACATTACAAAATATTTTTCAAATTAGTTCATCAAATAAAAATTAATTTTCACAATACACTATTCAAATTTTAAATATCAAAATTATAATATTTACATTTACATACTTGCTTCAACTTCTAGTTGAGGTTGATTTTCCCTTTCAATATTTGAGTGTTTTTCTCTTTTTTTTTGTGATATTCTCTCCCCCGTTCTCTACGTTCCTTAGGGTCTCTTATTCGATCATATTTTCTCTTGCAATTCCTTTGATTTCCCATTATAATTTAGTATGAAGCTCAAAAATTTTCCTTCAAAATCCTGTAAAAAAAATCATTTTAAATGTTTTTCACAAAAGACATACTTCAACCAAAAACACTTACTTTAAAAATTATACCAAAAAAATATCTTTTAAAAGTGAAATGAAGCTCAGAATATTTCCTTCCAAGTCGTGCAAAAAAAAAATTCATTTAAAAAATTAGACAAAAACTCACTTAAAAAAATAATTATAAAAGATTTACTTCAACCCAAAACACTTACTCTAAAAAAATGTCACTTTAAAAAATACCTCCAAAAAGTGTCCTTTGAAAATTAAGCCCAACCACTAAAAAAATGTTTCTTTAAAAAATACCTCCAAAAAATTTCCTTTGAAAATTAAGCCCAAAAAAGGTCTAAAAAAATGTCACTTTAAAAAATACCTCCAAAAATTTTCCTTTGAAAACTAAGCCCAAAAAGATTCCTTTGAAAATTAAGCCCAAAAAAAGTCCTTTGCAAATTCAGCCCTAATGAAGAAATGTGCGAAAATATGCGAAAATAATGATTCTGTTTTCGGCTATTTATATAGTTGCGAAATGTTTTTTTGCAGGGGCTTCATTTCATTTTCTGCCCAACGTAATTTGTGAGTAGAAGTTCAGTCGAACTTCTATAAAAATTTCGGCCAAACTTGTTTATCGTTAGAATTAACGGGATGGAGTAGCAAAAAAAAAATTGGCCGAACTAACAGATCTACAACTACACAACAACTCGGCTCTGAACACATTTCTTCAACTTTGGAATGATTAAACTCCATCAAAATTTATGAATTTAACTTTTGTAACTAAGACAAGAATTTTCAAAATTCAATATACTTTCAGGAAATATAAATTTTATGGAATTCCATATATATTTACTAATTTTAATTAATTTTGTAATAAAATGGGTGCAAACAATTTCTAAAGGTCATTATGATTCAGTGAAATCAAAATTGTGTATCTTCCAAAATACGCTATAAAAAAAGGAAAAAATTATGGTGCATTACATTGGTCCGTCGTCTGTAATGGGTAGCTTTTAGATTTTTAGTTTATAACTAATATGTTGAGAAACTTCACGTGAGCTGAAACATATTCAAAATATGCATTTTTTTCATATTGGATCAGTTCAAAAAATTCTAGTAATTATGATATGCATAAGTTGGTTTCGTAAATATAACAATACTGAAGTAGACTCTGTCTAGATTATTGTAACACATTTTTTTTCTCAAAAACACAAAGTTTTCAAAGAATACACCAATGCGTTTCAACATGAATTTTTATGAATCCTTTTATTGTTAAATAACACACACTCAAATAAATGTTAAGTTGACATATCAAATGTGAATACAAAAATTCCAAAAAATAAGTAATAGAAAGCTTATAAAATATCTGACAAGTTTTATGTTTGTCGTAAAATGAAATTCTAAACAGAAAAATTGTTTTGGCTTGCAGAAATTTGAAGAACAGAAAAAAAAAATGATATTTTTTTCTCAAAAAAGGGTAACCCAACTTCACATTTTCATTGTCCCATTAATTTTCGTTGTACATTTTCAGATGTGCACTCAAAACAGTAGGAATGCAACCTAGTTCTTTCATGATATTCATTGTTTCAAATACTTTCTCCAATTGGCCTATTTTCAAATAACCAACGACAAGGATGCCATAAACATTTTCATCATGCGTGCAATTTTGCATTTTCATGGCATTGACTAACTGCATAGCAGCATCCAAGTTATGTGTAAATAAAATTAAAATTCAACACATATTATCGCACATCACCTACTCATTCTTTTACTTCCATCACGCACACATAATTAATTCATCAATATTTTATTTGCTAGACTTATATACAAAGGTTAAATGTTAGTCTTCAAATAAGGGCATTTTTTGCATAATGAATTCTGTCTCTTCTTCCTGTGTCTTGTTAGTTGTGCTCTTTCCCATAGTATTTTTTAGTTTCCTGACTCTATCATTTATTTTCTAGACTTATATATACAAAGGTTAGATGTTAGTTTTTAGATGTTAGTCTTGAAATAAGGGCATTTTTTGCAGAATGAATTACGTCTCTTCTTCCCGTGTCTTGTTACATGTGCTATGTCCCACAATATTCTCAATTTCCTCTTCTTATTTATTGTTGCTGGTCTCTTATTCTTGATCTTTGTTGTCATCACTCCATCTCCTGCAACTGCTTGTAGTGGCCTCCTCCTCTTCTACTCATTGTTGAGTTAATTTTTATGAAAAAACATATTGACGATTGTATCTCTGACTTCCTTTATTTTACTACATTTGTTGTACAATACATAGAATAAATTTCTATTTGCTAGAATTATATACAAAGGTTAGATGTTAGTCTTGAAATAAGGGCATTTTTTGCAAAATGAATTATGTCTCTTCTTTTCGTGTCTTGTTACTTGTGCTCTGTCCCATAGTATTCTTAGTTTCCTCTCTCTATCCACCTTCTAATTCTTGCACGTTGTTGTGATTAGTTTCTTCCTCTTCTTGTTTATTGTTGTTGGTCTATTCTTCTTGAGAATTGTTGCCATCACTCTAGCTCCTACAACTACTCATAGTGGCCTCCTAATCTTCTTCCCATTGCTGAGTTAATTTTTATGAAAAAACATATTCAAGATTGTATCTCTACTTCCTTTCTTTTACTACATTTGTTGTACAATACATAGAATCACTTTCTATTTGCTAGACTTAAAAACAAAGGTTAGATGTTAGTCTTGAAATAAGGGCATTTTTTGAAGAATGAATTCTGTCTCTTCTTCATGTGTCTTGTTACTTGTTCTCTATCCGAGAGTATTCTCAGTTTCCTCACTCTGTCCACCTTCTGATTTTTGCACGTTGTTGTGATAGTTTCTTCCTCTTCTTATTTATTGTTGTTGGTCTATTCTTAATGAGAATTGTTGTCATCACTCTAGCTCCTGTATCCACTCATAGTGGTCTCCTCCTCTTCTGCTCATTGCTGAGTTAATTTTTCTGAAAAAACATATTCAAGATTGTATCTCTACTACCTTTCTTTTACTACATTTGTACAATACATAGAATCACTTTCTATTTTCTAGAATTATATACAAAGGTTAGATGTTAGTGTTTAGATTTTAGTCTTGAAAAAATGGAATTTTTTGCAGAATGAATTCTTGTAAGTACTGGAAATAACATAAAATTCAAAGAAACACTCACCGAGAATAGTAAAAATATGGGACACTTGGAACTAGAATTTTTATCTCTATTCGCTGCTTTTTCAGTGTGAATTGGTCTTAAGTAAACTAGGTATTAAGAGCAGGTATTTTGGAGTCCATTTTAATTTAATTATTTTTTCCTGAATTGTAATATTATTTTAGAATGAGAACTTTTAAATAATAATTTATTAGTTTAAATGATTATTATATCTTGTTGTAATAATTGAATTGATTTATTGAGAAGAAATTTTTTCCTAAATTGAAATATTATTTTAGAATGAGAACTTTTGTATAATAATTTATTAGTTTACATGATTATTAGATCTGATTGTAAGAATTGGATTGATTTATTGAGAAGAAATCCTTGAGTAAAATAATTTTTCCAGATTCATTTACCCACTATGATATAAAATTGTTTCAAGAGAGATATGAACAGGTAGCATTGGATCGACCCGTAGTTGTTTTTTATCAGCTCATCAACATATATGTCATTGTACAAGCTTCACATCAGCAATTAAGTTGTCAAGCCTCCCAAAAAATAACAAAACAAAAATGTGGTAGGAATTCAAAATTATCTTATGGTCATACACAAGGATAGTTTTCTTAGTATTTATGTAATTTTATTCTAAATTCTAGAATATTAAAAAAAAATGATTTATAAGTGAAGTTAAATAAACAGTTAAATTTTTTAAATATTTATGAGATTCCTAAAATATTTTAAAATCTACATTAAACTACCTTTACAAAAGAGTAATTTTTTCTACCTTTGAAATCCTATTGCTTCAGCCAAGAAGAGCATGAGAGGGCATAATATTCACCCTTTCATGAAGTGTAGGCACCTATAGAATCTTAATGCCAAGTCATCCCACTAGTAGCCTCTAGTCACTCAATATCTCATTGAAAGCAAGGCATATCACATGGTTTTAGTGTTATCATAGTAGCATTCTCCCTGTGCTTCCTAGTTTATAGCAGCCATCATTTGTCCATACTATACAGATCAATCATCTCACTTGTATCAAACAATCATAAAATTTTAAAATTGCATTAAAACATATATCCAGTACACAACATTTTTCATTAATATACATAGAAAAACTACTATGGATGTCAGTTGATAGTAAACTAGAAATTACAAAACATGTACCACACATTTTGCATTCAAGAATGAATATTATAATTTGTTTAATAGATGTCTAAAATAAAATCACAACTTAAAATTTGCATTATATCAACTATGCTAGATACACATGTACATTTTGCAATAATGAAATTATGACATAAATTGTACCAGAGAATGTATGAAATCGTTTAAGATCAGATAATCTACATGTGTTTAAATGACTCGTGTGCATGTACCAAAACAATGTACGTGTGCAAAAACTTGTACATATAACACAAAATATACATATTATAATAATTGTAAAACTTAAGAATGCACAAAAAAAGGCTAACAATTTCTATTTGAGTTCTGTAAGTTCTAAAATATGAATCCAAGGAGAAGAAATTGTTTGGAATTTTAATCAAAAAAATTCTAATGGAATGCCATCTTCAATGATCCATTCATGATCGTCTTTTGACATTTTCCATTTCTTAATTTTCAATTTTTTCTTTGATTGAAATTCTATCAACTTTATGTGTGTTGCACACACCAAGTGACTATATTGACAACTTCTGACATCAGTTTCAAAGTTTTGAAAGTAAACAAAATCCTAACTTTGATGAGTTTGTTGGAAAAATAACCTTTCAGTAAAATAAATCCTCTGTCATATATAAACCTGTTATCATCATAGTTTTCCAATAATTTCATCTTTCGTTCAATGCAACACAAAATAATACTTCACATTTTCTGCGTTGGTATTAGGTACAACTACAACAAAAACATCTCCTGCACAATAAAACAAACCTATACATAAATTTAGATCATAATTAACATGAAAAATTAACTTTAAAAAATTAATGTGTGTACTTGATTTTATTATCTATTTCTAGACCTATATCATTTGAAAGAAATTAAAATGTTACCTTCTCTAAGAAGATCAGAAACTCGATCACCTTCAGATGATACAATAGTCTTCTCTAATTGCATTTCTTCAAAATTTGCAACATACATTTTTCCCTTTGTATTTAGTTCTGTATGTTGCCAAAATTTTACATACATTTTGTTTTCAGAAACATCGTTGGATTCTGTGTTGTCTATGAAAGCATGACAAAAACAAGAATACTTTCTTTTATTAAATGCAAACACATTTTGGTACTGCTGTGTTTTAATCGAATATAGTTTTCGAGTTCCTTTTATTGTTTCAATGTCATCTCCAATCAATCTATCGACATCTTGGAGCCCAATATGAAAAAAAAACCTATATGGAAAATTCAAACAAGAATATAAATATGTTATTCAAAATACCATCTAAGATAATCATTGTGATAAATAATGTTTAAAATTAGAAATCCAATAAAAATTAGATCATGTACATATTAAAGTTCTCTCTCTCTCTCTCTCTCTCTATATATATATATATATATATATATATATGTATATATATATATATATATTCAAGTTAATTTGTATATATATGTGTACATGTACCTTCATATTGTTATGCGGAATTATGAATTACGGATAAAACACATTCCCTAAATGTGGTGCTATGCATTTAGAACAATAGATCAAAGAATTTGCAGACAATTTTCCTAAGAGTAAATAGACACACACAAATATGGAGAAAATTGCTTGAGGTCCAAGCGCTTCCTATTATCCTTCTGTCGCTCTTGTTGTAGCTTCCAATCCAAATTTGATCGCTAGACTAGTTCCTGCATGTATGAACACTAAACAACAAAGAGATTTCAATATACAGATGGCTATTTACCTTAATCAGTTAAATAAATGAAACAAGAAAACATATACATCAGCTAAGAATCCATGATATGAAATATAGAAACATATACAGATACATATGTGGGAAAATGAGTAGCAATATTTATTAATGGATAGAAGGGGGAGGTTACAACTAGCGATTGATTTGATGTCACCAACTCCAGAATCATCCCAGCCTCATCACAATGAACATCTCTCCAACAACATATCACTCAAATGAAATACTTAATTGAGAGTTCAAAAACATTTATTTACCAAATTTATTCTTTCTCAAGCACTAGGATCTATGCTCAATTTATAGAGCAGTTGAAGGTAGTTTCTCAATCAATGACTTTATAATAATAGGAAAGACATGTTCCCAAGCTCAGAGGTGTTAGATGGACACATGGATTCGAATTTGGACACATATGGACTCTTCTAGAAAGCACTAGCGATGTGGAGATTCTGGAACAATGAGAATTTCGCTCCCAATTGACCAACACACTCTTGAATGTCGGGAAGTGCTTTGCAGAGCACCCTTGAATGGAGGTAACTACATTTGCAAAGAAGTTATTCCCTTGAGAGGTTGCGTTGGTGAGCTCATAGGTGATATAACAAGTACTTCAAATCTTGGAAACTTTGCAATGGAAGTCATGGATGATTTGTTCTTGTTCTTTGTCTTAGGGCATGTAGCAACTGAAATGATAGGGGATGATAGACCCTACTTCATTGGTTATGGGGATGATGTCCAGTTTAACCAGGTCATTGGGAATGGTGCCCAAATTGACCTATAACAATTTCCCCCTAAAGGATGAAGTCATAATAATAATAACAATATTTTTTGAATGAGATGCTTTATATTGTGATGGGTTGGAACTGAAGTAGAGTAACGACTTGCATCAATATTACAATCCATTACATCATGATATATCCTCTTGATCACGAATTGCCGAGGGAAGGCATTCCCATGCTCAACACATAAACTATATAATAACATGTACATAATGCATAAAGTCTTCTACATTAGAATGTTGCCCAATATATACATGCTTACATATATAGGCCCATGTTCGGATGATGATCTGTATGTAAGGTCACCGTACAGATGATGTGTACAAAAATCCTGAAATCACAACCTAGATGGCTGAAACTAGATCCAGGGTCTTCTTATCTCGTTCACTCGATCATTTAGGTACAAGTCTAGCCATGCAGATATATTATTTGTAGTCAAACATGGTAAGACATTATTTGATTACCAACCAATTATGTGAGCTGTTAACAAATGCGAGAGAACCACCATTGATGTTAATGGCCCTCAAGGTACCGCAGTACATTTCATAAGGCGTGAATATATGATTTGATGTCGAACAAAAAAAAAATATGTCGGTCAAAAGTCTGGAAGCGAGGATATTGTCGATGTTGTAACAAGCCTCATGGTACTGGAAGATGATGTTTCTAAGTGAACTTCCTGGATGATATTTTGACATCGACAGGAAGTCACTTTATTGCGAAACGAGAGTTACTGATTTTGGAGACAAAATGTGACTTGATATAACAATGTTCAAGGATGAATGTCATGAGAATTAAGGTTTATGAGTATTGCAGATGGATGAGTATTCACTGGATGACTTCTCTTGAACATATCGGCGACACTGAGATGAGTTTGCAACATTGACCCAAAACCAAAGTGAAGATACAATGAGCCATAGTTATGAATGAACTGTCAAGAAGATTACCCAACCCAAATAGTCACAGTGATGGAGTGAAGTATCATGTTCAAGAGCGACTTGCTATCATAAAAAAGTTCTATTCACTTTCCCAAATTTTCCCCAGTCATTTGTCGACCAGTACCTCTTTATTTTTTAACAAGCTTGAGGAGGATAACATATGCTTGATCTACAATTCAACCTTTCGGGCGAATAATGTATCACTATTTAATAATTTAACGAGTCTAGCGATGAATGAAACTCGATTCTTTCCATGATCAACAAGCCTGTCACTATTTTATGTTTTAACGAGCCCAATGACAGTGAAAACCCAATCCTTTTTCATATTTAGAAAGTTTGAAGAAGAGGACAAAATAAAACTCCATAAGTATTTTTTCGTAAAGTTTTCACTCAGATCCGAAAAAGTGTAAAATAATATTTGAGAGAACCTCCTAGCCATGTTCGACTAAGGCATTAATTTTTAGTAAATAATCTATCTCGGTATGGAAAAGGGTTTAACTTGTATTGAGTAGATATCAATTAATATACTTTTACGAGCTCGAAAATACAAGTTCTTGACAATCTTTTCACATTATCGGAGTCTGAAAAGAGCTAAAAGAAGACTCTAGGGGTTCCTTTTTCTCTATTATCGAAGCTCGAAAAAGAGATAAAAGTGCGCTTCAAGTCCTTTTTCATTTTTATCAAAGCTTGAAAAATAAGGATAAAAGTATGCTTTGTGGTCAAATAATTCTTGAAAGAAATCTACACAACTAATATGCTCATTAGTTGCAAAACCTGTTCAGAACAACATCAAATGGATTAAAAATACTTGTTTCATGATAAACATAGAATAAAACCATATTCATAGCAATAAATATTACTTGCAAATAATCAAATGACTAATTAAAAGAGTTTTACTATTCATTTTTACCATTTGAAAGTTACGATTTGCATTTTGGAGCTTTGAACCTGTTTTTGCCCTCGAACTTCAGCCGTTGATTGCGATCGATTCTGTGGACGGTTTTCATCGTCGTTGGATCCAGGTTGGTGCCATAAACCCTCTCTTTATTGCAGTAGTCAATTATTTTCATTTCACTGCAAATTTTTAGGGATTTGGACCCCTAAGGGTAAATTATTTTTCCAAAGAGGGAAACACACCCTTGAGCATCGAAAACTATGTTGTGGAGCACCTAAATTGAAGCCTAGGTGCATATGCAACGCACTGTCTCTTATTCAAGACTGCGTTGGGCACAATTCACATTCTTGTTTCTTGCATTGTACCCAAAATTTGCCTAATTTTTTGCATGAAAATGAGTCTAATGATTCTTATGTTAATGTTTTAGGAATTCATCGGACTAGAATGACGATTACTTGGAGAGAAAGAGAGCATGAAGAACAAAATATGATTTCCCTAAATGATCCAGGTACAGTAATAGCCCTAAGAGATTGTGGGTTATTAAAGTACTTCTGCTTGTTAGGGATGAGGCAACAAATAGAACTCTTGGAGTTCTTAGTTCATGCATGGGATCTGACTATTGAGGCGTTTCACATTAGGAACAAAGTAGTTTCTATTACAGTGGAGGATGTATATTTTCTGACAGGCTTGTCGAGGAGAGGCTTGCCTATTTCCCTCTCAGGGTCTGCTCTAAGAGGAGAGACAGTGAGAGACTATGTTTTGCAATATTTCTATCCAGGGGAAGAGCCAAGCAAGGATGGGAAAACAAACATCCATGATGTTCACGATTTTCCTTTAAGAACCATTCTTTTCATGATCACAAAGCTTACCGGCACCGTTACACTACATGTAGCAAATATATCATATATGCAGTATGCGCTAGAGTGTATGGAGCCAACAGTCTTCAACTGGTCCGAAGCTATACTTTCTAAAATAAAAGAACAACTAAACAAGGCAAAGGGAGGAAGGAAGAAAAACTTCAGTTATGGTTCAATCCTCATTTCATTTTCCTTAGAGAGGATTCCATTGATGCGACCTCAGCATGTGGCACTGGGTGTGTCTAACCCTAGATATCTGAGGATGCAGAGATGGGTAGAACTAATGGCTAGGTATGCAGGCCAATCGTCCATTGTGTTCTCGACTGCATTCTTCACCTTATTTAGGCGACAAGTTATCGCCATCGATGAGTATGCATATGTAGGCATTGATTTCCGAGGAGATCGAGACTTAGCTTTACCAGAAGGCGCTCAGAGGGGTGCAATAGGTAAGAATGTTTTGACCATGTTTTTTTATTTTTCTAAGGTTTATACAATGTCTTTGTATTTTTATGTTTTCCCAGGACTAAAGTTTTAATGTAATGCAAATTTTGGTCAAGTTCAACCAGTGGAAGAACCAGAGCATGGAGTGGATGAGCCAGTAGAGAGGGTTGTTGGGAGAGCAGTCCTTCAGGATTTAGACATGGCCGAGACTCTATCTGAGCTTCGAAAAAACATAGATGGGTTGACCTTCGGGATTCTAGATTTCCGGAATGAAAAGTTACCCATGCGACTGTAACGCCACACTATAGGCGTTCCTAACCACTGGATACAGTTACTATGTATGATAGCTAGATCTATAGCATGTTACCATGAGCATCACTAGTTTAATTTTGACATGTTGCATACATTTTGAGGTGAGCTGACCAATGTGTCTTGGGCACAATTTTTTGTAAAAATTACCTATAACTATCTATTTGATTTCAGTTTTTTCCTATGTTTATTATGCAATCCTATTTAATTATGTGAATGTATCTTTACGTGTGTTGCAAATTTATATCTATAACATGATTAACTAAAGAATCAATCCACATGTGTTCAAGTTTATGGAAATGTGTTGATATTGAATAAAATCAAAACGTCTTTCCAAAAGTTGAACTCTTAGGAACAAATGATGTTGTGTTGGATTTCTAATAGTATAAACACTAATAAGTCATAATACCACAAGTTGTGAGTCTAACCTTATGATGATGCATTTAATACAAAATGAAATGGCATCAGAGAGAAGTTCGATGAATACGCTATACTCAACGATATTATTTGTCTACCTACCAATACAAATCCCTTGAAAACTCACTAACTCGTCATTCGGAGTGAAAATGGTCCACGCTTCAGAGGATAGATTCTGTGTACTACGACTAGCACCATCAGCATATCCAACAAATGGTTCCAAAGATTCAGACATATGTGATGAAATGTAAAGCAGATTAATAACGTCAAGAAAACTCTAAAAAAAAAATAAGACAGTGAATGCAAATCAACAACATATATATATATATATATATATATATATATATATATATATATATATATATATATATATATATATATATATATATATATATATATATATATATATATATATATATATATATATATATAATATATGAAAAAAAAATTACTACGCTCATGATTAGGCATAGTAACGTTTTAGATACAACCCATTTCTGGGCTGCGCTAACAGAATTCCATTGTAATCCACCAACTCGTAGTCACCCTCAGCAAGAACTCTTTTGACAATATAGGGGCCATGCCATAATGGCTCAAATTTCCCTGTACCTATTACATCGGCTTCTTGATCATAAATAAGAACCAAGTCACCCTTTGAGAAAATGTGAGGCTGGACATTTTTGTCGTATTGCGCCTTTATACGTTTCTTATGCGCTTCGTTGGCCAATTGGGCTTCACGACGTGTTTCATCAATATGGATGAGGTTAAAAAGACGTGCTTCTTCATCTGAGGTGTCAGGTAACAGGTCGATTGTGAGTTTTAATGATGGTATTTCACATTGGATTGGCAAGATAGCTTTCAGACCATACACCAATTGAAAGGGAGTAAATCCAGTTGCGTTTCTCACCGAGGTTCGGTACGCCCACAAGGCCGAGTACAGGATAAAATGCCAGTTTATTTTACGAACTCCTATCATTTATTGCAGCATACATTTAAGAATATTTTTGATAGATTCAACTTGTCCATTTGATTTTGGATAGTAAGGAGTAGAATTATCATGTGACAATCCTAACTTGACAGTTAATTCAGTCATCATGTGGTTATGAATGTTGGGTTTGTGTTATATTATTTCTACGACTAGTCACGTGCGGGGGGGATGATAGGCCCCCCTGTATGTTGCACTGAGCATAGTAGGGGGGCTACAGGGGGGGCGGTAGCCCCCCCTGTTAGGGTCCGGGGCAGCGCCTTGGGAAAATTTTTTTGGGCCTTATTTTCCGGTGGGTGGACCCACCCATGGTTTTATGCATGGGTTTACACATGGTTTTGGGGCATGATGGTTTTCGGCCTCTGGTATTTTGTATATCCGGTCAAGGGAACTACGGTTATGTTCTAATCCAGGGTTAATGGATTCGGGTTTATGTATGCTTCAGCATGTATATATATGTGTTGTAACACTAAAAGGAATATAATGAAAAATAAAGCTGGTCGTCCTGATTTGGGATCCAGGGGAAAATATATGTGTATATCTATTTCATGTTTTATGCTCTCGCTATTGTTTAATTTCTATTTTTAAGATTCATTTGCAGATAATTTATATATAGGGTTAAAATCTACAATGAAAATGCTTCCCATGATCTGTGACTATAGCCTGTGGGACCCCAAATTGTGTAATGAAATGATTAAAGAAAAACAACGCAGTTGTTTGTCCTATGTTGTTGAATATAGGCATCGCTACGGCCCACTTGGTAAAGTAGTCTACTATGACAATAATATAACCATGCCCCCTGGACGAACGAGGGTTACAGGTATTGAATTCAATGCCCCATTTAAAAAATGGTGCCACAAAGACAACATGATGCATTGGCGTTGGTGGTTTGCAGATTTTACGATCAAATATCTGGCACGCATGAAAAATTCTTACCGCGAGGATGCAATTGCAAAATATGGTAGGCCAAAAGTAACCAATGCAGAGTATCTTCTTCGCGGTAGCGTATCCAGACAAGTGTCCACCAAAAGCCCCAACATGACAATCATTTAAAACCTTTTCGACCTCCACATGAGTGAGACACCTTCTTAAAATTGTATCGACACCACGATAATAAAGTGTATTGCCGACGATCAGATAATATTTGGCTTGGTATCGAATACGTCGCTGGTCAGAGCGAGAGGCATCAGGCTGAAAAGTTTGGGTCTGGAGATAAATGATAAAATCCCCATACCAAGGATCAGATGATCTGATCAGAAATAAAAACTCGTCAGGAATAGATGGTGTTGACGTAGTAGTAGTACTATCAGAGGGAAGGGCACAAAGAAGCTCAGCCAAAACTAAAGACTTCTTTGACTTGGATTTGATGAATTCCAAATCAAATTCCTGCAAAATGACAATCCATTTTGAATACTTTCCCCCCTAGAAATTGACGTGATAAGATATAAGTCACGGGGTTGCAATTTGAAATGAAAATGGTCTTCTGGAATAGGATATAGTGGTGAAATATTTGGACAACTTGAACAACCGCCAAGGCAAGCTTTTCTACGTACGAATACTTCACTTCCGTATCATTGAGATTATGACTCAAGTAATAGATTGGATGTTCTATTCCATTTTCTACTTGGACCAATACCATAGCAATGGTTTTATCAGTCGCGACGATATATAATAAATAATCACTCTGATAATTGGGGGGATACATTAATGATGCTCAGACAAGAGTATCCTTGACAACATCAAAAGAAGCTTGCGCAACTTGGTCCCAATGGAAGAGAATCCCCTTTTTCAACAGCCGAGTAAATCCTTTAGCCATTTTGGTGTAGTTGTGTATGAACCTCCTTAGGAAGTTAGCCTTTCCTTGAAGTTTTTGTATCTAAAGTAAATTTGATGGCGCAGGAAAATCAAGAATGGCCTGAACCTTCAATGGGTCAATTCGAATTCCTTCTTTTGAGACAACGAATCCAAGCAAATGACCAAAACCAACACAAAACACACATTTATGTGGATCGAGGTGTATTTTGTAGTGTCGGTAGCGTAAAAATATGGCTCTCAAATGCATTGGGTGATCAGTTTGATTTCATGAATGCGCAGGTAAATTATCTAGATAGGGTTGAATAATGTGCTTGATGTTAGTGAAAGCATAATCCATTGCTCTTTGAAAAGTGGCCTCGACGTTCTTTAAACCAAATGGTAGTTTCCGATTAGTGAATGTGCCCCAGGGAAAAATGAATGCTGTCTTATATTGATCCTCTAGGCGGATATTGATTTGATTGTAGTTAGAAAATCCATCCATGAACAAAAATATTTTTCACCTAGCACAATCGTCAATAATCTGGTCAATAAGGGATTAGGATAGTTGTCTTTTGGACAAGAAAGATTGACATCTCGATAATTGACAGACACTCTGATGGTTCCTTATTTTTTCATAACAGGAACGATGTTGGAAACCCACTCAGTTAGTGGAACAGGGTAAATAAAACCATCATGCAAAATCTTTTCAACTTCTGCAATAATGGCAGCGGCCTTCTTTGGATGAACAGGATGAAGGCATTGACACACCGGCTTGAAATCAGGATACATATTAATAGTGTGTTCAACGATACTAGTATCTATGCTTGGCATTTCCTTGTAAGACCAAGAAAATACTGCATGGAATTTATGAAAGAGAGAGCGATATGTTTCGAGTTTTGATGGAGAACAAGATATGCCAACATGAATGTTTTCTACAACGCCGGTTTTGGTCGAAATATTGATAGAAATGGTTTCTTCAATATTTGACAAATTTCGCTCGGAATCGATTGCATTAATAGGAAAAGAATTCAAAAAGAAAATTTTGATCGTTGGGTGATATAGTTCACTTAGATTAATTTCTTTGTTGAGAAACCAACTCCAAAAATAGAAGAAAAGAGATATCAACGCCTTGGAAATAAGCCACTTCGAGGGGGCAACCTCCAATACATTACATGAATGAACAATTCTTGGATGATACAAATGAAAAAAATTACTTTCTATATATAGGAGTCCATGGGTCCACAATGTAATCCTAGTGGGGCCACAATGTAATACTAGCCGACCTAACAATAATAATTGAAGGGTACAACAATAACAATAAGGGGTTTATAGGGGTACAACAATAACAATAAGGGGGTTACACTAACAACAATAAGGGACTATACTAGTAATATAGGGACCTAACATGCTCCTCTCCTTAAAAAAAGTGTTGTCCTCAACACTTGAGTAGCTCCGGGTGCTTTTGTATGAAATTCTCATCCTCCCATGTAGAATCTTTAGTGGGTAAGTTCTTCCATTTGATGAGATACTTTGAAATTGATCGATTAGATAGCTGTCGAGTTCTTGTTTCCGTGACTGCTTCAGGTTCCAATATGGTTTCTCCTTCCTCATCAAGTTCTGGCACTATTGTTTGAACTGGAATTTTGTCCCCTATAACCTTTTTTAAGCATGAAACATTGAAAACTGGATGCACTCACGAAGAAGCAGGAATCTCTAATTTGTATGCCATAGTACCAATATTTTGAAAAACCTTGTAAGGAACATATTACTTTGGCGATAATTTATTATCCTTATTAGCTTGCTTGAGGGACATTTTTTTGTATGGTTGTAGCCGTAAAAATACCTAGTCTCCCACATCAAAACTTCTCTCACTACGATGTTGATCTGCCTGTTATTTCATTCAATTTGTGCCAATTTTAGGTTATCCTTTAAGAGTTGGAGAACTTCTTGTTGATGCTCGATGTGATCCTCCACTGCTTGAACCCTAGCATTTTCCATTAAAAAAGATGTGATGGATGGTGGATGATATCCATAAAGTCCCATAAATGGGGTCATTTTTGCTGCAGTATGGAAGGAAGTTTTATATCACCATTCAGCGAGAGGTAACCACTTGACCCACTGTGCTTTCTTATCAGATACAAAAAAATGAAGATATCCTTCAAAAATTTTATTCACTATCTATATTTGACCATCGGATTGAGGATGATAAGATGAGTTATGAGCTAGTTGAGTACCCAAACAAGAAAATAATTCCGTCCAAAAATTTCCTGTAAAAATGGGATCTCTATCTCTTACAATAATCTTCGGGTTTCCATGTAGCTTTTGAATTGTTTCCATAAATGCAATAGCAATTGTACTCGCTTGAAATGGATGAGATAATGCACAAAAGTGTGCATACTTGGTAATTCTATCAACTACCACCATGATGACACTCCTTACTTCGGACTTAGGTAAACCTATGATAAAATCCATTGAAATCTCCTCCCAACATTGACTTGGAATGGATAAAGGTTGTAGAAGACTTGGGGTCTTAATTGTCTCAAATTTATTTTGTTGGAAAACCAAACATTCCACCACAAAATTTTGAATATCAGATTTAAGGCCATCCCAAAAATATTTTGTCTTCACCCTGTGGTAAGTTTTTAAAAATCCTGAGTGTCCTCCTAAAGGAGAAGTGTGCAATTCCAAAAGAATATTTTGTTTTAGTTGGGAATTCTTGCAAATATATAAGTGATCTTTGTACCATAAGGAATCATTTTTCCAACTAAATTTATCATATGTACTATGTTCTTTCTGCAACTTTTGAATGAGAGTCCTTACTTCTTCGTCCTTCTTCCATTCATCCCTTGCTTCGGTTATCCAATCTGGTTGGGTAATTGAAATGACACAAAGCAATGCTTCCACCTCTTCATCCTTTCTTGAGAGTGCATCTGCAACAACATTTAGCTTCCCTTTTTTGTAGATGATTTCAAAGTCATAACCCAACATCTTTGTGACCCATTTTTTCTGTTCTTCTGAAGATAGTATTTGTTCCAAAAAGTGTTTAAGACTATCATTATCAATTTTTACCTTGAAGTGTCTTCCCATTAGGTAAGGTCTCCATTTCTTTAGTGCATGTAGTATTGCCAACATTTCATTCTCATAAATAGCCTTTCTGTAAATACTTTTCTTTGATTGAACAACTTTCAAAAGCAATGGGTCTTCCTTCTTGCATTAAAACAACACCAATTCCATTTCCTGAGGCATCACATTTCACAATAAAGGTTTTTGTGAAGTTTGGCATAGCTAAGGTTGGTGCTAGGTACATTTCCTCTTTAAGATGCTCAAAGGCCTTAGTTGCTTCATGAGTCCATGAAAATGCATCTTTCTTCAATAATGTTGTTAGAGGTGCTGCTTTTCTCCCATAATTCTTAACAAACTTGTGATAATACCCTATTAACCCAAAAAATCTATGCAACTGCTTTATGGTTGTGGGAACTTTCCATTCCTTAATGGCTTTAATTTTGTTAGGGTCTAGCTTAACACCCTCATGAGATACAATATGACCCAGATATTCCACCTCTTGTACTCCAAAGAAAATTTGGATGTTTTTTCATATAATTGTTTCTCCTCCAACAGTTTGAGCACCCTGTCAACATGTTGAACATGATCCTTCCAAGACCTACTGTAGATTAGTATATCATCAAAAATTACTAGCACAAATTTTCTAAGGAAGGGTTTGAAAATGAAATTCATCAACCCTTGAAATGTAGAAGGTGCATTGGTAAGGCCAAAAGGCATGACCAAAAATTCATAATGACCCTCATGGGTTCGAAATTTTGTTTTCAGAATATCTTCAGTCTTCATTCTAATTTGATGATATCCTGAACGAATATCCAACTTGGTAAAATAAATGTCTCTATGTAATTCATCCAATAATTCATCAATCATAGGAATGAGAAATTTATCTTTAATAGTGAGCTTATTGAGCTCCCTATAATTCGGACACATGCGCCATGATCCATCTTTCTTGTGCACTAATATTACTGGAGCAGAGAAAGAACTTTGACTAGGTTGAATTATACCAGCCTCTAATATTTCTGCAATCATACGTTCAATTTCTCTCTTTTGGACATAAGGATATCTGTAAGGCCTGATGTTTGGAGGAACACTTCCTGGAATCAAATGAATAACATGATCATGATCACGAATAGGTGGGAGTCCTTTGGGAGTATCAAACACCATGGTATGATTTTCCAGGACTTTTTGGAGATATGGAGAAATAGATGATTTTGATGTTGGAACTTCTAGTGAGCATAATTGTGCAATTACATCCCATTGTTATTTCTTCAGAAGATTTTTCATGACATTAGAGATTATTATCTTTCCTGGCTTCCCTACAATACTCCATAATTTGATTTCCTTTCCTTCTGAAAAATAATTCAAGAAAAGTTCTTGAAAATTTAAAGCTACCGTCCCCAAAGATTGTAACCATTGTACTCCTAGTACAACATCAACACCTCCCATTGGGATAGAAAGCATTGGAATATTCAATACATATTCCCCCATGGCTAGCTTGATATTATGGCATTTTCCAGAGAAATTTATAGTTCCTCCATTCGCAACCATCACTTGAAATTCTGGTGCTAGGTATAGGAAACAATTCAATTCCTTGGCTACTTTACAATGAATAAAATGATGGGTACTACCTGAATCAATCAACACTATTAACTTTTTCTTCTTGATATTTCCTTCTATCTTGAGATTTTGAGGAGTGGTAATTCCTGCCAATGCATTACATGATATGGTCAGACTCATTTCTTCTTCTTCTAGGGTTTCTTCCTGGTGTATATCCTCTACTTTTGAAGTTTCTTCTTCATTTTCTTCCTCTTCACAATCTATGTAAAATAATTTATTCTCAGCGCACTTATGACCTTTAGTGTATTTGCTATCACAACTGTAGAAAAGCCCTTTTGCTCTTTTTTCTTCCAATTGTTGTGGTGTCAACCTTGTAGGTTGTGGAAGACTAGGAGTAGCAACACTTCCATCTTTATAGATGTGAGTGGTAGGCTTCCTTGTCGCCATAATTTTACATTCAATTTTTCTTGCCAACCTGAATGCCTTCTCCAATGAATCAGGTTCCCAAACGCGGACTTCATGTTGGATGTTATCATTTAAAGTCCCTATGAAGACATCAATCATGTGTTCCTCTAGAATATCAGTTACCCTTATATTCAATTTTTGGAAGTCCTCAATTTGCTCCGACACTGAACCCTTTTGTTTGAGATTTATCAATTGGCTAAAGAAGGTGCTTCTCTTTGTATCCACATAATGTGCTATCATTTCCTCCGTAAAAATTGACCAAGTGACAATTTTTTTACGAGAGAAAATCCATAGATACCATACAAATATATTTGTTCTAAATGTAAAGTTGTAATGCGTACCTTTTGTGTGTTTTGCACATTATTGAGATCAAAATATTGCTCCATCTGTAGTATCCATGTTACGGGATCCTTGCCATCAAAATTACTCATATCCATCTTTGGAATACGGTGGTTCTTCCATCCAACATTATAGTTTATGAAATCATGATTAAAATTTATTTTGTTCTCATCATGAGTTCCCTCTACTATCTTTTCGCCATTAGGAAACATTTTTTGTATCAACTTTGTCAAACCTTCCATGTCTGCTTTTAGATCATTCTTCATGTTTTCCATGTTGTCTTTCATTTTTTCTTCCATGTAATCCATCTTAGCTTCCATGCCATCCATTTTAGCTCCCACGTCTTTCTTCAAACCATCCATCTTCGCTTCCATGCCTTTCTTTAAAACTTCCATTTCATTTTTTGTTTCTCTTTGCGAGAGAGAAATTTGGTGCACTTGCTCTTGTAATTTTGATTGATCATGTTGCAATTATTCATCTTCATGAGTCATAGTAGAGTACTTTGAGGGCTTAATGGGTGTTGAATTATTTTTAGGAGGCATTTCAAACTGATTTTTTTTTTACACAAGACTTATGCAATTCGGAAAAAAATACACACCT
The DNA here is from genome assembly GCA_034641835.2 of Pinus albicaulis. Lineage (NCBI taxonomy): Eukaryota > Viridiplantae > Streptophyta > Pinopsida > Pinales > Pinaceae > Pinus > Pinus albicaulis. Next base: position 437,596,666 of record CM076574.1, on the reverse strand, counting down.
TTTTATTGCTGTTGAGGAGCTCGATATTGAAAATGAATTATCTCTATGATTTAGGATATTCAATATCTAAGATTTGGCATTGAGGTAGCTCTCTGAATTCTCTTTCGAATGCTACAGGTCTAACCTGATTTGGATTCTTGAAGACAAAGTTGTGCCCAATCTCCTATGATGACCTAATTATGGATTGGTTCAGTAGAGCGAACTTGTACGACTTCCCACGTGTCACTATTTCCTCCTTCGACTCTAAAATAGATAGACAGGAAACCAAAGTCCGTGTAATTGCGACCAATTTTTACAGAATTCCAATCTGATACTCAGAGAGAGAGTTATGAATATTTTCCCACGATCACCACTTTGAGATGAAATTCGGGATCCTGCAAAAGACCTAAATTCCACAGACCATATCTCCGAAAATATTATGAACCAAGATCTGAAATTTTGTGACGATGTTCCTCAGGATTTTGGATTCGCACTCTAAAAATTTTAGCTTCTGAACCTTCATATAAAAAAAATTATAGCGAAAATGCCACGATGACCTTTTTGGAGCAATGAAACCCTAGAATCCAAAGCTTTGATACCAAATGTTGAGAAACCAGCTCCAAAAATAGAAGAAAAGAGATATCAACGCCTTAGAAATAAGCCACTTCAAGGGGGCAACTTCCAATACATTACATGAACACAATTCTTGGATGATACAAATGAAAAAAACCTCCTTTCTATATATAGGAGTCCATGGGGCCACAATGTAATCCTAGCCCACCTAATAATAATAATTGAAGGGAACAATAATAAAAATATGGGGGTTATAGGGGTACAACAATAAAAATAAGGGGGTTACACTAACAACAATAAAGGAATATACTAGTAATATAGGGACCTAACATTCTTCATAGTCAGGAAGATGGGAACGATGATGCTATTCTTCCCATGGTTCTCCTTTCGACATCATGGTTTCCAAAATATTATCATGTGTCAAGAAAGTTGAGGAAAAAGTATTAGATGGAGTACCAAAATCTAAGGAACGATCAACCCAAACAACCAACGACGATGATTTTAGATTCACTGCCCAAGCCAAATAGATTGATTGCTATGCTAGCTCAATAGGGTTGGGAGGTAACAACTCATCCAATGTAACAATTTCATAATCACCTGTACTCTTCCTTAAGCCAGATGGAGTGGAAGAGATCATGTAGCAGGTCTCTATACTTGCAATTTCTTCCGATGTTGTAGGCAGAGGTAATGCAAAGGTTCCCATGAGAGTGGAATCCTTTAAGAGTCCTACACCAATTTTCTGAAGTGCGAGTTGGGGTGCGTGAACAAACATAACACTTCAAGTTACTTGGGAACTGGAGGAAAATATGGATAGCTGATTTATGACTGTGATAACACCTTTATATGGAAAGACAATCATTCTAAAATATGTAGAAACAATTGCAGTCATAGCATATACCCATGGCCTTCCAAGTAGAATATTGTAGTCAAGGGGTCTGTCAACGACCTCAACATCAACATTCACTATTTTTCCCCTAGTTCTACTTGCAGGTTATTGATAATACCACAAGGCTTATATGTCCATCTGTCAAAATCCTTCAATGTCGTTGATGAATGAGATAAGCGTGGTGAGCTAAGTGACTTCCAACAATTTAGAGACATAATGCACATAGATGCTCCCTCATCAATAATCGTACGATGAACAAGGTGATTGAGAACATTTACTTGGATGGAGAATGTCAATTCCTATGGTAATTGCGTCACACAGCCCGTATGATTAAAGACTACGAGATTAGAATCAGTCAGATCAATTCCACCAATTGCTGATAACAAAGTCTGTTTCTGGGAGGGACAATTTTGTAATACCTCAAGAGTTGACATAACTGAAGGGGATTGAGGCAAATATTCAACTATATTATAATTTTGAACAATTCTTTCTCGAGGATTATATGTCGATTTATGAATGACTCCATTCGGTGGCTTGATTGTCAATTCAGGAATAGCAGGTGGTGGTAACGATTCAGTAGGAGGATTCGTGGTCGAGGTAGTAGGTTGATGAGTGGCCTGACTACCATAATCTTTATTACGTGTTGACACCAAAATATTTGTCGATGGCTTTGTGACATGTTAGGTCCCCATAATTTCCAGATTGAAAAGAACAAATGAACAGGGGTAACATCAAACCAATATTTGGAGTCCTGGGACCTAGCCTTCCTGGACTGAGAGAGGGCTCTCTCTAATGTTTTCTTGTAAATTTTTTTAACTTGATAGATTTTAGGTTTTGATTTTAGGCTAGTTATAGGGATTAGGTTTTGTTTGTTGTTTTGGTTGGGTAGGTTTTCAAGGGAAATAGGTAGAGTAAGAGAGGATCAATCCATTGGGCTATGGAGTCTGTAAAGGTTCTTAAAATTATAAAAATGAGTCAAGGATAGTTCAAAGGGAAAAATTGAGAAGGCAAAATGGATCTAAGTAGGTCTAGGGAGAATGAAATGAAAATGGAGGTGTGAATACAGTATGTTAAGGGGAAATCAAGGATCCTTTAACAAACTAATAAACAAGAAAAAACTTCTAAGATGATAGCATAATAAACTTGAAGAGCAATAAAGGATTCTTCAACCAAACAATACTAAGCAGACCTTAAAAACAACATATAAGTAATCTAAGAGAGCAGTGAAGGATTCTCTAAGACTTGCTTTTAAAGAAATAGAAATTTAACATAACATCTTAGTAACACTAAAGAGCATTCAAGGATTCTTTAGCAAAACTTTGAAGAAGAAAACATAGAAATCAAGGAAGTAGGCAGAAGTAGGGTGCCAAGAAGGAAAATCCTATTGTCTATTTCTATCCTATTACTAAATGAAACATAAACATAATGAATAGCTGAAGAAAACAAACACAAATATGGAATACATCACCATATAACCAAGCTTAATGAATCCTAAGAGTGAGCTCAATCCACAGATGCACATTCCAAAGCCATCATCAAGCACCAAAGCCAATTTCTCTTCAATATCAAAGTCTGTATATTACTCTCAATAAACATCCAAAAATTACAATGAGGCCTCAATGCTCTATTTAACCAACAAATGAGGAGGTTGAAACCCTAAGAGGCTTCTAGAAACCATAAATACACCATAAATATCATTTATGTTCAAAGATGCCATGCAAGGCCCAAGGCACACAATATATAAGATAATAACTGAAAGATAACTTAAACATAACTCCTCAACCAATTCTAGAGTGATTTGCCCAAAAAATCTCGAAAAAATATTTCAATGTGTTTTGTTGACTTTTTTGCAAGGGGGCAACTTTAGAGGTCTGAAGGCGCAACACTTACATAGGAAAACTGAGTCATCTTGCAACCAAGTTTTGAAGGCCTTCCCGATGTCAGAATGGGCTCTATGATAGCTCCTTGGAAAGTCTGTCGAGTCTAATTTCTGAAACTTCCCTTGGTTTTTTGATTGGGCTCCATTAACCTGTTCAAAAATAAAATCTCCCAAATCTGGAAAAAGCGCAGCGCCAACCCTAAAAACATGGCAGAAAGGTGAAAATTTACATGTTTTTGGGCCTTTTGGAGGACCAGAACTGCTCTAAATGATATGAAATTTGGTGTGCATGATGTCCTTAGGCCAATCCTCCACGAAAATTAGTTATCGTCGGAGCCAATAAAAAAAAATCTAGCCTCTAGGACATTTGTTAGCCACCCCCTGCTCTAGGCATCAGTGCAGCCCATCAAGCCATCCGTGGCTCTGTGGGTGGCGGCATCGGGACAATAACCTCCTGACACTAGAAGATGGGTAATCATTCCAAGAAGAAAAATACCAGAATCGATCCATACCCAAACTGCTTTAGTTTTGTCTTCTTGCACTTAGTGAGTTTCCGTTTGATGTTGATGGTCACGGCCTCGGCCCAGTTGAAGATAGTCGGGTTCATGCACTCTGAGGCAAGAAGTAGTTGTGTCTTTGTGGCCTCATGCGGTGCCTGCGATCCCGTAGCCCGTGTGATAGTGTGCAACACTACTCTTAGTGCCAGATCAGGGACGGTTTGGATGTCCAATTTTCCACTCCCTATTCCTTTTCGTGCCCCTCGGCACACCCTGTCAATTACCATGCCCATGCTTTCCGTGGAAGGATGGGTATCGATCAAGATAGGGACTGCACCTCTACGCGACAATCTAGTGATGAAATACACATCAGGAACTTCGAGTTCAAGATCCTGATCCCGAAGTACAAACTTCTCTTGATCTTTGTCCCAAATGCCTATGAAATATTGAAGCAATTCAGACTGAGCCTTGAGGCATGGTGTCAGGAAGAACTTCTTGAGCCCACAATTTCTGAGGGTGTTCATGCATTATTCATTTTCCATGGCTTGTTCATCCTCCTCACTGTGTTCTCTCTCTTTCCACTCAATTACCATCTTTTCTGCTTGGTACCTGCATGCATTGTCCATATGAACATTGTAAGTTCCATTGGGAATTAATATTTGCAATTAAATGGTTGTATTTTCTTGAAATTAAAGCGGATTTTGAGTTGCACGATTGGTGCGACTGTTTTTCTAACAGTCGCGCCACCTGGAGCGACCCTTGTGTAAAAAAGGGTCGATTGGCGCGGGTCCGTGCCTGAAACCCGCGCCAACCGCGATGCCCTAATTTTTACAAATACTCCCCTAAGGGATCCAAAATGACAATCAAATGTAATAAATTTATCTCAAAAGATAGAAAATAGTGTCGACTATTACCTAAAACTGACGGACTCTGGATTGGTTCACTGGATTGTTCACAATCGTCGCCAGAAGATTGCAAGGAAAATGGGTCACTGTTGCTCTGCAAAGAGGTAAAAGTGAAAAGTAAATATTATTTACCACTTATGGTGATTTATAACTTTTCAAAATCTTAAGATAGGTTTTAAAACATATTTGTCGCTATATTTTCATATTATTTTCGAGAAATACGTTTTACACACGTCTTTTTGTGTAGTGACAGGTTTTCATAGGTTTATGAAGAAGAAACAAGTTGTATTTTATACTTTTTCAGACTCGGTAAAAACACGAAAAATTCACTACTGGAGTCACCTTTCAGCTCTTTTCTGACTCCCTAAAAGTGAAAATATCGCTTAGTCGCTTGTCGTTTTGAACTCGTTAAATTGGCTGCGAAACAATACCTACCTAGTATACATTTAACCCTTTTTCGGGCTGAGATAGATTATTTACGAAAAAGGAATACCTTAGCCAATCGCGACTAAGAGGTTCTTTCAGATATTATTTTCTACCTTTTCGAATCTAAGAGACTATTTACGAAAAGGGGCTGCTGGAGTTTTCTTTTTTGCCTTCTTTTCAAACTCTCTAAACATGAAAAGATGTCGAGTTCTCTCTTTGTCAGACTTGTTAAAACCTGGTGACATCAGACTCCGTCGTCATGAAGTTACTCGAGTTCCTCCTTCCTAGGGCTCGTAAAATGTATTAGGTTGGATTTTTCCAAAGGAAAAAATTACATTGCAAGCATATGCTATCCCATTCAAGCTTGTTTTAAAAAATAATTGGGGTACTCGCCAGAAATGGTGGGGGAAAATGGAACCACATTATAGTCTAGTTGGTAGTATGTCACTCTTGAACATGGCACTTGTCTGCATTCGTGTCAGGTTGGGACATCTTATCTTGTTATTTTTTTTCCTCCATGGGTTTGGATAATCTCTTTTGACCGCTCATCTACTCTTTTCCACGTCACCATGACCTCATATCCCTTGATGTCAAATACTGCCAAGTCCAGTGTCGTGTCGCCGATATGTTCAAGAGAAGTTTACTTCTAAAGTTGTCAACCTCCCACTGATTCTCTGTTGGTATTGATTGAAAAACATAATATTCCTCTGTCTCGTGTCGATGATGTGGGAAACATTATGGCCCACCTTCGACCAAGGTCCCTTCCTGTCGACTCCAACTCATTATCCAGGAAGTTGATCTAGAGACTCCCTTCAGGTACCTTGGAGCCTGCATGCCTCAATGGAAGGTTCTTCACATTCGAAGTAAGGTCCACATCATTGGCCTTTGATCGATTGACTCTGCGGGTCTTCGATGTCAGATCACTGTTCACATTCTGTGGATTGTACCTTTTGTACCTTGAGAGCCATTGTCATTATTGGTGGTTTCTCTTGCGTCTGTTAACAAATTTCATCATTGGCTGCTAATTAGATGATTTTCTTGCATGTTCGACTTCAGCTTACATATTTGCATGCTTGAATTTGTATTTTGTTCGGGTTGAGAAGGAGTGCAAGACCTTAGGTTTTTTCTGATGAAATACAGGTTGCGGGTTCTTTGTGGATTACCATGAATTTTTATATGACTCTTCTGATTGGATGGTTGCGACCATACCTGAGTCTATTTATTGATCCCTACTGCTAGATGGTTGTGTCCATACCTCGGAACTCATTGTTTATATACTCTATTATGGATGGCTGCGCCCATGCCACATGTCATGTATCAGATGTATCAGTTGTACTTGTACTTGCAGGTCTTCCGACAGTGTTTGGGTCGAGCATGTTCTCATAAAGCATTTCACCCCTCCCTCTCTCTCAAACCTCATGCTTTAGGGGGCATATGTTACACAAAATTTTGTCACTGTCCCTGCAATCCCTTGCCCGACATGTTGGAGGGTCTTTCCCATGACCTATGAACAGTGTCATGCTCTGCAAACACCTTCTTTGCATCCTTCTGCATAAGGACATCATTTCTCCTGTTGAACATTTCCTCAGAATGCCCATAAAAACCTATGTTTTGGCATTGGCGCAGGTAGCCAGTTCACCGCTCGCACCAATGTGGAGGATGTACACTAGAGGCCGCGCCAGCTGGCACTTTTTCTCTTTGTTGTGCCCGCCCCAACCTTTTTGGGAATGTTTTTTAACAAATTAGAGGTAGAAGTTTCCTTTAACCACCTCAGGGATGAGTCACAACAAGTGGTTAAACTTGATAAGCCATGGATCTCTTCCTTTAGGTAGTGGTTTTAGAACATTCTAGAAGACAGGACTCCCCTCCATGATTATAGGGATCCTAACCTCTCCTCCTTCCTCTATATAAACATGCCTCCTCCCTTTACAAAAGCGAGCTGAACATATAGGCAAGAAGCTGAACTTGGAGAAGAGATACTATAGCTGAGTAATTGCTATCGAGAAGGTAGAACCAGGGAGAATCTCGTAGAGAGAGCCTCGTCCGAATTCCCAGCGAGCTTTGTGAGATGCGCTTCGCTGGAACCTTGTTGGAGGAGACCGCAACGTCGGAGCTTGGTTGTACTATTCCTTATTTTTAATAATATACTCGACTATGGTATTGGTTCCATATTTGTGTTGTGTTTATTTATGCATTGATTTAGTCTTCTTCGACTAACTGATAGTTACGGATGCGAAATAGTATGTTGTATGTCATCTTTGTTTCTTGTGTATGTGCAGGTATCCGAGCGTGAGAACGAGTGGATCGTGATCTGTCGAACTAGGAGCGAGAGGTAGCCACTCTTCCGACGACAACAACAGTGCAGGATATAAGGTAAGTTATCTATCGAATCTCCATCCATCTGTTAACTAGGAATTTATGCCATAGCATGTCTTGTTTGTGGCTAGACCCACTCTAGGGCTTGTGGGATCGCCTCTGTCCACAGAGGGGATTTACCTCACCAACAAATTGGCGACTCCGCTAGGGATTAGTGTGAGTTTGTCTTTCGTCCATTAGGTCTTCTTATTGGTCTTTGCTTGCTTAGCTTGCCTTTTCTGGTTGTTTTTGCTGAGTCTTAGACCCCTGTTCAGCCCCATAGGATCAGATCTGACCTCTGTTTTTCCAAAATTTTCATTTTTTTTAAGGTTGGCTTGATTGGTGCGGTTTCTAGTCTGATAGTCACGCCCACTAGCGCTTGTTTCCAGTTCATCACCCACACCATCCCCTTTCTGGCACGGATTACAGCCAGACAGTCGTGCCATTTCCAGTAGGTGCTAGGGTTTTCCCTGTTTTGGAGTTTTTGGTCCATATTGGTGCCTATGGGTTTTTTCTAAACTTTATTTGAGTGCTTTGAGACAGTTTGTGACTGTGAACGACCTCCTTCCTTTGGTTGTTTTTCCATTTATTTCAGAATCATGGTCTTAGGGTTTTCTAGTGCTAGGGTATGCTGAGCCTCCCATAGGAGTTTGAGACTTTTGTTTCACAACCACCTTCGTTATTTTCTTGATTGCATTAATCTCCCTAGATTCGTTTTGAGTGATTGCATTTGGTGGAATGAGTCTTGAGTGAGTCTTGCCTCTTTCATTCAGTTTTGCTTCTTGTCACTCCAAGCATAGCTCACATTTCTTACATGGGTCTGTTTCGACATCTTTCTTCGATTTGAGAGATTATAGCATTGGTTTGAGTCTTTGTCTTGTTTGCTTTTGAGTTGTTTGGATTGTTTCACTTCGACTCTCGCATTGATATTCTCGAACAAGTGTGAAGGTTTATTTTTCATGTCATTTAGTGCTCTGTTTGTTTTATTACATTGAAAAATCGAAAAATATTTTTTGTGCTTGCATTCTTGTTTGCATTGTGGAATTGAAAAATCTTTCGCATAACTAGCATTGGGCATTCTAGGAAAGATTTCTCATTTTCATTAACTTGCATCTGTAATATTCCAAAATTTTCCTTCAATAAATTAGAATATTAATTTTGTCTATTTTCACTTAAGATATGAATAATTGGGTAAGGAGGCCCAATGGAAATAAAAACATAGATAAAATCCCTCTAGTATGAAAGGGGATCAGCCATGGAACTAGATTTCACACCCTCATGTGTGAAAGGAGACTTTTGCAAAGAGGCTTGGTTAAGTTTGACCAAGTCAAACAGCGTTGGGTATGAGGTGGAAAGAACTACATGGGACAACGTAGAGATAGAGGAGGGAATATTCCTTTATGGAGGAAACCCTAATGGATGGGGCCCATGGAGAGAGAGCCTTTACTTGATATATATGGAGAGGAGGAGAGCCATTTTTATTCATGCTTGTATTATTCATTTCATGTCTATTCAGACATTGTGCATTATTTGCTATTTAGCAAGAATTACCGGGGAATTCTTGTTTAGGATTCCTCCTCCTTTCTTGAGGGCCTCTTGAAGGAGTTGTACTGATTTGTCTCACATCTAGGCTTGTGGCCAAGCATCCTCCTCCAAGACAGCATTATTGCTACAACAACATAATTTTGTGTTGTAGGGTGTTGCAGTGAGAAGTTACAACACCTCTTCCATTGATTTTTTTCAGAGGGAGACTCTTTCTTTCCTTTGAAGGATTAGTTTGGAAGCTTTGGAGATTATTTGAAGATATTGGCACTTGTCCAACTCAGTTTATTCCACCTATAGGGCAGTTACCCTCTTAGACTGCGTTATTTTCATAGAGCACTTACAGTGAGGGCTTGAAGTGTTGTTCGAAGGGTGAGATCTCAAGTGTAAGGATCAGCCTTCCACTTTGGAGATCCATTGGAGAAGGTCTACTTCAGATTACTCATCATTTTCATCCTTCTCTATTGAGTTCCAGATTTGAGTTGCTGCATATACCGAGCAACTTCGACATTTTTTCCTTTTTGCATATTTCAGCCAATCTCTTGGAGGATTGATGTATTATTTCTTCTAAGGGTTAGAGCCTTGCTCCCTTAGTGTATTTGAGCAATATCTTGTCATATCTTTCAGTTATCATGTAATATGGAGCAATACCTTCTATAAATTGCATCCTCATAGCCTGGGTTTATGCAGAAATAGCAGTGATCTTCTATTTTCATGTACATGTCTTGTTGAGGCTTGCATTACCTTTCTTGAGTAGATGTTTCCTCAAGAACTTGTCCTTTCTTTGATGCTATAACATTTTTTATTGGCTATACACATATTCTTGTCTCACAGCTCATAAAATAACATTATCTTTCCATGGTATTTTCATGTATTATTGCAGCCCCATTCCTTGGGCATTTTCTGAAGGGAACTAGGCGTGGGAGGCTTGTCTCAACACCCTAGAAGGATTTCTTTGATCCAAAATCTTGGATTTTGGTCTTAGACACATTGGTCTAAGGGATACAGGTCTTGGTATCAAATCCTACTACCTCGATTTCTGGAAAATACGTTTTCTAGCCATGGATTGCTAGTTGTCCCAATTTGGGAACATTACAGTGGTATCAGAGCCAGTTTTCTTGGCTCAGCCTATGAGTCTAAGCCCAAGAAGATCAGAATGTTGAAGAAGATGAGTTTAATCTCATATATTTTTATATCCAGAGGAGACCTCTCCAAGGAGGTCAAGAAGATTGAAGAAATAGAAGAGGAAGGACCATGCACTTCCTATTCTCATCAAGAAGAAGACATTGAGCATGGAAGATACTTGGATCATCAGATTCTAAGTGATTACCTTGTTGAGTATAGATCTCAACCTAGAGCCTTCAAGGAGACTCTAGATTTCCCTCATTTCATCCAGTTGAAGGAAGAGAAGAGACCCTATAGCAGAAGAGAAATCAAAGGCAATAGATTTCTGTTGTCTACCTTTGATGGGTTATCTACAACAAGAACTTGGGTGAGAGAGTTGGAGGCATTTTTCTTACTACATCCTGTAGTAGAGAAAGAAGCTATTGAAATATTAGCACTGCACTTGGAGGTGAAGCCTATGATTGGTGGAGCAGCCACTTGAGCCATGCAAGGGAGAAAAAAATTGCAAATTTCATCCAAGGGTTGATCAAAACCTTTGATGGTGAAAGGGAAAAAGAAGGGAAGATCACACCACCACTTGAGGAGAATTGTGATAATGCTGTCACACTCATAGAGGAGCAACCACATACATAAAAAATTGGAGCAACCAACACTTTGGAGGAAGGAACTCTTGCAGCCCTACAAGAAGTTCCCAGAGATCATCAAGGTATGAAAAGATTTCCACATTCCTTTGTTGCAGCAAATTCTTTTGATCAATGTGGAGATTTACTTTTACATGACCAAGGGTCAAATCCCATTGCTACCATAGAGAAGTTTGGTTGCACTGCGCTGTGCAACATGAAAACGTTCAAGGGAGAAAACCATCATTCTCATGAGCAATTGTTGGGTTGTATATCACATTGGAGGTTGGGGTTTGAAGCCTTAAAGGATGATAGTAGACATATTGGAGTAAGAAACCCTTTATCCCTTCAAGATGACACTTTCTCAATGAGCTCCTCTCAGCTCAAAGAGTAACTTCTACTTTTAGATCCAAGACCTCATTGGTTTTGGAAAACTATTGATGAGAGGGAGGTCTCAAGGAGAGATTTCATCAGAGGTGCACTTCAACACACCATGGAGTGCAAAGATTTTCTTCCTTTCTCACAAGAGAAGATAGAATATGGAGGACATCTTAGGATGGATAACATCTCTCATGCTTGTGTTGGAGATTCCTTGAGCCATACACATCATGATGGGAGGTTTTTTCCTACCACCTATTTGGGTCTTGATAGGGTCTCATTGGTCCCTGAGATGCTTGCATTTCAAAATCCCATGAAGTGCAAAGACAAGAATTTGATTTGGGAGGATGGTAGCCCTCATGGGTAGAGTACCAAATGAAGAGAAGAAGGAGGCATCCACAAGGGGTTGAGTGGATGTGGTTGATGAGCAAGGAGCTGGGACGCTACTTGCAAATATATGATAATGGGCAACATGAGGCTTGGCTGCACTGGTAGCTCTTGAAAGAGTTTGGCCATCACTTGGAAAACACTCTTCCTAAGAGTAGGAGGATGGAGAAGAGATGGCAGGATACTTGCATCATTAGGAAACATAGAGTATGGATGCATGGTGTTGATGTGATACTCATATCATTCATTGTGTCTTCATCACATGAGTTGTATGATGGAAGTATGGGGAGGCAGCAAAATGCTTTGTTGCTTTGCTTGTTTTTGGGAGAGCAAGAGCAGATTTTCTCTCACACTTTGCATGATGTTACAGGAGGAGGAGATGGAATTATCTCCTTGGTATTTGATGATGACTTGGAAGTACTTCCATCTTGGGAATTATTCCATATTTTTTGCAGCATTATTAGAGGAGTCTTTGACAAGGAGCATGTCAAAGAACATAGCATTTTATTGACAGGATCTTGTTTGCATGAGGTCATAGCGCTGTCACTTTGGAGTAGAAATTTATGGATGGAGGGTCCCCAGGATCACTTCACATTATATGAAATTGGTGAACATGGAAGAGATGATGATGATAGAGTGGTGGATAGAGGCATCTATCACTATGGCATATTCTTCTTGACTTAGGTTTCCAAGCATGAGGATGATTATCTTCTTGCAACACATGGTTCATTATTCTTCATAGCATGCCACAAAACTATGAAGGACTCACTCATGAATCCATGTAACATATTACTTCCGGCATATGGTAAGGAGTTTGTTTATACATTCATTGACCTGCACACTCTTACCATTATTATGCAGTGCATTTCTTCACAATAGGGCAAGCTTGTTGCATTGCTCCATGATCATTATTGGGCCAATATATATGATGGAGGTAGCCAACTCTTATGTGGCCTTGGAAAAATGTTTTATCATCACATGTATGTTCAACTTATGAACTCTAACATGTATCATATGGAGACATGCATGATTAACCATGTAAAAAGAAACATTTCGCCTTGTACTTTTCTCAAGCAGCAACTTGTAAAACTGCACTGTCACTACTGGGAAAGCTGTTGGTACCTTCCTGCATCACTTGAAACCTTCAGCATTTTCTTCATTTTGTTGCTGATCATGACTTCATTTGCTGATATGGATCAGATTTTTATGAGAAGCATGATTATGAGAAAGACACATGAGTTGGATGTGTCCTTGAGGGAAGAAAATTCCCACATTTTCTGCACTACATGTTCTAATGGGAGCATGGGAGGAGATATGGCCACCACTAATACATATATGTTCTCTTTTGAGGTGGACCATGGAATTGATAGTAATCCATTGTAAAACCATGGGCAAATGTTTGATCTTGTATTGTTGTTACATTCAACCATTTACTATTCCTTAGTAGATGTGGTGAATTTTGTATGTCATTTGCCATGTTCTTTTATGAGATTGCAGTGGATGAAATTGCGCTGTATCCTTGTGAGACATTGTTTGTATCATGTATCATCATGTAGAACTTGCAGAAAAATTCTCATTTGGATAATATATGATGACCTTTTCCTATTCATCATGGATGGTTTGTTTTGGGCCAGCTTGTTCTTCATTGTTGGAGGAGAACTCTTTGGAGGATTTTTCTTCACTTTTCCATTTGAGGGCAATACTTTTGCAGCCCAGGATCAGCACACACTCTACACTTATAATGAGTGGAGAGAAGGAAAGCATGGGGTGAGCTATGATGCTTACCAAGTTCATATTTTCAACCCACCTTCATTTCCGGAGCTTGAGGTGGAAGGAGATTTTCAGGAGTTGCCTTGTTGGGAGGTGGCTCATTTTGTTTGGATGATTGCTTGGGGATGGAGGATCCACATGAGGAAGATGTTCCTCATCAAATTATAGACTCCATGCCTTGAGTGGAGAATTTACAGTTCTATCCTTGCAGTTCCTTGAGGACAAACAACATTTGGGAGGAGAGGACTGTAATATTCCAAATGTTTCCTTCAATAAATTGGAATATTAATTTTGTCTATTTTCACTTAGGAGATGAATAATTGGGTAAGGAGGCCCAATGGAAATAAAAACATAGATAAAATCCCTCTAGTATGAAAGGGGATCAGCCATGGATCTAGATTTCACAACCTCATGTGTGAAAGGAGACTTTTGCAAAGAGGCTTGGTTAATTTTGACCAAGTCAAACAACGTTGGGTATGAGGTGGAAAGCACTACATGGGATAGCACAGAGATAGAGGAGGGAATATTCCTTTATGGAGGAAACCATAATGGATGGGGCCCATGGAGATAGAGCCTTCACTTGCTATATATGGAGAGGAGGAGAGCCATTGTTATTCATTCTTGTATTATTCATTTCATGTCTATTCAGACATTGTGCATTCTTTACTGTTTAGCAAGAATTACCGGGGAATTCCTGTTTAGGATTCCTCCTCCTTTCTCAAGGGCCTCTTGAAGGAGTTGTACTGATTTGTCTCACATATAGGCTTGTGGCCAAGTATCCTCCTCCAGGACAGCGTTATTGCTGAAGCAGCATAATTCTATGTTGTAGGGTGTTGCAGTGAGAAGTTACAACACCTCTTCCATTGCTTGTTTTTCAGAGGGAGACTCTTTCTTTCCTTTGGAGGATTAGTTTGGAAGCTTTGGAGCTTATTTTTAGATCTTGGCACTTGGAAAACTCAATTTATTCCACCTACAGCGCAGTTACCCTCTTATACTGCGTTATTTTCATAGAGCACTTGCAGTAAGGCCTTGCAGTGTTGTTTGGAGGGTGAGATCTCAAGTGTAAGGATCAACCTTCCACTTTGGAGATCCATTAGAGAAGGTCTACTTCAGATTTCTCATCATTTTCAACCTTCTCTATTGAGTTCCAGATTTGAGTTGCTGCAGCTACCCAACAACTCCGACATTTTTTCCTTTTTGCATATTTCAGCCAATTCCTTGGAGGATTGATGTATTGTTGATTCTAAGGGTTAGAGCCTTGATCCCCTAGTGTATTTGAGCCATATCTTGTCATATATTTCATTTATCATGTAATATGGAGTAGTACCTTCTATAAACTACGTCCTCATAGCCTGGGTTTATGCAGAAATAGAAGTGATCTTCTATTTTCATGTACATGTCTTGTTGAGGCTTGCATTGCCTTTCTTGAGTAGATGTTTCCTCAAGAACTTGTAATTTATTTGCTGCTATAACATTTTTTATTGGCTATACACATCTTCTTGTCTCATAGATCATAAAATAATTCTGTCTTTCCATGGTATGTTCATGTATTATTTCAGCTCCATTCCTTAGGCATTTTCTGAAGGGAACTAGGTGTGGGAGGCTTGTCTCAACACCCTAGAAGGATTTATTTGATCCCAACTCTTGGATTTTGGTCTTAAACACATTGTTCTAAGGGATCCAGGTCTTGGTATCAAATCCCGCTACCTCCATTTCTGGAAAATGCATTTTCTAGCCATGGATTGCTAGTTGTCCCGATTTGGGAACATTATAGCATTAGGTACTGTAGTGGATGCTTCTGTGTGTTCTCATTATTTTCTATCATTTAAAAACTCCTAAAATTTCTCGTAGATAGCTTTTCATTGAGCGAAATGGTATTTTATGGCATGTAGCTTGCATTTAGGGATTTGTGAGATCCAACATACGGTAGGAC
This sequence comes from Pinus albicaulis, assembly GCA_034641835.2. Taxonomy (NCBI): domain Eukaryota; kingdom Viridiplantae; phylum Streptophyta; class Pinopsida; order Pinales; family Pinaceae; genus Pinus; species Pinus albicaulis. Next base: position 437,581,411 of record CM076574.1, on the reverse strand, counting down.
CTTGGAATTGAAACATAAATACAAGATCAACTTAAAATTTATTCTATTAACCTAAGGCAACATTGAAACTTAACGAAACATTTAGTGGTCTACGTTAGAGATGTGTTTCGACGTCTTTAAACATAGCAGCTGTCGTTCGCCATCTGGCTTCAGACAGCACTAGTACGGACTTGTGCTCCCCGTACCATCGAGTATATAAAGGGAGACCCCTCTAGGTTGCAATCCTTTTATTCGTAGGAAGCCGAGTCTGCCCCCTTGTAACCGTGATACACCAAACACATCATTCGGGGAGACTACCTGCACATACGTCAAGTCCTTGGTTTATTTTTCTTTCATTTTATAACTAAGGTGTATATGGTAGTTCACGGGAACCTGGTACACCCTTTTACCTAGATTATCTGAGAAGTCATTTTCTATCTTTACTGACTCCATAAATTTGAAAAGATCATCGAGCACTTCTCCTTTCATGCTCGTTTCAACTTGAAAGTGATAGAGTCACCTTTTTCCTGTTTCTCGACTCTTAAAATATGAAACGACAGAGTTTTGTTTCAATGTCTTAAAAATTAACTGCCCATGAAATATTCTTGGTTAAAGTTAGTTTCCTTAGGGTGTTGTTTTAAATTTGTTTCTGATGGAAACATTTCCGGAGTTTACTAACCCAAGAATCCCTTCCGAAGGGAATCCGGGTCCTTTTCCTGCTTTTGGGAATGTTGGTGCTCCTTATATGGCAACGTTGTCCCTGCCTGGGTTAACTGTTGGGTTGCCTATATGGTTATTTTCAACCTCGGTGGCCCCGAGTGTTCCGTCCATCGTACAACCATCTTCTCCTCCAGAACAACATCATGTTGCTTCTAAGGTGGACCTCTCCCCTTCTTCGCCTATTTCTTTGTCCTCCTCTTCTACTTTTCCTGGTGAAAGTATGGATTCCAATAACCAGGTGGATAAGAAGAAGAAGAAGAAGATAAAGAAGAATAAGTCAGATAAGCGAGAGGATAATGATGCATCTACTATGCTTCAGAAACCTTCCCTTGCAGAACCATCCAAACTTCCACCGGAATTCAAATTCCCTTGCATGCTCTGCAAAGGTAACCATATGCTTCGAGACTGCCCTGGAATTCCCAAGGTACTCGAAGTATGGTCTGACGGCCGTTCGCCGTTGCTTTTGACTTCTAGAAGTCATATTGATAACACATCTTCAACTAGCTCTGGTAAGACTCATAAAAAACAGGGCAAGATTACCAATCCCTGTAAGTTGTGTGAAGGGCATCATCCCATTCACCTTTGTCCGTACATGGATGAAGCGAAGAGAGTGTTGGACAACTCCACTGTTTCTGCACCTTGCCTTCAAGCTGGTTATCAGAAGCTTTCTTCGGGTCCTCTACTAGTTTATTCCACGATCAGTCAAGCGTCATCCTTGCTCGATCCCGCTCCCCCGGAAATTCAAATTCAGGAATCTGTCCCCGACCAACCATTGATCGAGGAATCAGTTGATCTGACCCCATCTGTGGTTCATCAGGTCTTTTCCGTTGAGAGTGGATATTTTCCCCCTCATGTTCTTCTTGTTTCTTTATATTCTTCGGACTTGGAGAAAGATTATTCTGTCCCTATAGTTCAAGAAGTCGCTCCCCCTACTCCCGTGATGGGAGTCCAGGAGATTTCTCCTCTTGCTCTGGTAACACCGGGGGAAAACCATCTCAGTTCGATGGTATCCCCTCCAAGTAGTTTGGTCGCTTCCTTTGATTGGAGTCGATTTGTAGGATACCGCCTTCCATATTATGTGCCTTTGGAGATAACGGTACACACCTTTGATTTGGTCATACCCAACACCATTATAGATGAAGGCACGTCTGTTAGTATTCTGTCTTCCACTACTTGGAAAGCTTTTGGTTCTCCACCGCTTATGTCTGTTACCCAGAATCTGTTGGATTTTAATCGAAGAACCAGTCAACCATTAAGGATCCTTCCGAAGTTCCCTATTACTTTGGGAATGAAAACCATCCATATAGATGTGATGGTTGTTCCAGGCCCCTTGGATTTCAATTTGCTCTTGGGGCGTGACTATATTTATGTCATGGGGGAAGTTCTCTCCTCCCTTTTTCGTGTGATCCATTTTCTAGACAAAGGTCAGATCGTGACCATTGATCAAATTTCATTCATTGGTCCTGACATGACATCTACTCCACCGTCATCCCTTCCGGGTCTTTATCCGCCGGTTGTATCTTCATCGCCACACGTTAATTATGTGGCTACATGTCCTTTTATCGCCATCAGTGCTGGTGCCTTTGTGCATCGCGTGCTGGGGGCATTGGGTCCTAATTTTCAAGATGTTGTTCTCTCATCCAAGGTGGACCTCTTGGAATCTATGACCTCTTATTCATCATAATGAAAGGTCGTCGGAGCATAGTTCATTTTCTTGTGTCAAGGTCCTTAAAAAATGAAACAAGCTGGTTTGAGGATAATTCATCTTCTATGTCAACCTCGTTAAAAAATGAATTAGGTCTTGAGGATGGTTCTTTTAATGTGTCAACCTCGTTAAAACAATGAAACATGTTCCCGTTCAATTCGAGTCTTTCATTAGATCTCGTGAAATCCCAGTCGAGTCTTTCTCTTGATCTCGTATTTGAACCTTCACTCCATTTCCTATGGACTGAAGCTTGGGGGGCATGTACACCTCGAATTGAGTCACCATGCTGGGGGGCATGTACACCTCGAATTGAGTCACCATGCTGGGGGGCATGCTCGTTTTCAAGCATAGTTTACTTTTGTTTCAAGCTTGTGTCAACATGAAACCAATATCAAGCATAGTTTACTTTTGTTTTCAAGCTTGCATAAAAATGAAATCTTTTGGTTTTATACCCTTTGTGAACATTTTTTCCTAATTCTTGGGTCATTACTTATTATGCAGATTATTTAACTTTTACATTAGCTAAACATTGTATTGGGCATTTGCATAATTTGTAACAAGCATCATCACATGTAAATAGACCCATGTAGAGAATATATATATATATATATATATATATATATATATATTGTCATGTTTGGAAATGTGTGCATCATATAAAACCCAAAAAATACATATGTTTGTTTCAGTTACATCGTGAGACAACATGTCTCTCAAAAATGTGTGGAAATAAAGCCTAAGTGCCTAATTGGCGTGGTAGCACGTCACCGTCTGTACCAACCACCTCAGCAAGCGGTGGATACGACTCGACACCCCTACAGTGTGCCTCTGATAGGCCTGAGGAACATCATCAAAACAAGCATATTTTGGAATCCCACGGGTGATCCCCCCCAGGTTCTGTACTATCTCCTCGTCAATCCCCTCACCCTGAGGATTGAAATCATGAGGATTTCGCCTCGCTATTGGCGACATACCTGCAGGACATTCTGGGCCAACATCTGCATACATATAGAGTAACTGTCAGAACATGCATATATACCCAAAAAATTATAGACCCATGAAAATAAAAAATGAGTCTGACCTAGCTCTTTGTCCCAATCCTCTCCCTCCGGGAGTGGGAGGTTTGGGTCTCCGGTGAAATCTGTGCCAGCATAGGAATCCTCCATGATAATCAGTTATCGTCGGATCCAATCAAAAAACTCTGGCCTCCATGACATATGTTGGCCACCCCCTGCTCTAGGCATCAGTGCGGCCCATCGAGCCATTTGTGGCTCTGTGGGTGGCGGCATCGTGACAATAACCTCCTGACACTGGAAGATGGGTAATTGTTCCAAGAAGAACGATACCAGAATCGATCCATACCCAAACTGCTTTAGTTTGGTCTTCTTGCACTTAGTGAGTTGTTGTTTGATGTCGACGGTCACAACCTCGGCCCAGTTGAAGATAGTCGAGTTCATGCACTCTGAGGCAAGAAGTAGTTGTGTCTTCATGGCCTCATGCGGTGCCTGCGATCCCGCAGCCCCCATGATAGTGTGCAACACTACACTTAGTGCCAGATCAGGGATGGTTTGGATGTCCACTTTGCCACTCCCTGTTCCTTTTCGTGCCCCTCGGCACACCCTGTCAATTACCATGCCCATGCTTTCCCTGAAAGGAAGGGTACAGGTCAAGATAGGGACTACACCTCTACGCGACAATCCAGTGATGAAATACACATCAGGAACTTCGAGTTCAAGCTCTTGATCCATATGAACATTGTAATTCCCCTTGGGAATTAATATTTGCAATTAAATGGTTGCATTTTCTTGAAATTAAAGCAGATTTTGAGTTGCACGGTTGGTGTGATTGTTTTTCTAAAAGTCACGCCACCTGACGTGACCCCTGTGTAAAAAAGGGTCGATTGGCGCAGGTCCATGCTCGAAACCCACACCAACTGTGATGCCATAAATTTTACAAATCCTCCCCTAAGGGATCCAAAATGACAATCAAATGTAATAAAATTTAGCTCAAAAGATACCAAACGGTGTCGGCTCTTACCTGAAACTGACGGAATCTGGATTGGTTCACTGGATTGTTCACAATCGTTGCCAGAAGATCACAAGGAAAATGGGTCACTGTTGCTCTACAAAGAGGTAAAAGTGAAAGTAAATATTTTTTACCACTTATGGTCATTTATAACTTTTCAAAATCTCAAAATAGGTTTTAAAACACATTTGTTGCTATATTTTCATATTATTTTCGAGAAATATGTTTTACACGCGTCTTTTTGTGCAGTGAAAGGTTTTCATAGGGTGTTGACGAAGAAACGAGTTGTATTTTATACTTTTTAGGACTTGGTAAAAACATGAAAAATTCACTACTGGAGTCACCTTTCAGCTCTTTTATGACTCTCTAAAATTGAAAATATCGTCGAGTTGCTTGTTGTTTTGAACTCGTTAAATTGGCTGCGAAACGATATCTACTCAGTATACGTTTACCCCTTTTTCGAGCTGAGATAGATTATCTACGAAAAAGGAATAACTTAGCCGATCACGACTAAGAGGTTCTTTCAGATATTGTTTTCTACCTTTTCGGATCTGAGAGACTATTTACGAAAAGGGAGTGTTGGAGTTTTCTTTTCCGCCTTCTTTTCAAACTCTCTAAACATGAAAAGATGTTGAGTTCTCCCTTTTTCAGACTTGTTAAAACCTGATGACATCGGACTCCGTCGTCATGAAGTTACTCGATTTCTTCCTTCCTAGGGCTCGTAAAATGTACTAGGTTGGATTTGTCCAAAGGAAAAACTTGCATCGCAAGCATATGCTATCCCCTTCAAGCTTGTTTTAAAAAATAATTGGGGTTCTCGCCAGAAATGGTGGGGGAAAATGGAACCACATTATAGTCTAGTTGGCAGTATGTCGCTCTTGAACATGGCACTTGTCTGCATTCGTGTTGGGTTGGGGACATCTCATCTCGTTATTTGTTTGCCTCCATGGGTTTGGATAATCTCTTTTGACCACTCATCTGCTCTTTTCCACGTCACCATGACCTCAGATCCCTTGATGTCAAATACTGCAAAATCCAGTGTTGTGCCACCGATATGTTTAAGAGAAGTTTGCTTCTGAAGTTGTCAATCTCCCCCTGATTCTCTGTTGGTCTTGATTCACAAACATCATATTCCTCTGTCTTGTGTCGATGATGTGGGAAACATTATGGCCCACCTTCGATCAAGGTCCCTTCCTGTCGACTCCGGCTCATTATCCAGGAAGTTGATCTAGAGACTCCCTTCAGGTACCTTGGAGCCTGCATGCCTCAATGGCAGGTTCTTCACATTCGACGTAAGGTCCACATCATTGGCCTTTGATCGATTGACTCTGCGAGTGTTCGACGTCATATCATTGTTCACATTCCGTGGATTGTACCTTTTTTACCTTGAGATCCATTGTCATTATTGGTGGTTTCTCTCGCGTCTATTAATAGCTTTCATCATTGGCTGCTAATCAGATGATTTTATTGCATGTTCAACTTCAGCTCACATATTCGCATGCTCGAATTTGTACTTTGTTCAGGTCGAGATGGAGCGCAAGACCTTGGGTTTTGTCTGATGAAATCTAGGTTGTAGGTTCTTTGAGGATTACTATGTCTTGTTATATGAATCTTGTGATTGGATGGCTGCGACCATACCTGAGTCTATTTATTGATCCCTACTACTGGATGGTTGTGTCCATACCTCGGATCTCATTGTTTATGTACTCTATTATGGATGGTTGAACCCATGCCACATGTCATGTATCATATGTATCAGTCGTACTTGTACTTGCAGGTCTTCCGGCAGCAGTGTTTGGGTCGAACGCGTTCTCATAAAGCATTTCACCCCTCCCTCTCTCTCGGACCTCATGCTTTAGGGGGCATTTTTTACACAACATTTTGTTACTGTCCCTGCAATCCCTCGCCCCACATATTGGAGGGTCTTTCCCGTGACCTGTGAACATTGTCATGCTCTGCAAACACCTTCTTTGCATCCTTCTACATAAGGACATCATTTCTCTTGTTGAACATTTTCTCAGAAAGCCCATAAAAACCTATGTTTTGGCATTGGCGCACCCCTCGTGCCAATGTGGAGGATGTACACTAGAGGCCGCGCCAGCTGGCACTCTGTCTCTTTTTTGTGCATGTGCCAGCCTTTTTGGGAATGTTTTTTAACAAATTAGAGGCGGAAGTTTCCTTTAACCACCTTAGGGATGAGTCACAACAAGTGGTTAAACTTGATAAACCACAAATATCTTCCTTTAGGTACTAGTTTTAGAACATTCTTGAAGATAGGACTCCCCTCCATGATTATATGGATCCTAACCTCTCCTCCTTCCTCTATATAAATAGGCCTCCTCCCTTTACAAAAGCTAGTTGAACATATAGCCAAGAAGATGAACTTGGAGAAGAGATACTATAGCTGAGTAATCGCTATCGAGAAGGTAGAACCAGGGAGAATCCTGTAGAGGGAGCTTCGTCCGAATTCCCGACGAGCTTTGAAAGACGCGCTCCGCTGGAACCCTGTTGGAGGAGACCGCAACGTCGAAGCTTGGTTGTACTCTTCCTTATTTTTAATAATATACTCGACTATGGTATTGGTTCCATCTTTGTGTTGTGTTTATTGATGCATTGATTTAGTCTTCTTCGACTGAATGATAGTTACGGATCTGAAATAGTATGTTGTATGTCATCTTTGTTTCTTGTGTATGTGTAGGTATCTGAGCATGAGAACGAGCAGATTGTGATCTGTCGAACCAGGAGCAAGAGGTAGCCACTCTTCTGACGACAACAACAACGTAGGATATACGGTAAGTTATCTATCGAATCTCCTTCCATCTGTTAACTAGGAATTGATGTCATAGCATGTCTTGTTTGTGGCTAGACCCACTCTAGGGCTAGTGGGGTCGCCTCTGTCCGCAGAGGGGATTTACCTCAACAAAAAATTGGCGACTCCGCTGGGGATCAGTGTGAGTTTGTCTTTCGTCTATTAGGTCTTCTTCTTGGTCTTTTCTTGCTTAGCTTGCCTTTTATGGTTGTTTTTGCTGAGTCTTAGACCCTTGTTCAGCCCCAGAGGATCAGATCTGACCTCTGTTTTTCCAAAATTTTCATTTTTTTTAAGGTTGGCTTGATTGGCGTGGTTTCCAGTCTAAGAGTCGTGCCCACTGGCACTTGTTACCAGTTCATCACCCGCGCCATCCCCTTTCTGGCACGGATTACAACTAGACAATCGTGCCATTTCCTGTAGGTGCTAGGGTTTTCCCTGTTTTAGAGTTTTTGGTCCATACTGGTGCCTCTATGTATTTTATTGACTTGATTTGAGTGCTTTGAGACTGTTTTTGACTGTGAACGACCTCCTTCCTTCAGTTGTTTGTCCATTTCTTTCAGCATCATGGCCTTAGGGTTTTCTAGTGCTGGGGTATGCTTAGCCTCCTATAGGAGTTTGAGTCTTTTGTTTCACAACCACCTTCATTATTTGCTTGATTGCATTCAGCTCCCTAGATCTGTTTTGAGTGATTGCATTTGGTGGAATGAGTCTTGAGTGAGTCTTGCCTCTTTCATTCAGTTTTGATTCTCGTCACTCCAAGCATAGCTCACATTGCTTGTATGGTTCTGTTTCGACATCTTTCTTCGATTTGAGAGATTGTAACATTGGTTTGAGTCTTTGTCTTGTTTTCTTTTGAGTTGTTTGGATTGTTTCACTTCGACTCTCGCATTGATATCCTTGAACTAGTGTGAAGGTTTATTTTTCATGTCATTTAGTGCACTGTTTGCTCTATTATACTGAAAAATCGAAAAATATGTTTTGTTCTTGCATTCTTGTTTTTATTGTGGAATTGAAAAATCTTTTGCATAACTAGCGTTGGGCATTCTAGGAAATATTTCTTGTTTTCATTAACTTGCATTAGTTACTATAGTGGATGCTTCGATGTGTTCTCATTATTTTATATCGTTTGAAAACTCCTAAAATTTCTCGTAGATAGATTTTCATTGAACAAAATGGTATTTTATGGCATGTAGCTTGCATTTAGGAATTTGTGAGATCCAACATATGGTAGGACCTTGGAATTGAAACGTAAATACAAGATCAACTTGAAATTTATTCAATAAACCTAAGGCAACATTGAAACTTAACGAAAAATTTAGTGGTCTAAGTTAGAGACATGTTCTGGCGTCTTTAAACCTAGCAGCTGCCATTCTCCATCTGGCTTCAAATAGCACTAGTATGGACTTGTGCTCCCCATACCGTCGAGTATATAAAGGGAGACCCCTCTAGGTTGAAATCCTTTTATCCGTAGGAAGCCGATTTTGCCACCTTGTAACCATGATACACCGAACACAACATTCGGGGAGACTACCTGCACGTATGTCACGTCCTTGGTTGATTTTTCTTTCATTTTATAACCAAGGTGTATATGGCAGTTCACAGGAACCTGGTACACCCTTTTACCTAGACTACCTGAGCAGTCATTTTCGATCTTAAATGACTCCATAAATTTGAAAAGATCATCGAGCACTTGTCCTTTCATGCTCGTTTCAACCTGAAAGTGATAGAGTCACCTTTTCCTATTTCTCGAATCTTAAAATATGAAACGGCAGAGTTTTGTTTCAATGTCTTAAAAATTAACTGCCCATGAAATATTCTTGGTTAAAGTTAGTTTCCTTAGGGTATTTTTTTAAAGTTGTTTCTGATGGCAACGTTTCCGGAGTTTACTAACCCAAGAATCCCTTCCGAAGGGAATCCTGGTCCTTTTCCTGCTTTTGGGAATGTTGGTGCTCCTTATATGGCAATGTTGTCCCTGCTTGGGTTAACTGTTGGGTTGCTTGTATGGTTATTTTCAACATCGGTGGTCTTGAGTGTTCCATCCACCATACAACCATCTCCTCCACCAGAACAACATCATGTTGCTTCTAAGGTGGACCTCTCTCCTTCTTTGTCTATTTCTTCGTCGTCCTCTTCTACTTCGCCTGGTGAAAGTCTGGATTTAGGTAACCAGGTGGCCAAGAAGAAGAAGAAGAAGAAAAAGAAGAAGAAGTCAGATAAGTGAGAGGCTAATGCTACAGCTACTGCGCTTAAGAAAATTTCCCTTGTAGAACCATCCAAACTTCCACGGAAAGTCAAATTTCCTTGCATGCTCTGCAAAGTTAACCATCTGCTTCGAGACTGTCCTGGCATTCCCAAGGTACTCGAAGTATGGTCTAACAGCTGTCTGCCGTTGCTTTTGACTTCTAGAAGTCATATTGATAACACATCTTCGACTAGCTCTAGTAAGACTCATAAAAAACAGGGCAAGATTACCAATCCCTGTAATTTGTGTGAAGGGAATCATCCCATTCAACTTTGTCCGTACATAGATGAAGAAAAGAGAGTGTTGGAAAACTCCATTGTTTCTGCAACCTGCCTTCCGACTGGTTATCAGAAGCTTTCTTCGGGTCCTCTGCCAGTTGATTCCATGATCAGTCAAGTGTTATCCTTGCTCGATCCTGCTCCCCCGAAAATTCAAATTTGGGAATCTGTCCCTGACCAACCATTGATCGAGGAATTAGTTGATCTTACCCCATCTATGGTTCATCAGGTCTTTTCCATTGAGAGTGGAAATTTTTCCCCTCATGTTCTTCTGGTTTCTTCAGATTCTTCAGACTTGGAGAAAGATTCTTCCATCCCTGTAGTTCAAGAAGTCGCCCCCCCTACTCCCGTGATGGGAGTCCAGGAGATTTATCCTCTTGCTCTGGTAACACTGGGGGAAAACCATCTCAGTTCGATGGTATCCCCTCCAAGTAGTTTGGTCGCTTCCTTTGATTGGAGTCGATTTGCAGGATAAAGCCTTCCATCTTATGTGCCTTTTGAGATAACGGTACAGACCTTTGATTTGGTCGTACCCAACACCTAAAATGGATCAAGTGGGCTGAAAAATGTGTGAAGGTCATTATGTTGATGAGCAGGATCACTCTTTGGTAGAAAATATTCTTGAGAAGGCAGTGCAGAAACTCTCATGGGATCTTCAGTTTCCAAGCATTTATCTGCAATTTTAAATTCAATGGGACTTGGTGGCTGCAAATCTGGAGCTGAGGAGAGTTCTATGTCATAAATGATTTCCTCATCCATTTTAGGAAAATGCTTCTCATTTAAAATTTTCTCAAGAAGTTTGTCATCTTCCTCAACCTCATCATCAAAACTGAAAGACAGCTGATTTCCAATCACATGAAATTTATTTCTAATTGAATGAAATGAAGCACAAAAAAGAGTCAGAGATTCTTCACTTACTTCCAAGTTTTCTAGACTTTCCCCATCAATGTCATAGCTGGCATTTATTGGCTAATTACTGATTTGATGAAACTGAACTTCCTCCCACAAACCAACTGTTGATTGCTCTACAATATTAGCTTTTGTTTGGAGAACATGACTATCATCATACTGATAAAAATTTGGAAAATCATCAAAATAAGTAATGTCACCAATCAAAAATACTGGATTATCGGATTTTTCTTCTTCAAATTGATCTACACATCCACTTTCTGATCTGTGATAGCTAAGATTAGCATGAGGAACAATAGAAATGTTCTACTCATATGAAGGTTTAGAGGCTGGCTGTATGCTTATAATATGATCCATTTCCTCTTCAGTTAAGAGAGGAGACATATTTCTCTTTCTTTGGGTAGCACTACTGTAGTTTTCTTCCTTATGTAAATGCTAATTCTAAGGCTGAATGTCTTCTTGAGCCTCACCTATAAGAGATGATGAATCATCATTTGTGCCTTTAGAGATATCCTGTGGGTTCTCTTTCATTCCCTGATTGATTTCATCCTCAACCAACTCTTCTTGGCTGTCATAATAGTTACATCGAGTATTAAATGAATGAATATCCTCTAATAAACTTTCAAGATGCCAATTTCCCAAATCTTCATCAATGTTTACAAGTTATTTTATGAGATCTTCAGATTTATCACAAAAATTTTCAGCTAATGATAAAGATGGACAATTTTCTTTATAATGCTCATAAAATACCTTGTGGAGATCCTTTAAGGAAAAAAAACTAGCAAGTTTTAAACCCTCATACCATTCCCTAGCCCTCCCATCTAATGTTAGCATGAACATCTTCATAAGGCAGTCCTCCTGCCATTCAACTTTTAACCCCCATACATGTATATGAAACTTGATGAGGTGTAACAAAGGGTTATCAAGCTTTTCATCTTGAAATATAGGCATGCTTTTGTCCCAATTTATCTGAGGCAATTTGTGTGGGAATCCAGGGATATGATCTCTACTCATTGGGGCATATCTTAGTTGTATTCTTGGATACATATTTGTGTAATAAAAAAAGGGTCATTGCATCTTTTCAACCAGTCTAGAGTCTTCTACCAGTGGAGCCTTTAGGTCTATTAAGAGTTGTGGAGTCTCCAGGTGGAAGTTTTGAACTTTGATTTCCACCATCAACACTATTAGGATTGATTAAAGAATTCCCAGGGGAGTCTTTGAGAACTAATGGGGTCAACAGGGCTACTGAAGACCAGTGGAGTCATCAGGTGGATGATGTCTACTTTTTTAAGGATGTACTTGTTTTCCACCATCAACAACTGAATACCAATCTAAGGATGTTTTGTGGGTTTTCTGAGGTCCTAAGGAATACTTAGATTGTCACTGACTCAGAAGGTCCCACCGCGATCTCCACTATGTTAGGTCCCCGTAATTTGCAGATTGGAAAGAAAAAATGAACAGGGGTAACATTAAACCAATCTTTGGAGTCCTAGGACCTAGCCTTCCTAGACTCAGAGAGGGATCTCTCTAATGTTTTCTTGTAAAAGTTTTTAACTTGATAACTTTTAGGTTTTTATATTAGGCTAGTTATAGGGATTATGGTTTGTTTGTTGTTTTGGTTGGGTAGGTTGTGAAGGGAAATAGGTAGAGTAAGAGAGGATCAATCCATTGGGCTATGGGGTCTGCAGAGGTTTTGAAAAGTATAAAAATGAGTCAAGGATAGTTCAAAGGGAAAGTTGACATGGCCAAATGGATCTAAGTAGGTCTAGGGAGAATGAAATGAACATGGAGGTGTGAATATAGTATGTTAAGGGGAAATCAAGGATCTTTTAACAAACTAATAAACAAGAAAAATCTTCTAAGATGACAGCATAATAAACTTGAAGAGCAATAAATGATTCTTCAACCAAACAATACTAAGCAGACCTTAAAAACAACAGATAAGTAAGCTAAGAGAGAAGTGAAGGATTCTCTAAGACTTGCTTGCAAAAAAATATAAACTTAACATAACATCTTAGTAACACTAAAGAGCATTCGAGGATTATTTAGCAAAACTTTGAAGAAGAAAACATAGAAATCAAGGAAGTAGGCAAAAGTAGGGTGCCAAGAAGCAAAATCCTATTCTCTATTTATGCCCTATGACTAAATGAACCATAAACATAATGAATGATTGAAGAAAACAAGAAACAAATATGGAATACATCACCATATAACCAAGCTTAATGAATCCTAAGAGTGAGCTCAATCCATAGATGCACATTCCAAAGCCATCATCAAGCACCAAAGCCAATTTCTATTCAATCTCAAAGTTTGTATATTACTCTCAATAAACATCCAAAAATTACAATGAGGCATAAATTCTCTATTTAACCAGAAAATGAGGAGGTGGAAACCCTAAGAGGCTTCTAGAAACCATAAATACACCATCAATGTCATTTATGTCCAAGGAGGCCATGCAAGGCCCAAGGCACAAAATATCTAAGCTAATAAATGAAAGATAACTTAAAAATAGCTCCTCAACCAATTCTAGAGTGATTTGCCCAAAAAATCTCGAAACAATATTTCAGTGTATTTTGTTGACTTTTTTGCAAGGGGGCAACTTCAGAGGTCTGAAGGCGCAGTGCTTGCACATGAAAACTGAGTCATCTTGCAACCAAGTTTTGAAGGCCTTCTTGATGTCAGAATGGGCTCTTTGATAGCTCATTGGAAAGCCTGTCGAGTCTACTTTCTAAAAATTTACTTGGTTTTTTGATTTGATGCCATTAACCTGTTCAAAAATAAAATCTCCCAAGGCTGGTAAAATCACAACGCCAGCCCTAAAAACATGGCAAAAAGGTGAAAATTTGCATGTTTTTGGGCCTTTTGGAGGACAAAAACCACTCCAAATGATCTGAAATTTGGTGTGCTTGCTGTTCTCAGGCTGATGAATCCAAAAATGTAAACTTTACCTCCAATGGATGACTGTAGGAAAAGCACAGCGCCAAGGGTGCTGCACTTTCGGCCCTCAATATCAGTCAAAAACCAAAAATGTCAAAAACTTGCTAAATTTTGCAATTATCTTTCTCATGGTGTTTGGGAGGCCTATAGAGAATCTTCAGCAAGGATTCCAATATTTTCTTGGCCTTTTTCCTCCTTGAGTGCTTGAATTTGGGCAAGGGCTCTTTGAGCTTGGCCATCTTTTTCTGTAGGCCAAGGTCCCTTTGTGTCTTCTTTAACTGCTTTTTTTCATCCTTATAATACTTAATAATATACTTTACCATGCCAAGATTTATTTGTAGGTCTCTGATCTGAGCATCCTTGCTTTGGAGCAAGATGCTTGTAACCCTCTCCTCATCTTCATTTTCACTGTCAAGGTCAATGAGTTGGCGCTCTTGTTTAGTTTGATGCTTGCCTTTCTTATCTCCAACAGTGACCTTTTCCTTGCCTTTTTCAAGCTTCTTTTTTGATGTAGAAGGCATGGCCCCTTGCCTTTTAGAGGCAGCAAACACATTCCTTTCTCCTCTTTGGTAAGTCAAAGAAAGAGGTTTGATTGTGACCATTTCAGTTCCCTCAGTCTTGCTTCTATTATTGTGGTCATATTTGTTTGGCTCACTGATATCTTGGCCCACTTCTTCACTTGTATCATTCATGCTAACATTAATTCCCTTTCCTCCTTCTCTTGACATTTTGACACCTGCCTTTGAAAACCCCAGCTCTGCTTGTGAAGATGATATGAGAAAGGAATTCGAATGATGGTGAAAGGGCGGCCCTTTAATAAGTGAGTGAGAGGGATGAATGAAGGTGTAAGTGTATGAATTGTGAGGGAGAGCCAAAACTCAAGGAATAACTCAGCTACTTGTTATAATTATGCTTTGACAATAACTTGTATTGATGTCAATTTTGAAATGGAGGGGGCAATGTAAGGTCACTTTGTTTTTAGTGTATGGAATAGAGCCTTTAAGCTTTGATGGAGGATCAAATTCAAAACAATGCAACCACACCACTTTATCCCTATTTTACTAATATCTCATTTTTTGCAGATGAGGGAGGCTTAAACAAGGTTTTTAGCATGAAGATTAGGTTTTCACCTTAGGGTTTCCTTCTTTTACAAACCATAAAATATTTGGAGGGGTGTATGACATCCACTTACCAATTAAAAATTCTCTAAAAACCTTTGATGGTAGCTTGGAGGTATATTTGATTTAATTTGAGTGTTTTCAGATGTCGGAGGCGCTCCAGGTCAAACGCGCAACACGTGCACAGGATGTCGGGCCTGTCGGGTTTTCCGAAAACGCAGTGGTGAACGCGCAAAGACGTGGGTTTCTGGGCCTGTCGGGCTTCCTGGGTGAATAGTGCACCTTTGAATGTGCAGTGCGTGCCTCTGAACTCACAATGTAGAGTAATTTTACAAAGGATATTTCTCCCAAGGTGTAGCGGCTGACCCTGAACGTGCAGTGCTGCCCTGAACGCGCATCGCCTTTTTTCAGAGGGAATTTGGAGGCCTTCCCTATGTCCAAATTGGGCCCATGATATCTCGTTGGAAATATTATCCTGTATAATTTCCAAATATACATTTTTTTACTGGTTGGAGTTGATTTGACATGTCAAAAGTTGATTCTACCAAGACTGGTCAAAAAGTGCTCAATGATGGTGTAGAAATGCAGTGTTGGTGTAGAAAACTTTTGGAGACCTTCCTCAACTCCAAATTTAGCTCATGATAACTCATTTGAAATATATTTTAGTATAGTTATCATTTGAATCATCAAGAAATTCATTTGGACATCCCAGCTATGAGAAAAAAATATTTTCCCAAGGTCACTCCAGAAGTGCAACAATTCTCCCGTGACACCTGTATTTTTGACATTGCTCTAAAACCACGACACCTGTGTAAAATATGAAGAAGGTTTTTTTTCTTGGACCCATGATGGAAAAAATAATCTCTCATGTTTGTCAAATTCATCATTTTTTGGTCAGAAACATAGCTTGAAGCAAAATTGGCCCTATGAGTGACAAATGGCTTGGCTCTTGCAAAGAATTCCTGGAAAAAGATGGAGGCATGATGTTTATGAGTTGGTATGGCTTCATGATTGCTGATATGACCTACCATATGGATATTCTGCTCATATTCCTCTTTTCCATAGCAAACCCTAGCCTAGTGGAAGAGGAAATTAGGGTTTAGTGCTTCCTCCATGTTATTTTGTGCAATTTGATCATTGTTTGGCACTCTGTTGGACCACTAAGCCCAAAACCTTAGTTCTTATTAAGGCCAAGTGATTCCTGTCTTCTTTGCTGCAAGATGTTATTCATTTAGGAGCAACCCTCCTAACTCACCAACTTTTTGCATGATATAGCTTTTAACATTCCTGCAAAAATGTCAAAGTTCACACTTACCTCTAGCAAACCTTGAATTTGATAAGGTAGTCTTCTTTGGAAATTTTTTAGATCTTTTCTTGAAAAAACATGTCTCAACATTTCAATACCTATGAAATAGATTCTAATAAGGAAAACAGTGTCTGAAATACTCATGATGACCTTGCAACCTATGAAACCCTAATTGACCTAGAGGGGGGTTCTTTGACCTCTTTTTGACTGAAAATTGGCTTGGAATCCTCAAATGTAAAAACAAAGTATTGAAAAAGTGATGTAAATGAAGATCCAAAATCCAATGTACTTGATTTATCTAAAGAGCCTACAGAGATTGTTTTGAGATCATCAATGCTTGAGGAATTTGGGAATCATGGGCATGAGTTAGGCTTATAGGTAAACCCTAGATGTGAAGTAGAGTTATGGGAAAAGGAAAAACAAAGTAATGAGGTTATAGGTGAGAAGAAGGGATGGAGATGAGTGGCACAAGCCCATAAGGACTCCTTTAGGAGTGACAAGGTGACCATTGAATGGAAAAGTGGTAGGATAGTGAAAACATTTCTACAAGGATAATGAAGGCCATGAGATTTCTAAAACTCACAATATTAATGGAATTTTGCTTTTAGAAATCTAGAACCAATATTTAGTCATCTATAGATAGTAAAAATTAATGATGACTAACATGACAGATAACATAAGCACTTGGGAACTAGAAGCTGGATCCGTAGCAACCAAATTTGTGTCCGGATTCGGAAACGGATCTGTCAACACAACTGACACATGTGCGTTCTGTTAGTGTCAGTCTAGTCATACTGCCATCAGTGATCAAAACTGCTCTTTTGTATTTTCATATTAGGTGTCTCATACCAAATAAATTTCACCATTCCGCTAGGTCATGGATTCATTGATGGTAGTAATTTTTATCAGTTGTCCCTCATGAGGTACTTGCTGATTTTCCTTTCTATGGTCTTTAGTCATTAGTCACTTTTATTCTCAAAATCATATCAGTAGGTCATAGTATGGGTCTCATTAGTTTCTAGGGTCTCACCATGATGAGTCAAATGTCAATAATATCAACAAGGTCATGAGGAAGCTAATAAGCTCAAAGTCACAGCACCTGGAAGAATCAGAGAGACATTTATTCAGTTTGATGTAATTTTTGCCTCAAAACCATGTTTTGAGGTGAAAACATAATATTTTTCCTTTATTATTATTCATTATATATCATCATGTGTAATAAGTCACAATTCAGAAGCTGTTATCTCCACAAAGTGATGTCCCTGCCTTCAAAGAAGTTTTTCGTAGCATGTTTAGCGCCAAATCATCTTCCAAGTAGATCCATCAGAAAGAGCCCGGAAAGAGCTTTCCAACGGTATACTACACTCTCAAAACTGACTTCTGGATTGAAATTTATGCTTAAGTGAAGTAAAAATCCCTATATCCTCATGTACCCCCTATTTCCCATGTTTCCCTTTAAAACTTTGTTTTATTAAAGTTTTAATATTTCCCTTATAAAATAATCCATTTTTCCCCTTTCCGATTATAAAATCGCATTATAAATATTTTAAATAAAAATGTGATTTATGCATAAAACCACTTCCCCTCCATGCCATATAACTTTATAATAAAAAGTTTGATATTATAAAGTCTCACCGTATAAACCACTTCCCCTCCATTCCCCGTTGTAAAAATTTATGATAAACAATATCAAAGTTTATTATATAAACTCCACCGTTTCCAAACCAATTCCCCACCATACTATGGAAACCTTATAATAAAACTTTGTAAACGAAGTTTATGTTATATAAACCCCGCCGCTTTAAATCCCTTTCTATCGCATCACATATTTTAGTTGCATGTTCCGATCAGCCCATCGCAAAAGTTCCAATGCGATTGTATTACCCCCCTCCGATGCATATCCGACCGTTGATTGCTCCCACCGATCCGACGGACCACAGCTAATCGGGCCATCGCAATCGGCACTTCCATAAATCCCCTTTCGAATGACCAATCACAAAGAACTCCGATGCGATTGATCGCAACATTCCCCGATCACATCATCGCAAGTCCCTCCTCCGATTGCCCGATCGCAACATCCCCTGATTGAAACCTCGGATCGCTCCTCAACCGTTGATCTTTCCCCGCCCATCTGACGGCTCAAACTTAAGCGGGCCATCGGCATCGACATTTCCATTTGTGTTGCACTCCGCTCCCCTCCGATGTTGTGATTGCGATTGACCCTCGGGCCCACCATACGGTACTTCCGCCTGTTCATAAATAAAAGGCCTAGCCCTTTGTTAATCTAAAACTTTGGTTATATTTGATTACATACAAAGGGTTCTCCCCAATCGCATCGGAACTTTTGTTTCTCCGTTTCATATAACATCCTCTCCCGATTCCGATCCCCGATTGCGATTGATCGCACATCGCAAATCGCAATCGGCAGATCCAATTATGTGATACACTCGCCCCCATTCCCGATTGTGATTGCGATTGTTCCCATGGGTCCCACCACTTAAACCTTCTGCCCATTCATTACGAAACCCCTTTTTCCTTTGTAAAAGTTAAAAATTATCCGTTTTGCTTATTACAAAGGGTTTTCCCCAATCGCATCAGAAAATGTTGTTTCATATATATCACTCCGCCTGCCCCGCTCCCCGATTCCGATTGCGATTTCACTTGTATTTTAATATGTTATGTCCCTCTGCCCGTCCTCTCCGATTGTGATTTATATGCAGGTACCGCCCATTTCCCTTCCCTTTTCCCATTTAAAATAAGTTTTACCTTCACTAAAGGCAAAGTTTCATTTCAAAGGAATGTTTATTAAAAAAAAATGGTTTTATTCAAACAACAAATGGAAAGCAAAGGAAACAGTCAAAGGGTCGAGAGGTTATTTAAAACAAATATTGTTACAGCAAGCAGCAAAATAGGAAATCTATTCATCGGTTTACCTATTTTCTTTCATACAGCCTAACAGAAAAATCTCCAAGTGGTCAAATGCAATGATGTCCCTTATTTTCAGGGGTAGATTGTTGTATTTCTTTACTATGATTGTATTTCAGTTCTTCAGCTGTTAAAACAGCTCCCTTCTCTTGTGGATCTATGTTCCCACACTTCAACCTATTTAATGTAATTGTAAATCATTTGTAAAGAAGTCTAAGTCTAAGTCTGAGTAATAGGGGAATAGTGTGGAAGAACATTTCTGTGCTACATTGTACAGTTTGACAGGAATTAATAAGAGATGCAACTTTGATTTGTGGGATCCATGTGGTATGAGAGTTAGCATTTGTTTTTCTTCTTTGTTTCATATGTGAATTTTTATGTATTCCATTCATCCATAAACATTTCATTTTGAATGCTTTCAAGATATAAAGGTAGAATCTATTTTATATGCTCTTCTTTGGGAAATCATTCATACTCTGTATTTTTATTCTGTTTGAAAAGGATCCATTTATTGTGCCCTTTTCAGCTCCACACCAGTCTTTCCATCCCATCCTCATTAAATTTTAATTGCTAATTTTCCTGCCTATCTTGCCCCATGAAATACCCTGTGTGATGATTTAATTCCCGGTTTCAACTGTCCCTTAATATCCCACATATCCCTAAAATTCATTCATTCCTTTATTTTATTAAAGATTTTTCCCATCATTTTATCTAGCCTAATATCAGTTCATTTATTGTATTCCTTTGAATATTATTTTACGGAGAGAGCCCTCTCCTGTCCTTGTAGGGCTAGCTACAAGGCTGAGCGTGGTTTAGTTGTTACCTTGATTTGCCTTTTGCAGCCTGAGGTCCAATTCAGGTGCTAACATCTCTGGCGACTCCACTGGGGAAAATTCAAGATTGTTTGTTTGTTAGTGTTATTTGTTTTATAAACTACAGATGGAGCCTGAAGTTATGCCAGGTAGCCTTCGAACTGCACATTGCTTTGCAGGTGCATAAGTAGATAAATGCTGCTTCAGTTAATCTCCGGTCTAGTTTTATAAACATAACATCTGACTTGCAAGATTTGCCCCAGTATATCAAATAATTATAGACTTTGAAAGATGATGTTCAGATTTTTGCTAGGCTGCAAAATAAGATTTTTGTAAAATAGACATTTGACCACACTGGCTTCAAGAAGATACACCAGGGCTAATCCAGATCCAAATCCTCCCCCTGTGTTTGAAAATCCAAATCTTATACCAAGAATTGTCAGAAGACAAGAAGGATCATTAAGCCCAGACTCGTCTTCAGGTCCTATACTTGGCCCAGTGAATGGTTTTTTTTAGAGGATCTTTCTTTTGATGAGAATTTTGAGCTTTCTTTATTTAGGAATAAGTCTGAAAATGACATTGATGATACAGTTTTAGATCCTGATTTCCTTGTAGATATTGAAGTCCAAAGAGAAAATACCTCCATTGACGATTATATTTTGAATTCTCCTCAGTCCACTGTAACTAATATCCCCGAGCCTTCAAAATCATCAGGAACAACATTTCCCCCTCCCAATTCATCAGCATTCCCATTAGTCAAGTCCCAATTATCATCTCCTCCATTAACACTGTCCTCAAATCCTACAAGTCCTGTCGTAAATCCACCTAGAGTTATGGCTGCCAGGTATGCACCCCTGGTTTTACCCCAGGTCCTCGATGATATGCCGACTGACTATTAGAGTAAAATTCCAATCTTTGATGCCACTCAGAGCATCACGGCTCAGCAACATGTTGATAAAATGAATGACTTTTTTTATTTGCATGAGGTAGAAATAGAGAATGTAACGACAAGGCTGTTTTTTCAAAGTTTTGGAGGCGAAGTCAGAAAGTGGTTTAGAGCCCTACCGCCAGGCACAATTTGCACTTTGCAGGAGTTGCACACTCATTTCCTGGACCGGTGGGAGGTAAAAAAGAACCCACTTCAAATTCTGTCTGAATATGAGAACATTAAAAGAAATGTGGGTGAAACCGTGCAGGATTATTTTTTGAGATTCAATGCTGTATATAATGCTATTCTAGCTAATTTGAAGCCTCCGGTGGGACTGTAATTGTTAAAATTTCCCGATGTATTTGATGCCTACATGGCATGTCAGCTGCGTGAAAGAGATCCATCTTCACTTGAAGACATGCAGAAGATAGTGGTAAACGTTGAAGCTAATCTGATGGCTAAAAGAGCACGAGCCAGAGCTGAGAAAAGAGTCACAATAAAAGAGGAGGCCTCTACTTCAGACAGTAAAATGGACACTCTGATCAGAACGGTGGAAAAAATGGTTGATAGGTTAACCATCGCAGATAGACCTCAGCCTCAAATAAGAAATCCGAATTTCAGAGGGCAGCGGCCACAATTCAGAATTAAACAGAGAGAGCAGAGAATGCAGGACCAAATTGCGCCACCACAACAGCAAATTAAAACTCCTTTGCAGTAGAACTATGTGCAAGGGACAGATTCAGATGATGATGATCCTATGATTGAGGCTAATAACTTTTTCACGGCTGATGGTGAGCCCATTTTCCTTACAGAAGACGAAGAATACACAGTGGCGACTCTAGACATTCAAAAATACCAAAATTTCATTTTGGCCAATGATACAGCACTGGAAGAGGAGCCTGATGACTATCAGAGAGGGTATATGAATGCTCTATCAGCTCAGCAAAGGCAGTAATTTTTAAGGAACAGAGAGGTTACAGTCAGCCCCATTCAAAATAGAAAGGAACTCTAAATGAAAAACGATGCACAGAAGAAAGGAAAGGAGCCGGCTGATCCTTCCTCTAGCAAAGCACCTGTAGTTGCTGACACGACCAATGAGAAGAAACAACAGAACGTAGTAAAGGATCCAACAGAGAAGAAAGACCCACTCATTAAAGAGGTAGAAAAATATCCCTCCTTTAATCTAGAAAATGAAATCTCTAAGTTAAAAGTGTCTATGCCTCTCACAGAGTTGGTAAAGAATAGTGTGTATAAAACTCAGGTGTCCAAAGTGTTGAAAATATATTCCATCTCCGATATGGTCAATGTAGAAGATGAATACCCTGAACTTATTTTCGGTCCAGCCACAGAAGAATATCAAGAAAATGAAGTCCCTCCTTTTTACTTGAGTCTTAGAGTACATGAGTTTATCTTGCATAATTCTATGTTGGACTCCGGGGCCTCACATAATTTGATGCCCAAAGCTGTCATGGAGAAGCTAGGCCTTGACATCACTCATAAATATCATGACTTGTATTCCTTCGACTCAAGTAGGGTCCACTGTATTGGTTTAATTAAATATTTGGTAGTGTCCTTAGATCAGATTACAGCAAAGAATGTCTTGATGGACGTAGTTGTTGCTGATGTCCCACCAAGGTTTGGAATGCTCCTATCTAGGTCTTGGGGTGCTAAACTCAAAGGAAATATGCAGCTTTATTTCTCTTATGCCACTATCCCTGTATTTGGCCAGTTGAGGAAGTTATATAGGGAAAAAAAAATGAAATATATGATTACTAGCAAAGACAAGCCTGTAAATCATCCCATCAATGTTGTCCATACAGACTTAGAGTCTTTTGTCTTGTATTCTGATGGTGGTTTAAATGATGAGAATGTTCAATTGGTACAAGTGGATGAAATACCTGAGATTTCAGAGAATTTTAGAGAGGTCCTCAAACAGGAAAAGGGAAAAGCAGCAAACACTTCTGAACCTCCTGCCTGCCAGCAGCAAAGGGACAATGAACAGCCAGAAATCAGCCAAGGTAAAGAAGAGAAAGAAACAAATTTCCAGCATCTTCAAGAAGAAGAAGAAGGCATGTGGAGTATGGATTTTGATGGATCTGTTGGTAAGGATGGAGTTGGCATTGTAATATGGATTAGGAGCCCTGTTTTTCAACCTGAGAAGGTTCCAAGTAATGTTAGAGTTTGTGCTTATAAGATAGCTTTTGATTGCAGGCCTCAAAATTTTGAAGAAGTTGAATGAAAAAAGGATTTCTGTATATGGCGACTCCGAATAGATAATAAAACAGGTGAAGGGAGAATACCAAGCCAAACATCCAAGATTGAGGGCATACAGAAATGCAGTCTTGGACATTTTGAAAATATTCCCAGAGTATACTTTGACAATAGTGCCCAGGATGCAAAACATTATTGCTGATTCTCTTGCCACTACTGCAAGTAACTTGAAAATTCTGATGAACTCCAGCAATAAGTTTGAAATCTATGTCAAACATAGGCCTGTTGTTCTGGACAATTTAAGGTATTGGCAAGTATTTTGGGATGATAATGAGATCAATGCATTTTTGCAGGGTGATGGAAAATTCAAAGATACTCCAATAGAGGGTGAGTATGAGGTTGATGATCAGGAGTTGGAAGAAAACCAGATGGACATATTGTAGTTAAAGGATAATGTAATTCCTAGAGGTCTCATACCTCTAGAGGAGCTTTTTGATCAGGATGATGTCGCAAAGAAACCAACCTTGGCGCCCACAGAGAAAGGAGTTGAAGATGTGAATATTGGAACAACTGATCAACCCAAGTTTGTCAAATTATCAAAGGCATTATCCCCTGAGGTAAAGGAGAAGTATGTTAAATTGATTTTTGAATTTTCTGATGTATTTGCATGGGATTATTCATATTTGAAAGTGTATGATAAGAACATAATTCAACATACAATTCCTGTCAAGCCGGATCAGAAGCCTTTCAGACAGAAGCTGAGAAGAATCAATCCAAAGCTACTGCCATCAATTGAAAAGGAGGTAAACAGGTTGTACAAAGCAGGAATCATAGTTCCTATTAGATTTTCTGATTGGATTTCGAATTTGGTCCCAGTGCGTAAAAAGACTGGAGAAATAAGATTGTGTATTGACTTTCGGAACTTGAATAAGTCATCCTTAAAGGATAATTACCCACTTCTGAAAATGGACCATATTCTGTAGAGAGTATTTGGAGCATATAGGATGTCACTACTTGATGGCTACTCAGGCTACAATCAGATCTTGGTGCATGAGAAGGACAGATAAAACTGCCTTCACAACACCCTGGGGAACCTTCCAGTATGCCAAGATGCCCTTTGGACTAAAGAACGCTGGAGCCACCTTCCAGCGTGCAATGGAAATTGCTTTTGCAAATGAAAAAGACATTTTTCTTGTTGTTTATTTGGATGATTTGACAGTGTTTTCAGGTTCAGATGATGAGCATTTGCACCATCTAAGAGTGGTTTTTCAGCGTTGCAGAAAGTTTGGGATTTCTCTCAATCCCAAAAAGATCCTTTTTGCCATGGATGAGGGCAAATTTCTCGGGCATATCATCTCCAAAGATGGCATACGCATATATCTAGCCAGAGTGGAGGCAATTCAACTCATAGATCTTCCACGGAACAAGAAAGAGATTCAGGCCTTTAATGGTAAGATGAATTTTTTGCGCAGATTTATACCTAATCTGGCTGAGCATTTGAGAGAAATGAAAAATATGTTGAAGAAAGACAACACGATTAAGTGGAGTGAGGAAGCTATCAAGTCATTCAATCTGGTAAAGTTTGCTTTGTCTAATGCCCCAGTTCTGATCAATCCCGACTACACTCAAGATTTTATCATATTTTCATTTGCATCTGAGCATACTATGGCTGTTGTTTTAATGCAAAAGAGAGATGAAGTAGAAAATCCAATTGCCTTTTTCAGTAGGACTATTAGAGATTCTACTTTAAGATATAATATTATTGAAAAGCAGGCATTGGCTCTGGTCAAGGCATTGAAATATTTTAGGGTCTATATTCTACATTCACACACTATAGCGTATGTCCCTAATGCAGCAGTCAAGGATGTGCTCATGAAAACTGATCCAGAAGGTTGAAGAGGCAAATGGATAGCAGCTATGTTGGAGTACGACCTGGAGATCAAGCCTACTAAGTTGATCAAAGGCCAAGGTTTGGCGAAATTGATGGCCCAATAAAATCTGCGTGCTTTAGATATAAACCTCATTTCAGCAATGTCAAAAGAGGAAGATGAAGGTTTGCTAGTTCCTATTTCAGATATTTTTCTGTAGTCCCCTTGGTATTCAGATATTGTGTATGTTCTTCAGCATCTGTCACCTCCTCCAGGCATGTCTAAGGGTAAAGGTAGATCTTTGAAGCTTAAATCTGCAAAATATTGCATTTTGAACAGTGCTCTGTTTTGGAAGGATCCAGGAGGCATTTTGCTAAACTGCCTGGTTGAAGAAGAAGCTCAGAAGGTAATGCACGATTTCCATAAAGGTGAATGTGGTGGTCACCTATTTTGGAAAACTACAACGAACAAGGTATTGAGAGCCGGGTATTATTGGTCCACATTATTTTATGATTTATATAAAACAGTGATGAATTGTCATGAATGTCAAATTTTCCAAGGGAAGAAGAAATTGCTTCCACTTCCTTTGAAACCTATTTCAGTGAACACGCCCTTTCAGTAGCGGGGGCTTGATTTTATAGGAGAAATACATCCCGCGTCCTCAGCACAGCATCGATGGATATTTACTGGGAAAAATTACTTTACGAAATGGATCGAGGCCATCCCTTCCAGGAAAGCGACTGACAAAATAATTATTCAATTCCTGGAATCAAATATTTTATCCCATTTTGGTTGCCCATGTAAAATCGTGACAGATAATGCAGCTGCGTTCAGATCAAAGAAAATGATCGATTTCTGTGATAAATACAACATCATGCTGGGCCATTCAACAGCGTATTATCCACAAGGTAATGGCCTGGCAGAATCATCCAACAAGTCGCTGATGAATATAATTAAGAAAATGTTGGAGGCAAACAAAAGAAATTGGCACCGGAAGCTTATCAACGCACTGTGGGCAGACAGAGTTAGCAGTAAAAAATCAATAGGTATGTCACCTTTTGAGCTGGTTTATGGTACTGATGCTATCTTTCCTACTTCTCTTACAGTTCTAGTTATGAGATTATTACAAGAAGTTGGTAGCGAAGATGATGAAAACCAGCGAAGGATCAACCAGATGATCCACCTTCAACAAACAAGAGAAGAAGTGTCACAGAAAGCGAGCCAGTTGTAGGACAATATTAAAAAGATATATGACAGGAAGACTAAAGCATACAAGTTTCAGTTGGATGATGTAGTGTTGAAATGGGATGCAAGAAATGAAGACAAAGGGAAGCACGGTAAATTTGACAACCTTTGGAAGGGACCATACAGAATTACAACATACAGGGGTCAGAATGCCTTCTTACTTTCAGAAATGGATGGCCAGGATTGTCCTGGAGGAGTAGTAAATGGTAGGCTATTGAAGCACTACCATTGTTGAAGACATGGATCAGAATCTATCTCATCATCATTGTATATACCATTTTATTTTTCTAAAAGCATAGTTCAAAATGCACAGTCATTCAAGTTTGGGGCCCGAGGTGAAGGCTATAAAACTTGGATGATATGTGTATGGTTTGGTTTTATTTCAGTTTTCAGTCTTAGTCTAGAGTCAGAGTCAGTTTGCATTTGTGTCAGTTTTCAACATCTTTGACTCCATGCCAAATGGATAAGGCTACTTGGTCTACGATGTTCTTGGCACCTCCAAGGAGCTACCATCCCCATTGGAGCCAATGCTAGTGTCAGTCTAGTCATACTGCCATTAGTGATCAAAACTTCTCTTTTGCATTTTCATATTAGGTGTCTCATACCGAATAAATTTCACCATTCCGCTAGGTCATGGATTCATTGATGGTAGTAATTTTTATCAGTTGTCCCTCATGAGGTACTTGCTAATTTTCCTTTCTATGGTCTTTAGTCATTAGTCACTTTTATTCTCAAAATCATATCAGTAGGTCATAGGATGGGTCTCATTAGTTTCTAGGGTCTCACCATGATGAGTCAAATGTCAATAATATCAGCAAGGTCATGAGGAAGCCAATAAGCTCAAAGTCACAGCACCTATAAGAATCATAGAGAAATTTTATTCAGTTTGATGTAATTTTCGCCTCAAAACCATGTTTTGAGGTGAAAACATAATATTTTTCCTTTATTATTATTCATTATATATCATCATGTGTAATAAGTCACAATTTAGAAGCTGTTATCTCCACAGAGTGATGTCCCTGCCTTCAAAGAAGTTTTCCACAGCATGTTCAATGCCAAATCATCTTCCAAGCAAATCCATCAGAAAGAGCCCAGAAAGAGCTTTCCAACGGTATACTACACTCTCAAAATTGACTTCTGGATTGAAATTTATGCTTAAGTGAAGTAAAAATCCCTATATCCTCATGTACCCCCTATTTCCCATTTTTCCCTTTAAAACTTTGTTTTATTAAAGTTTTAATATTTCCCTTATAAAATAATCCATTTTCCCCCTTTCCGATTATAAAATCGCATTATAAATATTTTAAATACAAATGTGATTTATGCATAAAACCACTTCCCCTCCATGCCATAGAACTTTATAATAAAAATTTTGATATTATAAAGTCTCACCGTATAAACCACTTCCCCTCCATTCCCCGTTGTAAAAATTTATAATAAACAATATCAAATTTTATTATATAAACTCTGCCGTTCCCAAACCACTTCCCCACCATACTATGGAAACCTTATAATAAAACTTTGTAAACGAAGTTTATGTTATATAAACCTCGCCGCTTTAAATCCCTTTCTATCGCATCGCATATTTTAGTTGCATGTTGCCGATTGGCCCATCACGAAAGTTCCGATGCAATTGTATTACCCCCCTCCGATGCATATCCGACCATTGATTGCTCCCGCCGATCCGACGGCCCACATCTAATCGGGCCATCGCAATCGGCACTTCCATAAATCCCCTTCCGATTGGCCAATCGCAAAGAACTCCGATGCGATTGATCGCAACATTCCCCGATCGCATCATCGCAAGTCCCTCCTCCGATTTCCCGATCGCAACATCCCCCGATTGAAACCTCTGATCGCTCCTCAACCATTGATCTGTCCCCGCCAATCTGACGGCTCAAACTTAATCGGGCCATCGGCATCGAAATTTCCATTTGTGTTGCACTCCGCTCCCCTTCGATGTTGCGATTGCGATTGACCCGCGGGCCCACCATACGGTACTTCCGCCCGTTCATAAATAAAAGGCCTAGCCCTTTGTTAATCCAAAACTTTGGTTATATTTGATTACATGCAAAGGTTTCTCCCCAATCGCATCGGAACTTTTGTTTCTCCATTTCATATAACATCCTCTCCTGATTCCGATCCCCGATTGTGATTGATCGCACATCGCAAATCGCAATCGGCGGATCCAATAATGTGATACACCCGCCCCCATTCCCGATTGCGATTGCAATTGTTCCCATGGGTCCCACCACTTAAACCTTCTGCCCATTCATTACGAAACCCCTTTTTCCTTTGTAAAAGTTAAAAATTATCCGTTTTTCTTATTACAAAGGGTTTTCCCCAATCGCATCGGAAAATTTTGTTTCATATATATCACTCCGCCTGCCCCACTCCCCGATTGTGATTGCGATTACACTTGTATTTTAATATGTTATGTCCCTCCGCCCGTCCTCTTCGATTGCGGTTTATATGCGGGTACCGCCCATTTCCCTTCCCTTTTCCCATTTAAAATAAATTTTCCCTTCACTAAAGGCAAAGTTTCATTTCAAAGGAATGTTTATTAAAAAAAAAATTGGTTTTATTCAAACAACAAATGGAAAGAAAAGGCAACAGTCAAAGGGCCGAGAGGTTATTTAAAACAAATATTGTTACAGCAAGCAGCAAAATAGGAAATCTGTTCATCGGTTTACCTATTTTCTTTCATACAGCCTAACAGCAAAATATCCAATTGGTCAAATGCAATGATGTCCCTTATTTTCAGGGGTAGATTGTTGTATTTCTTTACTATGATTTTATTTCAGTTCTTCAGCTGTTAAAACAGCTCCCTTCTCTTGTGGATCTATGTTCCCACACTTCAGCCTATTTAATGTAATTGTAAATCATTTGTAAATCAGTCAAAGTCTAAGTCTGAGTAATAGGGGAATAGTGTGGAAGAACATTTCTGCGCTACATTGTACAGTTTGACAGGAATTAATAAGAGATGCAGCTCTGATTTGTGGGATCCATGTGGTATGAGAGTTAGCCTTTGTTTTTCTTCTTTGTTTCATATGTGAATTGTTATGTATTCCATTCATCCATAAACATTTTCTTTTGAATGCTTTCAATATAGAAAGGTAGAATCCATTTTATATGCTCTGCTTTGGGAAATCATTCATACTCTGTATTTTTCTTCTGTTTGAAAAGGATCCATTTATTGTGCCCTTTTCAGCTCCGCACCAGTCTTTCCATCCCATCCTCATTAAATTTTTAATTGCTAATTTTCTCTCGCCTATCTTGCCCCATGAAATACCCCGTGTCCCGATTTAATTCCCGCTCAACCGTCCCTTTATATCCCACACATCCCTAAAATTCATTCATTCATTTATTTTATTAAACCTTTTCTCCTATCATTTTATCTGTACCCTATTATCAGCTCATTTATTGTATTCCTTTGAATATTATTTTACTAGAGAGAGTCTTTCCTCGTCCTTGTAGGGCTAGCTACAAGGCTGAGCGTGGTTTAGTTGTTACCCTGATTTGCCTTTTGTAGCCTGAGGTCCAATTCAGGTGCTAACACGTTCTTAACCATTTTTGAGACTTCAATGCGGTGGGAAAAATCTCGAACAAAGTGTTCCTCATTACAAATAATGCAAGGGAAAATAGGTTTCCTATTTCCATATGATTGATCAGATGATCTTTCCTACGGAGTAGAAGTTTTCTTTTTCATTGATTTCCATTTTTTCTTACTTCTGGGTTGCTTGTCACTTTTTCATTTGTCAAATGACATGACATTGATTTCAGAAGAAGGCGTAGATAAGATGCAATAGAGTGATGTGTGCTTGTATTACTGATCATACAATCTCCGGAATGAGAGTCATTTGATGAAGGAGGAACAGTAAAATTAGATCACGACACGTTAGGAATTTTCTCATAGAGCATGTTAGACTAAGTATAAATCAAGTCTAAATATTGGGCATGAGCAATAACCTGCTCTTCAGTGATGATACCACCCTTCACCAAATCCTTAGTTATAGATGGTAACAGGGACTTAATGAGCCACTCAGCAAGGATCTGATCAAGAACAAATTTCTGAACCATTCTACGATGACGCCACCACTCATGAATATGATTATAAATGTGAGTAGCATTAGTTTGTTTAAAATTAGTCAAGAGTTCCGTTCCAGTTTCATATCGTATGGGTAACTGGAAGTGAGTAAAAAGACAATAGCTAGGGTAGTGAAATTATCAAAAGAATCTCTAGGTAATTCAATGTACCATTTTGCAGCCGAACCAGTGAGCGTACGCTGGAAAAGACATAGTCGAACATAGTCATCATTTAGGGAGTTTGATGAACACCACAAATGATAAGTCATAACATGAGTCAACGGGTCTTCCCCAAGGTTTCCATTGAAATTAGGAATATCCGAGGGTAATTTATGAGGTATCACTGGCCACCAAGGAGCATAATTGATTACATAATTAGTGAGCAGGTTTAAATCTGGTAACTCTAAAGCTGCAACAAAGGGAAACTGTCGATTGAGGTCAGGTTGAGCATAGCCCGAGTATGATGGAATTTATTGGGCAATAGGCCTTTGAGCACCAAGATAAGGAATGTGTTTTTGGTAACCCAGATAGGGGTTTTTTTGATAGGAAAACACTTAAGGATTATGTTGACCAAAACCTGGGTACGATACTTGTTGAAATGAAGGTTGTGGCATTTTCACCTGTGGCTGCCAAGGGGTCTATCCACCAATGTTATAACCCAAATTAGGATAACTTGGATTCGGTTGAGAATAGGTATAACCTGGTTGTGGTTGTGACATCCCATAATATGGTAATCCATCTTGTGAATAAATGATTCCGGGTACAAGTTGTTGTAAATTTGCTGAAGGAGTTGGAGTCTAAGGGCCCAATACTTGAGGGTATTGAGTTGAAGGACCCGCCTGAAATAGTTGTTGTACAACAATAACAGTGGTAAAGATGTATTAACAAGTGGAAATGATGTGGATGAAATAGGTTGAAATGGTTGATATGAGTGTACAACCATTTGTGGTTGGATAGGCAGAGTGGGCTACCATTGAAAAAAAATTATTTCAACATTAGGTTGACCAAAAAATGACGGATTACTGTCAAAGTGGGTGACCATAGGTTTCCCCCCAGTATTATAAGTATAATAAGACAGAAAATATTGTTCTCCAAATGCAGGGAGTCCAGTTGAGATGGTACTAGATGGAATAGACCCATATGGACCAGCTTGATATTGCCCTGATGATGGATATAAAGGGTCAAGCCATTTAGTACTCACTATAGGTTTACCAGTTAGAATACTAAAATATGACATTGGTGAAGTCCATGCGTTGAAGACGCACCAGAGAAAGTTCAAAATAAAGATTTATAACTTGATGGGACCATAGGGCCACCATGTAAATATGACTTTGGTGAAGTTGTGAACATCGAAGGGGTAGCGAGAGTAGGTGCTGACGCAATCAGAACAGATGGTCCAACCGAAGATGTTGGTTCAGGCATGGTTACTTGACCAAATATATACCCTTTTGCATCGATGGGAACTTGAATAGGTACATGATCAACAAAAGAAGAGGATGGTGATTGAGGAGAAGACTTGTACTGGTAAAGATACTCCCCAAAATGTATTGGAGTTAAAGGTGTTTCGTCTTGTTGAATATTGCAACAAGAAATAGTGAAGGAGGCATCTTGAAACATCTTTCCTGATCCTAGTTGGAAAGTGATCACCTAAACTAGGTGGGGCCCACACAGGTGATTTTTGTCGCAAAGTCTATTTTTAGACTATGTCTATTTCTAGACATATGGATCATGGTCTATGAGTTGCAGGATGCTATTTGTGGATGGTTGGTCAAGTTGGTAAAAATAGATGGACCTCTATTTTTAGACATTGGGCGGAGTCTATTTTTAGACTGCCAGTCTAAAAATAGATCAGTCGAATATTATTAGCCCTTAATAATATTTGGACTATAAACATTATCTTATCCTTTTGGAGCACTTCAGTTTGATGCTTGGATGTGGCACATGCAGCTGACAGAAGGAAATACGCTTTTCCTAAGGGTTAGTTGAGCTATTGCATGGTTGACTTCAGTTAGAACTCATGTGGCAGAGTTTGGTGGAGTTGATGAGACAGTTGGTGGAGTTGTGTTCGGTTTAACTTAGTTGAACTAGTTGTATTTAGTATAACTGATAAATACACTAGTGATGAGTGGTGTGAATTAATTATTAATTAATTCACTAATTATTAACTCATAAATCAACTAAAGAATACATTAGTTAACTGCAATGCATGGACAGTTCAGTGGAGACCAGTGTTAGAGGTGGGTGAAAGGGTGAGTGTGACTATCAGTTGTGACTATACCTGTGCATGAGATTTGCATACACATTGATTGAGATTGCCAATGAGGATTGCGTAGTACAAGCCAGTGTGATTCGAACTTGGATCTCATCATTATTCATCTTGGATTGCGCAGTAGAGGCAAGCAGACTTGTGGAGGAGATTTGAACCCGTGACTTGTTCATCTTCCGTGTTAGTTTGTGTGTAGCATGTGAGATAGTGTTGAGAGATGTGAGAGCTTTGTGCTATGTATTGTTACATGTTCTCTATCATTATAATATACAGATAGTTGGGGGTTTTCAGCTGTATGCTTTCCCCATTACATACTGTGTTATATGTGTGTTTGATTATGTTTTAATGTGCGCATGCGACTGCTTCTATTTCCGCATATTGATGATCAATTGTAGAAGAGGTTATGTATTATGCATGAAGCTTAAATAGTGTGTAATCAGGATAATCTCGGTGAATAATTCAGCCATTATTCAAATTTCTACATGGTATCAGAGCGAAATTGATCATCGGATCTATTACAGTGATTACAATTTATTTCGGTAGACAGAGTCTGTAAGCGGGCCAGGTAGCCTCTAGATCCATCCTTTCTTTGAAAGGTGATATATCCAGTAAATGCCCCTACAGTCGATCTCTGTGCTAGAAATACTTTGTTCTCACAGATCAGAAGCAGTTGAGTTTTGAGCTGGTGGAATTCGAATTTGCAGCAGTGTTTTCTTGGTGTCAAAGTCAAAATGTCTTTCAACGGATTGCAATTGGAGTATGCCCTTGAGGGCAGCTCGAATTATGTTGCATGGAAAGACAGGATGGAGGCGGTGTTAGATGATAACGGGTTGAAGGAGTTCATAGATGCTGAAGTCCCAAATCCTACTGATGCTGCTCAAGTTGAGGCTTGGCAAAAGAAGACAACAAAATGTCGAAGGATTCTGTTGAAGGGTGTGAAGGATCACATTGTATCCAGCCTGCATGGAAAATCTTCTCCATAATTTATGTGGAAAGCGTTGACAGATTTATTCCAAAGCAAGAGCGACCAGAGGAAGTTGGCGCTCAAGGATAAACTCAGGAAAATAAAGATGGAGAAGAATGACACTATTCCGGTATACTTGACAAAGTTTTTCCACTGCAGGGATGAGCTTGGGAGTGTAGGAATTAGTGTGGATGATGAGGACTTGGTGGACTTGGCTCTCCTTGGTCTTCCGAAGAGTTGGCACTCCTATCAGGACTCTGTCAATGGTCGGGAAAAATTGCCAGGATGGGAGCGACTTTGGTCGGATCTTGTGCAAGAGGAGATAAGGCGGAGTACCAGGGATGGATCTTCATCAAAGGCATCTGATGAAGAGGATTGCGCTTTGGCTGCCAAAGCAAGGAAGGGGAAGGGAAAGAAGAATGCTTCTCAATCCGGTGTAGATGGTAAAGAGCGTGACATGTCAAAAGTGAAGTGTTTTCACTATCATGAGCATGGGCATTACGCCACGAATTGTCCACAGAAGAAGAAGAACAAGCAGGTTGCTGGAGCTGTAGCTGGTGAGGCTCTTGCCTCACAATTTGAGCTGGACTTCTCATTGATCGCATGCATGGTGTCTAGTGCATTGGGATCGGGGTGGTATTTTGATAGTGGCGCTTCCTTTCACATCGCGGGAGACAATTGAATCTTTTCATGACTTGGTGGAGAAAGATCTCCCGCTGTATGCTGAGTTGGGCGGCCACGGACGATACAATGCGACCCCGCATTGGTACCATAACCTTTCGCAGGGGAGTCGTATAAACTCATTTTACAAGATATAGTGCATGTTCTGTGTTTAGAGAAGAATTTGATCTCATTTTCGCAATGTTAGAGGATAAAGGGAATGAAGTTGTTCTCAAGTGAAGGAAAATTTTTCCTTTGGCACAAGGCAACAGGACAAGTCAAGAAGGTTGGGATTCGAGCAAAAAATCTCTACAGACTTGAAGTAGATGGGATTTCTATGGAGCTTCCTACTATTGGGAAGTGCAAGAAAGACATGCAATTGATGCTTGAGAGGGAGAAAGTTTTGCATGTAGGTAATAGTGAACCTCGGGATGTGGAGCAGCCACAAGATGAGGATCATGGAGTGGAAGAAACCACTCATGCAGAGAAATTTCGTGCCAGATGGGCAGAGGGAGTGCATGCGGCTATACCACCAGGTGAGAGGTGGGGCGACATGCATGAGTAATCCCAAGAGGAGATTTCTGGGCAGGATTCATGAGATGGTGTGGATCTCATGAATTGAACCTGGCTACAAGGTGCCCACAACGCAGCAGTAGCATGATCAGTTGGATTGATGCAGGCAGATCAAAGTGACAGTGTCGGATACTGGAGCGCGAATCAGAGTTGACAGCAAGTGCAGAGTGCATGGGTGCAAGAGTTCAACAACGCAGTGGTTCCCGATGACATGTGCAGTTGGTACCAGCAGAAGTCGAAGACTTTGATGATAGATGCATGGATTTGCATGGTGCATCAGACCGATTGAGTTGTTTGGAGCCTATTCAGTTTCAGAGGAGTTGCAGAGCAGATGCATGGAGTTGCATGGCGCTTGTGAAGGTTGTAGGGCGAATGCATGGAGTTGCATGTCGCATGTAAAGACAGTCCTTTCTTGTTGAGAGGGAGTGTTGAATATTGCAACAAGAAACAGTGAAGGAGGCATCTTGAAACATCTTTCCTGATCCTAGTTGGAAAGTGATCACCTAAACTAGGTGGGGGCCACACAAGTGATTTTTGTCGCAAAGTCTATTTTTAGACTATGTCTATTTTTAGACATATGGATCATGGTCTATGAGTTGCGGGATGCTATTTTTGGATGGTTGGTCAAGTTGGTAAAAATAGATGGACCTCTATTTTTAGACATTGGGCGAAGTCTATTTTTAGACTGCCAGTCTAAAAATAGAACAGTCGAATATTATTAACCCTTAATAATATTTGGACTATAAACATTATCTTATCCTCTTGGAGCACTTCAGTTTGATGCTTGGATGTGGCACATGCAACTGACAGAAGGAAATACGCTTTTCCTATGGGTTATTTGAGCTATTGCATGGTTGACTTCAGTTAGAACTCATGTGGCAGAGTTTGGTGGAGTTGATGAGACAGTTGGTGGAGTTGTGTTCGGTTTAACTTAGTTGAACTAGTTGTATTTAGTCTAACTGATAAATACACTAGTTATGAGTGGTGTGAATTAATTATTAATTAATTCACTAATTATTAACTCATTAATCAACTAAAGAATACATCAGTTAACTGCAATGCATGGACAGTTCAGTGGAGACCAGTGTTAGAGGTGGGTGAAAGGGTGAGTCTACTATCAGTTGTGACTATAGCTATGCATGATATTTGCACACACATTGATTGAGATTGCCAATGAGGATTGCGCAGTACAAGCCAGTGGGATTCGAACTTGGATCTCATCATTATTCATCTTGGATTGCGCAGTAGAGGCAGGCAGACTTGTGGAGGAGATTTGAACCCGTGACTTGTTCATCTTCCGTGCTAGTTTGTGTGTAGCATGTGAGATAGTGCTGAGAGCTGTGAGAGCTTTGTGCTATGTATTGTTACATGTTCTCTATCATTATAATATACATATATTTGGGGGTTTTCAGCTGTATGCTTTCCCCATTACATACTGTGTTATATGTGTGCTTGATTATGTTTTAATGTGCGCATGCGACTGCTTCTATTTCCGCAAATTGATGATCAATTGTAGAAGAGGTTATGTATTATGCATGAAGCTAAAATAGTGTGTAATCAGGATAATCTCGGTGAATAATTCAACTATTATTCAAATTTCTACACGTCTTGTGGGATTTCTTCAATCGAAATTAAACCAGGTGGAAGGATTTCGCCATTAGGCACAAAGTATATTTTAGGAGGTTGACTACGTGATATGGGAGACTCAATGGCTACAATAGATTGTGGGGTGACCAATACAAGAACAACTTCTGGTAGTTCGACTTCGGGATGCAGATGTTCTGGGAAAAAAGAGATAAGATCTGGATCAACTTCCAGTTGAAAAATGTTGGGTTCGGGAGGTATGGTCTCACTAATTGGATGGATCGTGACCATGGGTAGCTGTGAGGACTCCGTCTCGAAAACAGTAGATAAACTAGGATTTGTAGAACCAACTTGTGTCAACTCTGGTATATGGGAAGATGATGCTTCACCAAAGGTATTAATGGTACTAGTTTCGGTAGAGCGATGTCACCTTCGCCGACCATAAGTGACTTCCGGTGGTAAAGGTGGTTTTAGTGCAAGTCTACACGAATGATGGGGAAAGGGATTTTCTTCTTCCACGATGAATGATTTATTTTATGACCAACAAAAAATAAAAAAAATAAAAGGGTAATGCTACGAAAAAGGTTTACCAAGAAATTATGAATTGGTGAACTAAGAAGTACAGGCAGGCAATCTCCCTGAATGATGTGTTCGGTGTATCAGAATTTACAAGGCGGATGACTCGGTTCACTATGGATGGATAACAACCTAAATTTGTCCTCCCAAATATACCCAAAGGTACGCAGAGGCCCAAGTCTGTATTAGCACTGTCTAATGCGAAACCACACAGTGAGAGCACCCCTTTATAATGTTTGTATTATAACACCGCCCGATATACCTGAAGGTAAGTGGACGAGCTACGATATACTTACGTACATGGAGTGAGGTATCACACTCAAAATCTATCACAAAAAATTAATGACAGCTGTTATGTTTAACGACGTCGGAACACGTCTCTAGCCTAGACCTTAAATGTTATCGTTATGGTTCCAATTCTTTTTTAGGTAAAATGATGTAAATTTTAAGTTGATCTTGTTTATCAATTTGCCTTTCAAGGTTCACCGCGATGATGTGATGGAAAGTCTTAAAATGCAAATTAAAATCATAAGAAAACTTTTCAATTTTATCTTTTTCAATGAAAATCTTAGCTACTAAAGGGAAAGAGCAATCAGTTTTGAGAGCAAACAACAAATATCACAAACTAATATGCAGCTTTCCTAATTTTTTCCTATGCAAAACACACAATCCACTATATGCAAATGCAGGTTTTTCTTTTCAGTCCCCTTAATGTGAATGCAAAAAGGAAACTATATGCATTAAATCAACAAAAACAAATTCTTTCTTCTTTGAGAAATGATGAATTTAAAAACAATTTCTCTTTTAGGAATAATGAAGAATGGAACTACAAATTTTCCTACAGGAAACGCGGAATTTAACGACAATTTCCTTTATGAAAAAAAATGGATCTAATCCAGAAATAGTAATACTTTGAATTTTATTTGTCAATGATAAAGAAAAACACTTACAGAGACATTGAACAAACTTACTTTTCAAAGGAGGAAGATTCAAAGGGAATTTGGTAGGCTTAGGGGGAAACACAGTATCTAAGGGGAGAAAGTGCGTTGCAAAGCACCCCTGATTGGGAGACAATGCTATGAAAAGCACTGTGTCTTGACCAACAGTGCGTTGGGTAGAGAAGAGAACAAAATTAAAGCTACTTAAACACACTTCTAATGCAATTATTTTTTTCAAAAGCCTAATAATTGAAATTAGATGCTATTGGGTGGATAAGCAGAGGTAAACACACCAAGGATGAAGGTAAAATCCCCAGCGGAGTCGCCAATTTGTTATGCGGAATTATGAATTACGGATAAAACTCATTCCCTAAATGTGGTGCTATGCATTTAGAACAACAGATCAAAGAATTTGCACACACTTTTCCTAAGAGTAAATAGACACACAGAAATATGGAGAAACTTAGTTGGGTTCCAAGTGCTTCCTATTCTCCTTATGTCGCTCTTGCTGTTGCTTCCAATCCAACTTCGATTACTAGACTAGTTCCTGCAAGAATGAACACTAAACAACAAACAAATTGCAATACATAGATGGCTATTTACCTTAATCAGTTAAATCAATGAAACATGAAACATATGCATCAGCTAAGAATCCATGATATTAAAGATAGAAACATATACATATACATAAGTGGGAAAATGAGCAACAATATTTATTAATGGATAGAAGGGGGAGGTCACAACCAGTGATTGATTTGATGTCACCAACTCTAGCATCATCCTAGCCTCATCACAATGAACATCTCTCCAACATCATATCACTCAAATCAAATACTCAATTGAGAATTCAACAACATTTCTTTACCAAATTTCTTCCTTCTCAAGCACTAGGATCTGTGCTCAATTTATAAAGAAGTTGAAGGCAGTTTCTCAATAAATGACTTTCTAATAATAGGCAAGACATGTTCCCAAGCTCAGAGGTGTTATATGGACATATGGATTCAAATTTTGACACATATGGACTCTTCTAGAAGGCATTGGCCATGTGGAGATTCCGGAACAATGAGAATTTATCTCCCAATTGACCAACGCACCCTTGAATGTTAGGAAGTGCTTTGTAGGGCACCCTTAAATGGAGATAACTGCATATGAAAAGAAATTAGTCCCTTGAGAGGCTGCGTTGGTGAGCTCATAGGTGATATAACATGTACTTCAAATCTTGGAAACCTTGCAATGGAAGTCATGGATGATTTGTTCTTGTTCTTTGTCTTAGGGCATGTAGCAACTAAAATGATAGGGGATGATAGACCGTACTTCATTGGTTTTTGGGATTCTGTCTAGTTTAACCAGATCATTGGGAATGGTGCCCAAATTGACCTATAACACATACTTCCCTTGACCGGTTAGTCTCATGGCTTAGTGCAATGATGCACCATTGAACAACTTGTTCAGCTGAGACAAGTCAGTTTGCAGAGTGGCCCATTTGATATCTTTGAAGTGGTCGTCTTATACATGCCCCTACACCATCATATTCTCCTTTTCCATGACTAGTCTCAAAGAAATTCCAACAATGTTTAATGCAGGTTTTCATATGAAAACGACACAAACAAAAGAATGGTCATGAAGATTTGAATTGCCCTGTGCATCCATCTAACCATATCCAATGTTCATTGAACTGAGTTTCACGACTTTTCAAGGAGTCATAAAACGTTTCAAAACAATGTTGTACAAAATCTGTATCATATTTATGATCGTCACTGATATAAAAATGACATTCTTTAATAACATGTCGATTTTCACTAGTGCTTTCTATATGATCAAATTTTTTTTCAGCGTGTCTATATAGAATATGGACAAGCATGGAGACTTGGTTAGAATGATAGTATTCACTTTGTATTTCTTTTTGTGGAACAAATGTGTAGTTCTCTGCAAAATCAACTATTGACAAAATGGTCCCTGGTGGAAAAATTTCACGGGATTTTTTGAATTGCAAGTCTTGTCATCGAGCTCTATGGGAATGCTTGGTGTATTTATAAATTTCTTCCTCAAAATTTCTCAAAAAATCTATCACAAAAATTTCTTCGTCTTGTAAATCAATTATTTTAGAACTTGTAGTACTACTTGAACCAATCCATGCATGAATATATTCATATCTCTTCCATTTCACTTTTATGTTGGAAAATGATTGATCATTTATATCAGTATGATATTTGTTTTGAAATAAAGTCAAATTTCTACAGTCATTGCATTTTTTACCACCAACAAATTTCTTTCGGTAAATAATTCATTGCTTTCTCTTCAACATAGAATTTGAGATATGAAATCATGGATAGCGGAAGGAGGAGGTGAATCTTTCCAAAATGTTTTACCAAAATTAAGGAATGTGTCATAATATAATTGAAATTCCACATGATAACGACAACAAAAAATGTCGCATACAGTGATAGGTTTAACATACCATGGTTTTTGTTGCACAAAATCACTGATGGAGACATTAATTTGATGATTATATTCTATGAACTTGTTGAAAAACTCTATCTAAGTGGTGTCCAAGAAATGTTTTGCATGTTATTCGTACTGATTTCATGTTATTCTTCTTTGCATCACATCCCTTGCTTTTGGTGAAACACATGAATTTTTCATCCAATATTCATATATTATTTTTTTAACATCTTCTCCAAGTCTATCTTTGTATGGTTTCCTACAAATAACTT
The DNA here is from genome assembly GCA_034641835.2 of Pinus albicaulis. NCBI lineage: Eukaryota > Viridiplantae > Streptophyta > Pinopsida > Pinales > Pinaceae > Pinus > Pinus albicaulis. The sequence continues at coordinate 437,541,033 of CM076574.1, read as the reverse complement.
TCCAATAAGCGAGTTCATCATTTACATCTATTTGCAATCGAAATTTCTGATGTTTGTGCAAAGTTTTTCATGAGGTTCCTAATGCTTGTGCCATAGATTTTAACAAGTGATTCTCTTTACTACTTGATGAAACCACTTCCATTTGTATTTCTCTATGTGCATCTAAAGCAATTTTCTTTCTAGATATTCCAATTGACTTTAGAGCACTATATATATATATATTATCACATTTTCCTTCATTTTTTTTTATCTTTTGTTGATTTTTGAATACCCAATAAAGTCATAGCTTCTTTCAATTTCTTTGATGTTAAGAGAATTTTCAACATTTGGGCTTGAACTGCCACAATTTCATCTTTGAAGAACGTATCAATAACGCGCTTAACACGATATTGATTTCATATGTACATATTATAATTAAATGTACATAATGATTTACATATTCAATAAATAATTAAATTAAAATATGTATAATTTCAATAATACACATTCAACATATATATACATATGTGGTGATTCAATTTCTTTACTTGAATTTCTTTCAACATTTTCAACATCTTCAATCATCGGTTCAATATCTCTTTCAATTTCTCTTTCAAAATTTTCCATCTCATAATCAATTTTTTGAGGAATATCTCCCTCTGTTTACATAGAAAAATATTTTTCAAATTAGTTCATCAAATAAAAATTAAGTTTCACAATATACTAGAGTCAAATTTTAAATATCAAAATTTTAATATTTACATTTACATACCTTCTTCAACTTCTTGTTGAGGTTGATTTTCCCTTTCAATATTTGAGTGTTCTTCTCTTTTTTTTTGTGATATTCTCTCCCCTATTCTCTACGTTGCTCAGTGTCTCTTGTTCGATCATATTTTCTCTTACAATTCCTTTGATTTCCCATGATAATTTAGTATGAAACTCAAAACATTTCCTTCAAAATCCTGTAAAAAAACTCACTAGATTAAAATTTAGACAAAAACTCAATTAAAAAAAGCGTCACAAAAGATTTAATTTAAAAAAAACTCATTTTAAAATTTTTGCACAGAAGACATACTTCAACCCAAAACACTTACTTTAAAAATTATGCCAAAAAAATGCGTTTTAAAAATGAAATGAAGCTCAGACTATTTCCTTCCAAGTCGTGCACAAAAATTTCATTTAAAAAATTAGACAAAAATTCACTATAAAAGATTTAATTCAACCCAAAACGCTTACTCTAAAAAAATGTCACTTTAAAAAAATGCCTCCAAGAAAGTCCTTTGAAAATTAAGCCCAATCTCTAAAAAATGTCACTTTAAAAAAATACCTCCAAAAAATTTCCTTCGAAAATTAAGCCCAAAAAACTTCTACAAAAATGTCACTTTAAAAAATACCTCCAAAAAATGTCCTTTGAAAATCAAGCCCAGAAAACTTCTAAAAAAATGTCACTTTAAAAAATACTTCAGAAAAAAGTCCTTTGAAAATTCAACCCAAATGAAGAAATATATTATTATTATTATTATTCAATTTTAAGGCCATGGCAAAGCGAGACACCAAATTGGTGTATGAGACCCTCTTATTGGGACAAGGGACTCACCTCCTGACAACGATTTGACTGCTAAGTTCTAGAAGGCATACATACTCTACCCCCTCTAGTTTTGAACTTGTAACCTCTTAGGAGGAAACACATGCTCTTAACCATTAGGCCCATTAATATTAATATTAATAAGCTGATAATAATATTATTAATATTATTAATATTATTTAACATATTGCATTAATAACTATATATTAATAAATTAATTTATAAATTAGCATTATAACATTACAATATGTTTTAATGGTATGTTAGGTTTATACTATTAAGGTTTATAATATTGGGTATTTAATATATAGGGTTTAATATAACTTTAATAAAGCTAATAGATTTAATATCTAACATTAATAAAGTTATTATAAAGTTAGTAACATTGAAAATGTTAAATGAATACATTATTATGATGTGATTTTTCGAAAGATTTTTTTTGAAGAATATATTATTAATAATCTTAATAGTATTAATTGCATTAATAATATTAATATAATAATTAAATATAATTTAATCAATTTAAATATTAATTAATTTATGTTTAGTTTATTAATACAATATTTACGTAATACATAATTAATATTAAAAATATTATTAATATGAAATTAATATAATATTTTTGTAAGCTTGGCAAGTCTACATCTTCATCATGTCCAATATATCACCCCAATCAGGGTGGGGAATTGAACCGATGACTTCACATTAAGGAGTACCTTAGCAGAGCATCCAATCACCGTTTATCCAAGACCCTGTGGATGAAATTAATATAATATTAAAACATATATAACATTACTATAACATTTAAATAAGATTCATAAGACTCTAATATAATATTAATCAGAAATTAATAATATATTAATCTACACATTTAAAATGATTTAACTATAAATAATCTATACATTAACACATGTTGATTATGGTTGACTATTGTTGACATTGTCAACTATAGTCAACATGGGCATCATAGTCAACAATAGTGAGCATGTCTATTAGGCTGAACCACATAGTTAAACATACTCAACCACATTAGATAAATAGTATCGACCACATCTTTATTATGTGATTAATCCGAAAGACACTCATCTAGATAAATATAGTTAAACTTTAATAGTCAATATTTACCATATATAACAATAGTCAAATTAATGTAATGACAATGAAACATAGTCAACTTTTCTATAATAAACATGGAAAACAATAATCAATTATATTCAACCATAATCAAACTATCAATTACTATAATAAAAACATAATCAAATCAAATATAATAAGAAACAAAATTTGAAGTAAAACACTACTTTTTGTATCAATGTGACTTAAAAAAATCCCATTTCAATTCACAATGAAAAACAAATATAATAAGAAACAAAATTTAAAGTAAAAAACTACCTCTTTTTTTTTTTTTTTTTATCAATGTGATTAAAAAAATCCCATTTCAATTCACTATGAAAAATGAAAGGGGAATTTTAATTTTACATACCCTAAGTATGGAAAAAACAAATCTCCGCTTACTGTAAATTATACGTGCAAATGTTGGATAGCCAAGTTGCACATGTATAATGAAAATTTGCTTCCTTCCATAGTTTTATTGTTATTATAGTTATAGTGCAACACGTAAGGTCTATCAAGCAAAAAGATAGTGCTTGAGAGGTTTAAAAAGCAGTAAGATTATACAATACTTTTATGGAGAATAAATGGTTCTACCGTCATAAATGGTTTTTTTTACTGACACAAAATATATCAAACATCGTGTTCTAACAAACATTGTGTCAATGCAATTATCAATTTGTCAAATATTATATTGTATGGTAAGTTATTCAATGTTACATTGTGACATTATAAAATTATATGATTTAATATTAATGTTTGTAATATTATGATTTAATATTGCGTTTATAATTTATAATATTAAACTTTATGGTTTAATATTAGACTTTATAATATTAATTTTAGAGTTTAATATTAATTTTAAAGTTTATAATCTAAAATTTATAATAGTAATTTTAGGATTTATATAGAATATTAATCCTATGATTTATAATCCTAGGGTTTATAATATTAATCTTAGAGTTATACTATTAATTTTAAGATTTAATATTAATCCTTAGATTTAATATTAATTATAGGGTTTATAATATTAATCTTACAATTTATAATCTTAAGGTTTGTGATATTAATTCCAGGGTTTATAATATTAATCTTAGGATACAATATATTAAAATTTAGGATTTAATATATTAGGGTTTATAATTCTATGTTTTAATATAATAATTTATAATATTAATCTTAGGGTTTAATATATTAAATTTAGTGTTTAATCTATTAATATTAGGGTTTATGATGTTGAGTTTGATAATGTTAAGACTTTATAATATTAATATATTAATTTTAAGGTTTATAATTCTTGGTTTTAATATTTAAATTAGGGAAAATTTTAAGGACGGGAAATTTTCTTGAAGTTTAAAAAAATGGCGAACCTCACTAGTCCCTAATATGAAAACTATAGAATGTTTATTGCTCTATTTGTAAAATTATTCAAATTTATACTGATATTATATATTGTCCATATAATGTTGGTGATTTTTAAAGTAAAATAATTTTATATTGTAAAGTTTGGGCGAATCATTTTTATAAAAAAATGGAAATTGGCGAATCTTTTTTTTGGAAAAACCTTGGAAAATTAGCCCACCTGCGAATATTAGCCCCTAAAATTTTCCATGAAATTTTAAACTTATGGTTTAATATATTAATATTAAGGTTTACAATGTTAATCCTAGTGTTTATAATCTAAGGATTTAATATATTAAACTTATGGCTTATAATATTAGGCTTTATTATATTGGGTTTTATAATGATAGGTTTTTATATTAGCATTTAATATTGTGAAATATGTAGAAATTATACAATATGCATGTATATCTTGGATTCACTTGATCTAACAATATGCTAAAGTTAAATACTGACTCGCTTCTACAGATCTTTGCGGAACTAAAAACAAAATTGCCAAGTACATAAGCATGAAGAAAGATCAATCACACACAACACAGATAATTTTCCCAGGGAAAGCTTACAGCTAAAAACCCCACTATCTTCTATTGTATATTATATCATGGATCATGAAACAATTACATACAAAACTATTCTCAAGAGCCCTCAGTACATCAGCTAATTGTCTCACACTGTCATACAAAAATTGGAAAATCCCTTAGCCAATTTACTGTCTCCAGATAACTTGCTTTCATTGTGCAATCCCTGCTGAAAGCAATCCTTGAATTGATGTCTTCTTGCCTGCCTTGACTGCGCAAGTATCATGGGCACATCCAATGTGTGTGTGCTTGCATATGTGAAAGCGCATAATGTCACAACTGATATTTTACTTCCCTTTCACCTAGAACTCAACCAGGTCTCCACTGGATCTGACATGCATGCAACTAATAATAGTAAATCTTCAGTTGCATGTGAGATCACTACATGTGAATTAACTAATATTTAATTCACTTGATCTCTCACTAGTGTATCTTCAGCTACAACTAGCACAACTGAGTTTAACTCACTTAACTGAGTTAAACTATTTACAACTTGCACAAACTCCATTCACCACTGCACTTCCAACTGTTACAACTAGAATCACTTAGTTACAACTAGATTATCTTTGCATGTCCCACCAACCAGCCTCTTAACTCAAAATTCACTTACCTAACTGAATTTCCACTTCAGTTAACTATTTTCAAGTCCCCATTGAGAATAGATTACAGTTTAGTGTCCATCTAAATTAAAGGATGATAAAAATAGACATGCACCTAAAAATAGCCAGTGGGCCCCACCCTAGTGTAGGTGCTTAATTTTCACTAGGATCATGGGTGGAATTTTTTTTTTTGTTGAATCTCAACACTCCCTCTCAACAAGAAAGTGATTATCCTTCACCCTGATCCTGTCTCTATGGTATTAGAATTTTCTCCTGGTGAGTGCCTTCGTCAGAATATATGCGTCTTGATCTTCCGTGTGAATGTACTGAAGGAACATAATTCTTCTCTACACACAATATCTGAGATGATGGTACTAGATATCCTTATGCTTTGACATACCATGAAACACATGATTAATCGAGAGTTTAATGCAATTCTGATTATCACAATGAATCACTTTCGGATCCATATGAGAACCAAACAAACCAACCAAGATCTTTCTCATCCAGATAGCCTCACATGAATCTTGACTTGCTACCATGTATTCTGCTTCCGCTGAACTAAGTGCCATGGATCTCTGCTTCCTGCTGTACCAAGAAACAACTTTATGTCCATTGTTAAATAACCCCCACTGATGTGCTCTTTATGTCCGATGGACTTCCAGCCCAATCCACATCCGTGAAGCCATGCAACTTCACTCCATCCGTATGTCTGTACCATAAACCATACTCTGATGTGCCCCTCGGGTATCTCAGGACATGCTTCCCCACCTTCCAATAGAGCTTGGTAGGCTTAACTATAGCTTGACTTAGCTGGTTAACCGCATAGCAAATGTCTGGTCTCGTGTTCACTAAATACATTAGTGAACCCACTAACTGTCAATAAACAGTAGCATCCACTACCTCTCCAGAAATAGCATCGTCCTTCCTCCAGTTTCTTGGAAGAGGAGTATCCATGGGTTTGTATCTCTCCATGTTAAACTTACCCAATATATCCTTTGCATACTTTCCTTGAGACACAAAAATTTCACCATCCCGCTGCCATATTTACAATCCAAGGAAATAATGAAGGAGGCCCATATCCTTCATTTCGAACTCCCTTGCAAGATCCTCCTTGCATGAGTGTATCAACTGCTCATCACCATTCAATATTAAATCATCAAAATAAAGAACAATGATTAAAATCTTACCCTCCACCACAATTTGGTACAAGTTTGCATCTGCTTCACTTTTGGTGAAGCCCATTCTGGTGAAATAGCTGTCTATCCGAGTGTACCAAGCACGGGGTGCTTGCTTAAGCCCATACAATGATCCTTTGAGCCTGCACAGATGCGACTCGCTGTTGAATATCTCAAAACCTTCAGGCTGATCTATGTACACCTCTTCCTCAATGATCCCATTGAGAAACACAATTTTCAGATCCATCTGATGAATGCACCAACCCATATGCGCTGAGAGTGCAAGGATGGTCCTTATTGAAGAGTACTTGCGACAAGTGGAAAGGTCTCATCATAATCTATCCGCTCGATCTGTGAGAAGCCATGGGCCACAAATCTGGCCTTTTATTTCTCCACACTCCCATTAGCAGCTTGCTTTACCTTGTAGATCCATCTCGAACCTACCACTGATTTATCAACTGATCGTGGGACAATTTCCCATGCACTATTTTTGACAATGGAGTCATACTCCTCCACCATTGCATCAACCCAAGTAGGCTGCTACACTGCTTCCTAAAAGGAAGATGGTTCAGTCACAATACATTTTCTCATGAGAGCCATGTATCTAGTAAATCAGTCAGGAGATTGTCTCTGTCTGTGTTGTGAAGTAGGGGCTCCTACATTCTATGCAACATCAAGTATCAGCCTATCACTTTCCGTGGTGCACCTTCTGCCATTTATGATGGATGGCTTTGCATGAGTGGCTTTCTCCACTCCATGAACCTCTTCATGTGGATGATCCACATCTTGAGACTCATCTTTGGGAACCAACAGTTCCTCCTCCCCATGTAAGTCTAGCTCCCTCTCAAGCGTCAACCGCATGGCTTTCCCCTCATTAAATTTTATATCCCGTCACACAACAATGATTCTGCTGTTTGGAAAATACACATGATAATTATGGGGTGTTTCTGTGTACCCCACAAAAATCCCAACTTTAGCAGTCGGTTCCAGATTCTTCCTGGCATCCTTGGTCACATGCACATAAACATATGAGCCAAAAATATTAAAGTGTGAAACATACGGTTTCTTACCAGTGAAATATTCTTCAGGTGTACTCATGCCAAGTACTTATGAGGACTTAACATACTTACCCATGGTGCAACATAAGTACTTCTTTAGAAGTACTCATGCCAAGCACTGCCTCCATCCTGTCCTTCCAAGTAGTGTAGTTTGAGCTGCCCTCGAGTGCATACTCTAAACTCAAGCCATTGAAATCCATTTCGATCTTGAATCATTTGTAGCACCAAGAAAGTATTTCTGCAAATTCAAATTCTATCCAGTCACAAACTCAACTCTTGCTTCACTTCTATTTCCTATGCTCTGATACCATTTAGAAATTATACAATATGCATGTATATCTTGGATTCACCCCATCTGAAAATATGCTAAATTTAAATGCTGAATCGCTTCTACAAATATTTGCAGAATTAAAACACGATCGCCAATTACATAAGCATGAAGAAAAATCAATCACACACAACACAGATAATTTTCCCAGGGAAATCTTACAGCTAAAAACCCCACTATCTTATCTGGTATATTATATCATGGATCATGAAACAATTACATACAAACTCTTCTTGCAAGAGCCCTCAATACATCAACTAATTGTCTCACACTATCATACAAAAATTGGAAAATTCCTTAGCCAATTTACTGTCTCCAAACAACCTGCCTTCACTGTGAAATCCCTGCTGAAATCAATCCCTAAATTGATGCCTTCTTTCCTGCCTTGACTGCGCAAGTATCATGGGCACAACCAATGTGTGTGTGTTTTCATGTGTGAAAGTGGATAATGTCACAACTAATATTTTATTTCCTTTTCACCTAGAACTCAACTGGGTCTCCACTAGATTTGACATGCATGCAACTAATAATAGTAAATCTTCAGTTGCATGTGAGATCACTACATGTGAATTTATTAATATTTAATTCACTTGATCTCTCACTAGTGTATCTTCAGTTACAACTAGCAAAACTGAGTTTAACTCACTTAACTGAGTTAAACTATTTACAACTTGCACAAACTCCATGCACCACTGCACTTCCAACTCTGTTACAACTAGAATTACTCAGTTACAACTAGAGTCTCTTTGCATGTCCCACCAACCAACCTCTTAACTCGAAATTCACTTAGCTAACTGTTTTTCCACTTTAATTAAGTATTTTCATGTCCTCATTGATAATAGATTACAGTTTAATGTCCATCTAAATTAAGGGATCATAAAAATAGACATGCACCTAAAAATAGCCTGTGGGCCCCACCCTAGTGTAGGTGGTTAATTTTCACTAGGATCATGGGTGCAAAAAAATTTCTTGTTGAATCTCAAAAAAATAGAATTGTAGAAAAATCCAACCAACATTGCATTGCGAAAAACATTGCCTTAATGTGAGAATCAATTTGATAATCATTGTCGCAATGTTACATTATATTGAAGCTTATTCAATGTTGCATTGTGACATTACAAAATTGGGGTTTAATATCAGGGTTTATAACATTAGAGTTTTTAATATTAAGGTTTAGTATTGGGTTTATAATTTATAATATTAGGATTTATAACATTAATTTTATGGTTATTATATTGAGTTTTATAATGTTATGGTTTTATATTATGGTTTAATATTATGACGTTGGGATGTTACAAACAATTACCCATCATCGGATTGTGACAAACATGTCTTAATGCAACAATAAATTTGACGATATGTTATTGCAATTTATTCAATGTCCCATTGTGACATTAAAAAATTGGGGTTTAATATTAGGGTTTATAATATAAATCCCAAGGTTATACATACATGTATATATATATATATATATATATATATATATATGTATGTATATATATATATATATATATATATATATATATATATATATATATATATATATATATATATATATATATATATATATGTATATATATATATAATGAATTCCTCCTTCCAATCCAACATAAGCAAAAAAACAGAAACCGGGCCCATAGCAAAAAAACAAAAATCGGGCCCATAGACGAGTAAAAAAACTATCAATCACTCCTCTGTCTAACAAGCATCTAAGTACTGAGAGTAGTTTAAATGAACTACTCCATATGCAAATAAATACATATAACTAAAAATATAACAATCCACTCTCCAAATACTAAAAGTCATAATGTAAAACTATATGTCAGTAAAAAACTAATGTTGGTATGACTACAGTTCCCCCTTTATGTGTTCATTGATATTCCATATTCCCATATCCCATTGAGAAGCCTCTTTACGTAGTAAGTTTGCATCAACATTTTATTCCATGTGTATATGGAAGTAAGAAATAAAGTCAAAATATAGTTTTAAATGTTGAATCTATTCTAGAATAGGAAGCAAAGAAAGTTTATGACATCTTTGAACAACATTGAAATAGTTGATAATGTTTAATGAATCCCTAAAGACTTGGAATGAGAAAAATTCCTTTTCCAAAGCCCATCATAAGAAAATTTTGAAGGATAGAAGATCTGCATAATAATTTTATCCTCTACTTAGGTCAACTTTAGATTTCAGAAAGTGTTGATTGTTGAGATATAAGATAATTCCTCCTCCACAAACCCCATTTTTATCTGATGCCCCATCGAAGTATGACCACGGGATTTTATGCTTGATCTCCTCCCAAAATACCACTCAAGGAGCTATATTTTGAATCCTTTGTGGGTAGAAGGGCATGTATAGCAGCAATTTCAGCAGCGATGAGTGTTGGAGGAGAAACCCAGTCTCTAAAGATAGATTTGTTCCTAGCAATCTAGACACTCAAATAGTATAATGGAGGAATGTTCTTGTGAATGGATTCATGTTCCAAATCCCACTAAGACTTCCATAGTTCACCAAATTCATTACTCTCCACTTCAAATAACATCTCAACATCTATTCTGTGAGCTCTAATATACTAACATAGAAAGGAAAATTCATGAAAAAATGGGAAAAATATATTTTGAATTTTTACAGAGAATGCACCAACCCTGACCCTCTCTGTGTCTTTCTAGGGCATTATCCCAAGTCAGATTTTATTTTTGATAAAGCATGAAAGAAACAATCTATATTTTCTTAGACAAGCCAGCTTCTAGATATTTTTCCACCACCAGGATGGTTCAATTTTCATCCGAGATTCAATTTGAAATCCATACTCAAATTTAGGAGAGTATATACCTGAAGGAGAATGGACCCATCAGAAAGTGTCTTCATGATCTCTAATTCTGATATGTGACCCTATGAGAGCAGAAATGTACTCTTTCCAAATGCCATCAAAATGACCGTTTAAGTGGAGTTGTTCTGTGCTCTACCATCCCAGAGAATAGAAAGAGGACCTTATTTCATCAACATTATGACTTAAAAATTCTTTCTTGCTCATTTAGGTAAGCTGCCATTTCCAGGGGAAATATACACTTTATATGGAAACCTACCTAGAGATCAAGGCGTATTCTGAATTTTTCTCCATTTTCGACATGTCATGCTAGGCCCTCACCAACTACATGAAAAGAGTCAATTGTCGCTTTCCAGATGAATGATGAGTTCAGGACCCTCTTCTTGGATTTATAGTCCATTCATATAATGAAAGTAGGAAGATATACTTCCTGGACACCACCGTTATCAAAATGTTATTAGTGGATAGGAGCCTCCATCTTGAATTTTCCAACAAATATTTTGTAAAAAAAGGAATACCTTTGAGACCCCATCCTCCCCAATATTTTGGAAAAGCTATATTTTCCCAAGTTACTCATGGAAGAAAAAATTCTTCCTTATTTCGTGCCTAAAGAAACCTCCCACATAACTTCATGACGACTTGAAGGATTCCTTTTGGGACCCGAGTGAGAGCAATCCAACACACAAGAATTCTTCAAGCACTGATTTGATCAGGACCAATATTCCTCCTCTCAAAATCCATTTTAATCTCAAATTTGTTATATGTTTCTCTACCTTTTCCAAAAGCCAAATCTAGTCAATCTTCTTACAAGAGTTTCATTCTAGATGAAACCCCATATATTTGAAGCTCTCAATGATAATATTTTCCTCAATAGGCGGGAAAATATGCGCCCTTCAAACTTCTCTCTGTGTTAGGCCTTCATATGCTAGGGATAATTTTTGTGCATTAATTTTCATACCTATTTCTTTCTGAAAGATTTATAGGGCCTCCTTTAAACACTCTATATCCTTTCTGGAAGCATTTCTAAATAGTAGAATGTCATCCAAAAAAAGAAGGTGAGTGATGTAAAATTAGATTCTACTTCAATACCTTGAATATCCCTCGTCTGCATGGCTTCCAAAAGTAACCTGGTCAACCCTTCATCTTCTAACAAGAAAATTATGGGAGACAATGGGAAACCTTGCCTCAGACCTCTCTAAGAGTGAAAAAAATGGGAAGCAAACAAATTTAATAAGACTATAAATGATACATTAGTAATACATCATATCACCTAAATGATAAAATGGATTTCAAGACACAGGTGAGTCAAAATTACTCATAGATAAATCCATCTAATTCTATCATAATTTTTTGACAAACAAATGTTTGCAATGATACCCTTCTTAATCTAGGTTTTTATGCGATGCATAACTTCTTGAGATACCCCAATTTATTTGTGAATTTTGCGTCCTTCAAGAAAACCAAATTTTTCTCTGGAGATGTTCCTGGATAGGATAGGCCGGAGTCATACTACAATTGTTTTGGAAATGATCTTATATATGCAATTGCATAAAGACATAAAATTATACTCTTCAAAGGATTAAGGATCATCCACCTTTGGAATCATAACCATGAAGGTTGTATTGAAGGGTTCATAAATATTACTTCTTTGACGAGAGCCTTCAACCACTCAAAACAAGTAATCTCCAATAAATTTGAAAAAACCCTGATAAAATCCCATAGTCTAGCCATTTGGACTTGAAATTTTTTCCTTTTGCATGGATTTAATAACAACTTCCAGTACACCTTTGGAGATAAAATCCATCAGGTTTTGGTTACCTTCATCTTCCACGAACCTCATAAAAAATTGAGTGACCCAAATCACCTCTTCTATTATGACCTCTTCCCACACCTTATAAAGGTTTTTGAAGAAGTCCTTTTCCAATTCCTCAATCTCTTCAAAGGTATTAGCTTTACTTCCATCCAAGTTTTTCATTTCCCATACTGTATTAATATTCTTTTGACCTATGGCATATTTTTGGAATAACTTGGAGTTCTCATCTCCACTTTTTAGCCATACAACCCTACCCTTGAGCCTCAATTATTCCTCTTTGTCCAACAGGATCCTAGGGTTTAATATTAATCCTAGGCTTTATAATATTAATCTTGGGGTATATAGTATGATATTAATCCTAGGGTTATAATCCTAGGGTCTATAATATTAATCCTAGGGTTTAATATATTAAACTTAGGGTTTTATATATTAATATTTGGGTTTACAATCTTATTATTATGATTTAATATATTAAATTTAGGGCTTAATATATTAAACATGTTTTTAATATAATCCTATTGTCTTATAATAATCATAAGGTTTATCATATTAATCTTAGGGTTTATAATATTAATCCCAGGGTTTAATATATTAAACTTAGATTTTAATATATTAATATCAAGGTTTATAATATTGAGTTTTATAATGTTAGGGTTTTATATATTAATATATTAAACATAAGGCTTAATATATTAGGGTTTATAATATTAATATTAAAGTTTATAATCCCAGGGTTTAATTTATTAAATTATGGTTTAATATATTAATTTTAGGGTTTATAATATTAAACATAGGGTTTTATATATTAATTTTAGGGTTTATAATCTTATGGGTTATAGTAATAATATTATGGTTTATTAGATTGGATTTTATAATGTTAGGGTTTAATGTTGTGACATTAGAATAATACAAAAATCTATCCAATGTTTCATTGTGACAAACATTGTCTCAATGCGACAATAATTTTGACAATCATTATCACAATGTTACATTACATTTCAATTTATCAACATTGCATTTCGACATTACAAAATTGGGGTTTAATATTAATCCTAGGAATTATAATACTATTGTTAAGGTATATAATATTAGTCCTAGGATTTATAATATTAATCCAAGGGTGGTGGCTTCAGGGCAACAAACCCTAGATGTTGCGACCCCTTTTCATGCATCTCTACCACATTTCTGTGGAACCGTCAAAATAATTGTAGGTGTTGTTCTCGATTTTCCACGACCTTGCTTGTCAACCACCATGGCTAGTTTTTCTTGTCGAAGTCTCTCTTGGTTATGTTGTTGGCTAGTTCTTGGTGGAAGAGTCGAGGGGGAGGAGGGTTGAGCGATATTTGGATGCTTGGACGTCTTATTCGTGAATTTTCTCACCATTTTTGTATCATTGTCTTTCAGAGGGGATTTTTCTATGGAGTTTGGGAAATCTTCTTCTCTGCATAGTTTTCATTTCCTTCAACGTTGATTTTCGTCTTAGGTTCTGCTTTGGGGTCATTGAATGCCCTTTCTTGCCATTCATTTTTCTCTTTCTAGAGTCATCATAACTTACTGCATGGATTTTAGCGTATCTTCTTACTGGGTTTAGCAGCCCATCATTTTTTCTTTGAGACATGTTTTTGGGTCTCTCTTTTGAGTTATTTAGGCAACTTGTGCCTATATTTTTTTTTCTTCTTTTTGCTAGATCTTTCTACCCATTTTTAACTATCTTTATTGGTGAGGGTTTTGTTTTCCAATTTCTTTTGAACTATTCAATTGTTGATATTTTTTTGTGTTGTATTTCTACCCCTATTTGGGTCTTCTCTAGGCCCGTGTGCCCTATCTGTAATGGTTTCCTATTGCAAGGCTTCTTAGGGTGCTCTTTCTGTTAATTTTTGGCATCTCAGGAACAAATTCCCTCCTTTTTCCAATATTCATCATCAAGGAATACCCCTACTAGCCCTTGTAATAATTTAATTTGGTTAAGGAAAAATATATTTTAAAATGGAAACCCATATGTGCACAAAAAGGATAGGTCGGCCCAAAAGCAAATTGTACACCCTTGGATGGCTACAAATACAAGTCAAGTGACCCTCATTTTGATATCATCAATCATTATTCTTTCTTTGTTTTGGCTTGCACAAGTCTTAGGTTAGTTCATAGAAGTTAGTTCACACGAGTCTGAAATTGCAGGGTCTGAACCTCGCATGTGTGATTAGGGTTTTTAGTTTCCAGCCACAGGGTTGACACATGAAATTTTTCGTTATAACCGTAGGCACGTAGTCTCATCTATGTGGTTGGAATATCTCAGTTGCACTCATAAATATTCCTCTGTGCGTTTGATATCTAGGGTTTGATTTTGACAGTTCATTACAATCGATCGCAGATTCTGAAAATTGATGGCAGTTGACCACGAGATTCTGAATCAGGGTTTTGATTATTAGCATGGTTGGGTTCATTTCTTTGATGTTGTTTAGTTTATTTTACTCAATAATTTTGTGATTGAAGATATGGATCATTGTAATCTGTCTTTTCTAAAAAATTCAATAGAAATCTTATAAGAAGAAGAATTGGAAATATTTTCCCCCTTGTGGGGTTTTCCCCTGGTTTCTGACCAATCCCAATGTCTTTCTGTGTGAATGCTTTTCTTACATTGTTCCTTTATGTTTTTTTGCATTGTTGATGATATTGTTCTTTCTACATAATTTCATATGTTTTTTAATAATGTAATAATTTTGTCGTATGAATTCAATGTGTAAATGATGAAATGCAATTATCTAAAGCAAAGAAAAATATATCCCTAATAGAAATTTACATGGTTTCGGAGTTGGGATGAAGAAAATTAATTTAATATTACCCCTATAAAACGACATTGATGGAAGAAAGAGAATATGGAGGAGACCGAAAAGAAGGTTGGGGTTTGAAGGAAACCCTAGGAAATATAGTTATTAGGGTTTGATGTATATTATGAGGTTAGGGTTTAGAAAAAACCATAGATTATGAAAAAAGTTTGAGATATGAAATATAAAAACCATAGCATGATAAATATGAATATTTTATAGAACTTGTGACAATTTTGATGTAACCCTAGATGGGATAGTCTCAATTAGGTATGGTTGTTGATGAAGTTGGTTGAAATATGTTGAAGGAAACAATGTTATATGGAAAATGGATACTAATGTCTCTTGAAGGTTGGTTCAAGAGGGAGATGATCACTTCTCATTGAAATATAAGTACCATTTATATTTTTGTTATTTATTTATTATATTTATTGTGTTTCTTATACTTCATGCATGAGTATTTGAGTATTTGAATAATTCTAACCTCCTGATGACATGTTATAAGCATATCCTTCTTGAGGAATATCTAAGGTGCAAGAAAAGAGAGCTAGTGCAAAAAGAGAAGAGCTATTATTAGAAAAGGAAAGAGGTATATGAATACTACAAGGTATGTAGAGTATATTATTAGCTACAATATTGGATGGCAAGGTAAGGCCTAAGGTATGACAAGAATATCACCTTCATGTATAAATATGGAAGTATGTTTGATTTATCGTACTTGTGACAAGCATAATGAAAGTGTGAAAATAATATTGATACTCCTCTTGATCTTGGTAAGGTTTTGTTATGCTTAGTAAATCTAACAAGTGATAAAATTGGATGCCCTAACTTGATGTTGTGATTGTGATCCTTGAAGCATGAAGATAAATTTAAATGACACTAACCCTTGATGACATGTTCATATGTGATGATGAATCAACTGATGATGATTTGTTTTCACTAGTACAAAATGGCTAATTAGTTACTAAAAAAACGACTAAAATTTGCATATAAACGACTATTTTTTGGTCGGTGACCAATAGTAGATAATTTAGAGTATCTTATAACGCGACCAAATTTTGGTCGTTTTTAGCTTATTCATTAATTGGTTATCTCAATTTTGTTGTCTAGTAGTATATTTGGTCATTAATTTAATCACTGATTTAATCATTAATTTAGTCATTGATTTGATCATTAATTTAGTCATTGATTTGGTCATTAATTTGGTCATTGATTTAGTCATTTATTTGGTCATTAATTGTCACAATTAATGACCAAACCAAAGATTAAATCAATGATCAAATTAATGACTAAATTAATGATCAAATCAATGACTAAATTAATGACTAAAAAATATATTACTATATGATCACCCGAGAAAACTAATTAATGATCAAAGAAATATGACCAAAATGTTGGTTTTGTTATAAGATACTATAAATTAGCTACCAATATTCATATATATGCAAATTTTAGTCATCATTTGAAACCAATTAATGACCAAAGAAATATGACTAAATTTTGGTCGTGTTATAAGATACTGTAAATTAGCTACTAATAGTCATATATATGAAAAATTTAGTTGTCATTTGTAATCACAAATTTATCATTTGCACTAGTCATTTATTCGTTATATAAACGACTAATTTAGTAGTTTATATTCATTTCATTTAATTTAATTAATAATCATTATAAATGACTAATTTAGTCGTATATTCCTTTTATTTGTGTTCATCATTAATCAATATAAACTACTAATTTAGTAGTTTTAAATTGATTTTGTGTTCATTATTAATCAAGATAAATTAATTTGTATGATTTAAAAAATGTCATACAATGTGCATGTTCATCTAATATGACAACACAAAGTCGCATATTTTAATTACAATACTAAACAATATCAAGTGCAACTATAAATAATTTCAACCACATAAATTATATTATATGAAATGTTAAAGTATTAAAATATGATTTTCCAACTTAATATTGGTTGGACTACAATTTACACATGAAATGGTGTTTCATCACTTCAAAACATTATCGTTGTGTTTTCAAGGTATTGCAGGTGAATTCGCCAACTCTGAAGACTTGACCATCAGTATTTATATGTGTCTTATGCGGGATATTGGCTCTAAGAGTATCACCAGACCAATTCTCCTCTCTCTCTTTTTGCATTCATCGCTCCAATGTTATTTCTCCCCTATTTTTTCAATTCATGCTTCTTACCATCAATATTGAGTTCATTTTCTGAAAACAAAAGATATAGTGCAGAGTGTAAAACATGAAATACAATGAACAATAGAATATAAAATAAATTAGACTATAAATAGTTTATACGACATATACCTCAACATCAACAATGTCAAAGCCATTTTTCCTCATACAAGTAAGAAACTCGAACAAATTTTCTTCATTTGGGCGATAATTGCCACTATAATGTGGCTAGATAACCTATATAAACAAAGCAAATAAAATGTCACCATATATAGAAACCAGCACCTTTGTAACTTAGTATTCAACTTTCAAAGAAATCTTAGGAACAATCATGTCAACTAAGTTATATGCTAAAAATATCAAGTTGTAGATAATTTGTGAAAACAAATAATCTGAGGTGTGATGTTTAATCCTTGTCATTCATGAGAACATTTCATTTTCTAATGCATGAACTTAGTCAAGTATATAAATAACATGTACTCGAATAACAACATGAAAGTAACTTTTTCTGATAGTCATGAAGATACTTTAACACAAAATAGCTATAAGGATTCCAATCAATATAGTGTAATACTAATTTCATATTCAAGCTTGGGTTGTTGTTTAAATGGACATGGTACTAAGTATTCTCAATTTCATAGTTAAAAGACAACTAAATCAAAAGAAACATCCAAAATACAATCAAACAATAAAAAGAGGATATCATGGAATGGAAATTGCAATTATAAAAAACTTGTTTACCTGTCCACTGATTTTGTGTCTGGCATTCCTAAGAAAATTGATTGCCTAAAATAACCATGAGGTGAAATAATCACAACATTAAAAACCATAGGAATTCCTACTAGAAACATTTCCAAAGTCGATGGCTTAGGTGTCTAAGTGATCTCTAACAACGAATGAACCATATAGAAGACGTGATATGCATCGTATCCCCATCCTTTTTCCAATCACATTTCCTGTAACCTGCCCACAACAAATTCAAGTAACAATCAAACAAAGACATTGACATTTGTTTTTATCTTTTATAACTATAAAATTTGAATATGATTTGCTTCATGAACATATTAATTCATATTTAAAACCTTCCTAACATATGAGAAAGTATTAATCAAATAGGACATCATAAAAATTGACCTTAATGAGGTCCTCAAACAATTTCTACAATATCAATATTTTTCTTGTTGTGATATCTTGGGTAGAAAAAAGAACATATCTACAAAAGAAAAATGCATATATTACTTATGGTCAAACTTGTATATGTTGTATTCTTAAGCAGTTTTTTAAGATGTTATTTTGTCTTTACCAAAGTGAATTGTAGCTTGGTTAAACTATGTATCCTTTCATTCAACATCAATTTATGCAAGATAAATGTAACAAATTATTCTTTCCCATTTCTCAACATGCTACATATGATAAATTGAAAGTCACATAAAACCAAGAGCAAACCCTTTTTTAACCAAAACAAACAAACAAACAATGTCTCTAATAAAACTTCATTATAATATTAGAAAATGAAAAGAGAGTGGACCATTTTTTTTGGTTGACTTTGCCTATTTTTTCTATGAAAGTGCTCGAGCTTCAAGAATGTGAGGGAAATCGTAAATGTGAAAAACATTATGTTGACCTAATTTGTAGAATTCTTCAAAATGATGTGAATGATGCCATTTTCGGATGTGGTAAATCTCATAATAAGAAATGGCATGTATTCTAATAAATTACATTGCAATGAATACCATGGGCCTCCACAGGTTATAGATCCTCTATGTGTTAATATTGATGATGAAAAAGTGATGGCAACGATAAGTATGGGTGGTCCTAGTTTGTATGGTGGATATATTCAAACCAAGGTCGTCATCTCAATGAACCTAGGTTCTGACATGGTAAACTTGGATCTAGTCTTCACCCAATTTCATTCCATCATACTTTGTCAAGACTCAAGAGGACATCATGGTCCTTCAACATATAGTAGGGTTTCTTTTGAGGTTATAAATAAAGCTTATCCAAAGAAAATAGATTTTTTGTCTCTAAGAGATATGGATAATTTAAATGATAACAATTATATGTTTTATTCCCAAGATTCAAATGTAGGGATACATTTTTTGGTTTTTACTAATAAATAGAATGAGATAAATTATCCATGAGGAGAATCTACTGGTCATTGTGATTAGGGAAATACTCAGAGATAATAAGATTATTTAGGTTCAAATCAAATATGGTGCTGATTCTTGTGGCTCCTCAGTTGTTGGTAGTTTTTAAGGTAGGAATTTCATTTCTTCAAGGGTGGGGTCCTTCAGCATAATTGCAACTGCCTTGGTCCTATCACCCAAAACCAAAACATAATAAAAAAAGAATAATATGTCAAGTTTAGGGAAATTCCTATTTGTATAGTTGTCAAGACTATAGTTCTTTTTGACTCTGTTATAACTCTGTTGTGACTACCTAATCTATAGTAAAAAATGGCAGAGGAGCCATTAGTCATACCTACCCATGGTCTCTTGTAGGCATGATAGAAGAATAAGCTGAGCCATTAATTCGAAATGCACATATATTGAGGAAAGACAATTCATTATCTAGTTAACCAATTGCACATTGAACCCTATGTGGATGAGTAGCCCTAAATAAATTCAGTTTTCTCTATCTTCTGCCTTGGAAAGACAAATAATTAACATTGCTTGTAATTTTTTGGTTTGATGTTATAAATTCCCTCTTGGGAAAATCTCATGCATTCCATTGATTTTTCTCTCCCCGACATGCAAACTAGCTTTTTCTTTTCCAATGACAAAATTGGAAAAATAAGTCAGCTCTTTGTTTATGTTAGCATCAGGTGAACTTGAAAAATCAGATGGGGAATCAGAAGCCACAAAAATCTCATTCTCAGGATGGATAATATTTCCAAGATCTATCTTCTCTCCAATTACATAATTAACAAAATTATTGCTGCAGTTTTGTCTAGCATTATCGCTTGTTGATTCATATTGTTTATTCTTCACATTTCTAAGTTTTTAATCTGATTTAATTATATCCTCATTGAATGTTGGGCTCTTCAATGTTCCTACAAGAACATTATTGTTATCAAACTTCATATCTTTTGCTGCTTTCTTTACTACTCCATCATCGTTTGTAGAAAACTCTATAACTAGCCCAGAAGTTTCAGTTTTTCCTTCATATCCCTCATTAGAGCTTCCCAAATATGAAGACATATCAGCAATGATCAATTCACTCACAGATTCTGAATCTTGTAAAGGTTCCAAGGTTCCCTTGTAAATATCCCTTTCAGTGATCTCATCTACAGATGATGAAACTCCTGATATCATTAACGAGGGAGTGTCCACAACATTAACCATGTTTCCTGATGACTTCTTTAGCAATAGTATCTTTTCAAATTTTGTGGGATTTCTAAATGAACCACAAGGATGGGCTACATAATCAGGCTATCGCAGTGAAAAATGAAGAATTGTTTCTATAGCTAGGTTAGAACTAGCCCCTCCATCAACAACTTTAATTGTCTTATGTAGGGTTGTCATTAAAGGAGTTGTTGAGGTAGATGATGAAGTCTGACTCAAAAGTAAATCCTCCACCTGCCTATGAGAACCAATAATTTTAGAATCCTCTGCAACCACCTCTCCTTTTGACACCCTTTCCATATTCGAAGAGCTTCCTACCAATGACACATGTTGTTGCATCTGTTGCTTTTTAGGCTTGTGCTTATATTTTTTCATCTTTTTTGAACATTCATTTGTTGAAAGACCTTCTTGTTTTTTAGATATTTTTCTCTGCTTTTCACTAGTATGATTATATAATCTAGACTCAAGTGCATAAAATATAGAACAATTTGAAATCGTACCATCAAAGAGATCACATGTTGTCACAGCAGGCATGTTCCCTGGTGACAGTTTAACTCCATCTGCTTTATCTATAGTCAATACTTCAGATGGAGGACTGGTGGAAAATTGTAAAATACAATTATCTTCGTTGTTGAAAAATGCAACTGTAAGGGAACTTGATTGATTGCCAAGAGATTCTGGCAAGGAGTTTATCTTTCCATCCATAACTTGAATTGGAGCCAGATTTGTTTATGAAGCCTGTGGGAATGGTTTCAATATATCTAGAATCTCACTAGAATGGATCGTAGCAAGTTTATTTTGTCCTGCTAATGGGTGTGAATCATTTGATATGTTGGTTTTTGTCTTTAAAGGTTGATGAAAAGTAGATGAAATGTTACCATATGACCCAACTGGCATCGATGAGTAGAAATTCATTGGGCATGAACCACTTAAAGAAACATAACCTAAAAGTGGAGTTTTGTATGTAGGCAGTCCAACTGATGGAGGAATGGAATCTTTAATTGATGACACAACATCAAAGATCAAAGAAATGAAATAAAATCATTGTGGAAAGAAATATGCAAAATTTGCTCATTTTTTGCATATCAAATATGCTCCAAGTATGGGCACAAACATGTGAGTTGAATTTTTAACTCTCTAGGCTCTTGTCAATGTGATCAATCGAAAAGATGTAAAAAAACTAAATATTTTGGGGGATTGAAAACTTGGGGGAATTGTATATATACAATTATCACCATGCAAAAGAGTAATTTCAGAAACAACAGTACAAGTTGAGAAAGCTTGTTGGGGATAAATCTTGGATGTTGTCTTTGGGATCAATTATATATCCTTTAATTTTACTCCAAATCATTGAGACCATAACATGAACTTTAAAATATATGAACATAACTCTACTTTATTATAATGGTCAGAGAAAAAACTCAAGCTACTTCAAATACAACATAACTTAATTACTACTAGCTCCCATGCATATATGCAACTAAAATGAATTTCATCTAGCTCGTGTGAATTAAAACAAAATAGTATACCTTTCAGAAAGAGATAAGCCTTCCTAATTGCAGATCTTTCATCTAGAACTACCTGTAAAAACAACATAGCTTGTCATCGTAAATCTAATCTATCATGCACAGAAAACAAGAGAAATAGTTTTCTCTTATAGTAATATTACTTTCTCAACAAATAAAATATGCATCCATATATAAGGCATGCCAAAAAGGTCATTAATCTTGGTTTCTAGTTTTCAAGTTTTGGGGTTCAATAAATAAAGCAATATTACAACCTTATATCAGGTCATATGTTTCCAATTAAAAATTTACTTTAGATCTTCAACGTTGAAGAAATTATGAAGATAAACTCAACAATGTAATCCATATTGATAACAGTGGGAAGCAAAAAAGTTCTCCAAGGTCCAACTTTTGTAATAACAAAATCGACAATTGGTAATAAGGGCCTTCCTTTGTAATAAATCAGCAGTGACTCATAAGGACCTTCCCTTGTATTTACTTGTAATAATCTATCTTGTTGAATGAAATTCCTTACTGTTGAATTGGTCCAAAATTTTATTCCACTTTCTCTACCTACCCTTTTAAATGGCCCTACGCTTTCTCATCAATGCCAAACCTTGTTCTACTTGTTATCACTCGGATTGAACCTCAGGCTGAAGAATACAGTTCCTAGGTAACCTCAAACCATGCTTAGCCAAGTAGATAGCCCTACTAGGCAAGGAGAGGGCTCTCTCCATATGGATCATAGCCAGAATGAATGAGGAAAGAAGGATAGGTATAGTAGCTCAGGGTTTTTTTTTTTGATTTTTTAGGTTTTTTCTAGATTAAGAGGAGCAAAACAGTCAAGGCAAGGAAATTAGGTCAAAATTTGCAGGGTGTTCTATGGGGCGAGGTAGGTAAAATTTTTAGCACTTTAGGGTTTCGATGGGTGGGATGATCAAGACAGGTGAGGAGCTAGAAAGAGCATGGTGAAATCATGGTTCCTTTCTAAACTGAAGAAATTTACAGACCGTGAATATTTACCCTAACAATTATGGATTCTGTTCATATAACTTGAAAACATTCACTTAATAGAAATGAAATGATGGATGAAATATACAAACATTCTAACATCTGAGCACAAAATAAGAAACTTGAACTAAACACAATACCACATGGATCCCATAAAAATAGCTGCAAATTTGATTAGTGTCCAGGCCAAAACTGATACAAAAGTGTGTCTCTCGAGAATCCAAACCTCCAAAAGTGTGTCTCTGGAGAAGCCAAACCTCAAAATGAAGCATTCTGACTCTAGTGAATTGCATGAGGAGTCGGATATGATATGAATAGAGTCAAGAAAACCTCCCCTCACACGTGAAGTATTTCATGATTATTTTCATCATAGGGACATAACGATCAAGAAGATGAGAGAAGGGGAAAATGGTCTTTTTGTCATCCTTGTATCTAGGTTTGAGATATGGTTCATAGTAGCCCTGATCAAGGTTTACTTGCTTAAACCATTTCTCTCCCACATTAGGGATCCTTGTAGCAGCTGCAATGGAATTAGTGGACATGGTAAAAGTAACCCCAGCAAGAGTGACCTACCTATCATGAAGATTGGTAATAAACAACCTTGTTAACAAAGGGTGATACTAGATCTGCTACACTTTCTCACAAAACTCAAAACAACCAACATGTTTAAAACATTACATAGCGAGGGGAGAAGCCATGAGATCTTTTGTGGTTGTTGGTTCATATATGATGATTTTACCTCTTTTATTACTCTTCTTTGGTGTTTGTTCCTCACTGACACTTATGTCTTCCTCTTTAGACATTTTGAATTTGAAGCCTTGAGAACCCGAGGGTAAATGGAATGATATGAAGGGAGTGAGAGGTGAAATGAATAGCTTAGGAAAATGGAGGGAATGTAAATGAAAACCTAGGTCTATGAAAACCCTAGGATTTAACAGTTTTTATGACTGATATGTATATAGGGACATGAATATGGATATAATGCATGAAAAATGGGAAGGAAATGAAAACTAGGGTTTCATAGCAATAAGCACTTCAAATTTCTTATGAAACACCAAATATATTAGAGGATAGGTGTCTTAGGGTTTCACTTACTATTTTTAATCCCTTTGAAGAAATTTATGAGGAAATGAAACTTGTTGGAGGTTGTGGAATTCTTTGAAACCCTGCCCGAGAAAATGCGTAGCGTCCTGAAGGAACTCGCAGCTATTGGACAAACACATAGCGACCAAGGGTAAACGCATAGTGCCTATGTTATTTGGTCAGCATTTATCAGGAAAAAGCGTAGCGCCTGAGGGTAAATGCGCAACATTTGGGAAAACGCGCTGCGCCTGAGGCAAACACGCAGTGACCCTGAAATTTGACTCAAAATGTTTGAAAACTTGAAATTTCTCCTTTGTAGGAAGCTCCTGATGGGTGAATGAAGGAAATGACTTGCTTTGAGGTGTTTGAATGGCTTTATAGCTTTAGCGGTTTTGAATTTTCAATTTTAATTACCCACTTTTCCTATGTTTAACTTTTACCTTTGGTCTTTGGCACTGATACTCTTTATCTCTCTGATTTTTGGCATTTTGTAGTTTGATCAAGTCATGGAGTTTGGCTTTCTTTGCCCCACTTAGGCCAGAAATTATTGCATTTGAAAGCTTGGGATGAATTTATTGCATATGAGAACATAAAATTGCATTTTGAAAAATATAAATAAATTACATATTGAATTTTATATCAAAATGACATTTTGATATAAAAGTCATTAAACTCAAAAATTATAACTCTGAAAGTATGATAATTACATCATGATGATATTATACATAGGAAAACAAATTTATTTAGTCTCTCTCATATATTTTCTGACCTCATCTGAAATAAAGGAGTGACCTTGAAAAATATAAATCCTAATGACCTAATGGGACTTCCTTAGACCTGACTTTCATGAATGAGATTTTAACAAGACTTCCTGGTGAAAAGAGCATTTCCATAGGTGTTTTTATGCTCAAGTAGACATGAGAATGAGTCATCCAATATGATCTTCTAAGGGAGAATGAAGTTTATTGACAAGGACAACCACCAGTGGAACAATTTTATATCATGACTGAATGGAATGATTGAAAATATCTTTAGAGTGAGACACCTAACATGCACATGCAAAATGTGTTTTGATCCCTGGTGAAAGTATGAAAATACTGACACTAACATTGGCCTTATTTGGGATGGAAACTCCTTGGAGGTGTCAAGAACACCATAGACCAGGTGCCTAACCTTTGGGCCAATAAGGTCAATCAATTTTAAAATACTGCAGACTATAAGACTGACTCAAAGCAATAAAAGTGACTGAGAACTAACTCAAAAACTGACTTTGACACTAACTCAAAAATGACTCAAAAACCCTTGAAAATAACATAAAATCAACAAGATTTATAGCCTTCACTTCGGGCCCCAAGCCTAAATGATTTTCTGCTCCAAACCTTGAAGAAAATAGAAACTGTATTTACAATGAAAGTGAAACATTCTTTTAGAAGTTGCATCAGAAATAGTAATGTTTCAAGAGCATACCATTGACCGGTCCTCCTGAACATTCTTGTCCATTCATCTCTTTCAACAAATAGGAATTTTGTCCTCGATAAGCTAAGATCTTGTAGGGTACTTTCCATAGATTTTGAAACTTCCCATGCTTTCCTCTCTCTTCATTTCTTGCATCCCACCGTAGCACTACATCCTCCAATTGAAACTTGTCTGCCTTGGTTTTGCGATCATAAATATTTTTTATTTTCTCCTGAAGTTTAGAAGCAGTTTTAGAAACTTCCTCCTTTGTTTGCTGAAGGTGAATCATTTGATTGATTCAGCGTTGAATATAATCTTCCTCACTATCTACTTCCTGCAATAATCTCATAACCAAGACTGCAAGTGATGTAGGAAACACTGTATATGTACCATAGACCAATTCAAAGTGTGGCATACCTATATATTTCTTAGTGCTCACTCGATCTATCCACAAAGCACTGGTAAACTTCCTATGCCAATTTTTCTTGTTCTCCTCTAACATTTTCTTAATGATATTAACCAAGGATTTATTAGAGGACTCAGCTAATCCATTGCCCTGTGGATAATATGCGGTGGAATGGCCCAACCTGATATTATACTTGTGACAAAACTAGATCATCTCCTTTGACTTGAATGTTGCTACATTATCTATAATAATATTTTGAGGACAACCAAAACGAGACCAAATATTGGATTCTAACAACTGAATAATTACCGTGTATATAGCTTGCCTTGTAGGAATAGCCTTGATTCACTTGGTGAAGTAGTCAGTGGCTGTTAGAATCCATCTATAATGTGTTGATGACATGGGATGAATTTCCCCAATAAAATCAAGTCCCCACTGTTGAAAAGGAGCATTTACTACAATAGGCTTCAACGGAAGCGGAAGGAGTTTCCTTTTTCCCTGAAAAACTTGACATTCATGATAGTTTGTGACTGTTTTGTACAATTATGAAAATAGTGTGGGCCAATAATACCCTGCTATCAACACTCTGTTAGCTATTGTTTTCAAAAACAAGTGGCCTCCACAATCTCCCCTATGGAAGTCATCCATTACCTGTTTAGCTTCATCTTCAACTAGACAATTTAAAAGAACACCTCCTGGATCTTTCCAATAAAGGGCACTACCTAGAATGCAATATTTAGAAGATTTTAATTTCAAAGACCTACCCTTACTTTCTGACATTCCAGGAGGAGGACATAAGTGCTGAAGAACATACAATATATCTGAATACCATGGTGAAGTGAGAAACATTTCTGATACATGTATTAGAGAACCATCTTCTTCATCATCTGACATTGGTACAATAAGGTTTATGTCTAGAGCATGCAAATTGGATTCAGCCATGAGTTTGGCTAATCCCTGTCCCTTGATCAGCTTGGTGGGCCTGATCTCGAGATCATACTCTAGCATTGATGTTATCCATTTACCTCTCCTTCCTTCTGGATCGGTCTGTGT
Source organism: Pinus albicaulis (assembly GCA_034641835.2). Lineage (NCBI taxonomy): Eukaryota > Viridiplantae > Streptophyta > Pinopsida > Pinales > Pinaceae > Pinus > Pinus albicaulis. The sequence goes on along the minus strand of CM076574.1, from coordinate 437,513,705 downwards.
GAGAATTTCTTTTACAGCTGCATTTGGAACATAAGTTATAGTGTGTGAATGTAGAATATAGATCCAGAAATCCTTCAAGGCTTTGATTAAGGCTAAAGCTTGCTTCTCAATAATATTATAGCGAAGAGAAACATCTCTAATGGCTCGACTGAAGAAAGAAATAGGCTTCTCAACTTGATCCTTCTTTTGCATCAAAACCGTAGCCAAGGTGTGCTAAGATGCAAATGAAAATATTATAAAATCACTAGTATAATCCAGACTAACCAAAACTAGGGCAGTAGTTAAGGCAAGCTTTACTAGGTTGAAAGAATTCATAGCATCAATGGTCCATTTTACATTGTTGTCCTTTTTCAACATATTAATCATTTCACGCAAATGCTCTGCCAAATTAGGAACAAATCTGCGTAATAAATTCATCTTACCATTGAAAGCTTGTATCTCCTTTTTATTATGCAGAAAATCTATTTGTTGAATTGCTTCTACTCTGGAAGGATCAATGCGAATGCCATCTTTGGAATTATATGGCTGAGAAGTTTGCATTCCTCCATGGCAAAAGGACTCTTTTTTGGATTCAGAGAAATTCCAAACTTCCTGCATTTCTGAAAAAAAACAATTCTTAGATGATATAAATGTTGATCATTAGAACTTGAAAAAATGGTCAAATCATCTAAATACACCACTAATAAAGCATCTTTCTCATTAGCAAAGGATATATCCATTGCCCACTGAAAATTAGCCCCTGCATTCTTGAGTCCAAATGGAATTTTGACATGCTGAAACGTCCCCCACAGTGTTGTGAAAGCAGTTTTACCTTGGTCTTCTTCATGTACCAAAATTTGACTATAACCTGAAGAACCATCAAGCAGCGACATCCGTGATGCTACAGCTACCCTTTTCAGAACATGGTCCATCTTAGGAAGGGGGTAATTATCCTTTAAAGACACTTTATTCAAATTCTGGAAATCAATGCACAACCTTACCTCTCCGGCCTTTTTCCTTACCGGAACCAAATTTGAAATCCAATCAGAAAATATAATTGGAACAATGACACCATATTTATACAATCCATTTACCTCTTTCTTCATGGATGGAAAAAATCTTGGATTTATCCTTCTTAACTTCTATCTGAAAGTTTTTTGATCCGGCTTAATGGGAATAGTGTGTTGAATAATATGTTTTTCATAGACCTTCAAATCTGCATAATCCCAAGTGAAAATATCAGAAAATTCAGATAACAATTTGATGTACTTATCTTTTTCCTCGGGAGATAATGTCTTAGACAACTTAACCATCTTGGGCTTATCTGTTGTTCCTATGTTCACGTCTTCCACACCCTTTTCTATAGGAGTCAATGTTGGTTTTCTCGCCACATCATCCTGATTAAAAATTTCTTCTGAAGGTATGAGACCTCTAGGAATAATATTATCTTTCAGTTGCAAAATATTCATTTGATTGGCCTCTATGTTTTGATCATCAAAATGTCAAACATCATCTTTGAACTTTCCTTCATTCTGCAAAAAGCTATTAATTTCTTTTTCATCCCAAAAAACTTGCCATTACCTTAAGTTATCAGGAACACTAGGTCTATGTTTGACAGGAATTTCAAATTTATTACTAGAGTTCATAGGAATTTTGAGATTACTTGCTAACGTAGCAAGCGAATTTGCAATGATATTTTGGCTTCTTGGTACCACTGTTAATGTATATCCAGAAAACATTTTTAAGATATCCAAAACTGCATTCATATAAGCTCTCATTCGCGGATGTTTTGCGTGATATTCTCCTTTCACCTGCTTTATGACAAGCTCAGAATCACCATAAACATAAATTCTTTTTGCGCCAAGTTTCTTAAAATTTTTGAGACATGTGATCAATGCTTCATACTCTGCTTTGTTATTAGAACAATCAAAATCCAATTTATAAGAGCATTCTCTAACATTACTTGGAATTCCACCTGACTTACCAACAAAACTTCGAATCCAAATACAAATGCCTGCACCTTCCTTATCCAAAGCACCATCGAAATCCATGCTCCAAAGGCCATCTTCATCTTCTATATGTTGAAACTTAACTATTGGTTTTTATTTACTTTTGTTGGTCACCTCATTTTTCTGATCTATACTGATTTTATGTTCTTCTGAAGGTTGTTCGGAAGAAGTCACCATTTCTTTTTCCTTATCAAGAACTGCTCTAAAACTCTCTGAAACTTCTGGTACATCCTCTACCACTACTAGATGATTATTTACATCATTCAAATCACCATCATTATACAAAATAAAACATTCTAGATCTGTATGTACAGCCTGTATTGGATGATTTATGGGTTTCTCCTTACTAGTTATCATATATTTCAATTTCTTTTCCTGGTACAATTTCTTCAATTGCCCGAAAACAGGAATAGTAGCATAAGAGAAGTCAAGTTGTAAAGTACCTTTGAGTTTGGCTCCCTATGATCTAGACAACAACATGCTGAATCAAGGTGGTATATCAGCCACCACCACATCCATTAAAAAATTCTTGGATGGGATTTGGTCTAAGGAAACCACTAAATATTTAATGAGACCAATGCAGCGAACTCTACCAAAATCAAATGAATACAAATCATGATATGGTCGGGTGATATCCATGCCCATATTTTCCATGATAGCCTTTGGCAATAAATTGTGAGAAGCCCCGGAATCAAGAATAGCATTATGAAGCTCCAAGGACACCAATCCTTTTGTCTCCTTTTAATAGAGAATGTGAATAGTATTTACTTGAACATCCTTGACACAATTCTTCATTGTTTAATCACTTCCAAAATTCTTCATTGTCTGATCACTTCAAAATTCTTCACTGTCTACTTGTTCATCACTACACTTCAATTCCAAAATTCTTCAATCTCTAATCACTTCAAAATTCTTCACTGTCTAATTCCACAGTTATATTATCCTTCACAGAGCCTTCCACAGATTTGTTATATCAGTTTACTACAAACTGTCCTATGCTCAAAGAAGGTTACTACACTCATGTAGTCTAAGGCTTAAATAAAAGGGAGGAACTTCACTCTCTTCTAACTGGCCATCTATAGCTGGACCGAAAATGAGCTCAGGGTGGTCATCTTCAACATTAACCATATCAGACAAAGGATCAACTAGCAACATTTTAGACACCTGATGTTTATAATGACTATTCTTTACTAATTCTGTCAAAGGAATGAACACTTTCAATTTAGCTATTTCATTTTCTAAATTAAAAGTCATAACTTTATCTACCTCTTTGGTGACAATTTCTCTTCTATCACTTTGATCCTTTGTTACATTCTCCTTTTTCTGAGTGTCCTTCTCTTTGGTAGTTGAGCTTGTTGTTGGATATTTGATGTTGCTATGATTTTGATCTGCATGCTCTTTTCCCTTTCTCTGATTATTTGGAAGGTCATTCTTTGACTGGACCTCTTTTATTTTCTGAATAGGATTTACAAGCACATCTCTACTCCTTAAAGAATATTGTTTCTGGTGTGCACTCAAGGCATTCATATACCCACGCTGGTAATCATCTAATTTAGTTTCCAAATCATCATCATTTGCCAAGATATAGTCATCATCTTTTGGAGTATCCAAATTTTCAGTATACTCTTCATCTTCAGTCAGAAACATAGGCAGACCATCTGTTGTAAAGAAATGATTTGTTTCAACCACTGGATATTCATCTTCTTCCTCTTCCAGTCCTTGAACATAATTCTGCTGCAACGGGGTCTGAATCTGCTATTGTTTTACTGCTTGGTCGGGTGCTTTCTGCTCTCTTTGCTTGATTCTAAATTGAGGCTGTTGCTGCCCTCTGAAATTTGGGTTCTGGATCTGTGGGTTAGGTCTATCTAAGATAGACAATCAGTCAACCATTCTTTCCATAGCTTAGAGTAATGAATCCATCTTAGCATCAGAAGTAGATGTCTCCTCCTTGATGGTCACTCTCTTTTCAGATCTCATCCTTTCCCTTTTGGATAGAAAATTCGCTTCCACACTTACAACATTATTTTTCATATCTGCTAAAGTTGTAGGATCATGTTCACGTGGCTGATATGCCATATCAGTATCAAATCCATCCAGAAATTTTACTAAAGCCAAACCTTCCTGTGGTTTGATATGTGCAGGAAGAGCATTGTACACTACATTAAATCTCACATAATAATCTTGCACAGTCTCACCAACATTTCTTTTGATGTTCTCATATTCAGACAAAATTTGAAGGGGATTTTTATTTTCTTCCCATATTTCTATAAATTGTCAATGCAAAACTTCTAAGGTGTCAATAGTGGCTGCTAGTAGAGCTTTGAACCATTTTCTTACTTCCCCTCCTAGACTTTGTGCAAATAGCCTCATATTCACATCCTTTGTATTTATAGTGCATATTTTTATTGTTATTATAGTTATAGTGCAACACGTAAGGTCTATCAAGAAAATAGATAGTGCGTGAGAGGTTTAAAAAGAACTAATATTATACAATACTTTTCTGGAGAATAAATGGTTCTACCGTCATAAATGGTTTTTTTTTAATGAGACAAAATATATCAAACGTCGTGTTCTAACAAACATTGTGTCAATGCAATAATCAATTTGCCAAATATTATATTGTATGGTAATTTATTCAATGTTACATTATGACATTATAAAATTATGATTTAATATTAATGTTTATAATATTAGGATTTAATACTGCATTTATAATTTATAATATTATGGTTTAATATTAGACTTTATAATATTAAAATTTAATATTAGGTTTTATAATATTAATCTTATGGTTTATAATATTAATACTAAAATTTATAATATTAATCTTATAGTTTAATATTAATCCTAAGGTTTATAATCTAAAATTTATAATAGTAATCTTAGGATTTATATATAATATTAATCCTATGATTTGTAATCCTAGGGTTTATAATATTAATCCTAGGGTTATACTATTAATTTTAAGGTTTAATATTAATCCTTGGATTTAATATTAATTATAGGGTTTATAATATTAATCCTACAATTTATAATCTTAAGGTTTGTAATATTAATCCCAGGGTTTATAATATTAATCTTAGGATACAATATATTAAAATTTAGGATTTAATATATTAGGGTTTATAATTCTATGTTTTAATATATTAATTTATAACATTAATCTTAGGGTTTAATATATTAAATTTAGTGTTTAATCTATTAATATTAGGGTTTATTATGTTGAGTTTGATAATGTTAAGACTTTATAATATTAATATATTAATTTTAGGGTTTATAATTCTAGGTTTTAATATTTAAACTTATGGTTTAATATATTAATATTAAGGTTTACAGTGTTAATCCTAGGGTTTATAATCTAAGGATTTAATATATTAAACTTATGGCTTATAATATTAGGCTTTATTATATTGGGTTTTATAATGATAGTTTTTTATATTAGCATCTAATATTGTGAAATATGTAGAAATTATACAATATGCATGTATATCTTGGATTCACCCGATCTAACAATATGCTAAAGTTAAATACTGACTTGCTTCTACAAATATTTGCGGAATTAAAAACAAAATCACCAATTACATAAGCATGAAGTAAGATAAATCACACACAACATAGATAATTTTCCCGGGGAAAGCTTACAGCTAAAAACCCCACTATCTTCTATTGTATATTATATCATGGATCAACAATTACATGCAAAACTATTCTCGCAAGAGCCCTCAGTACATCAACTAATTGTCTCACACTTTCATACAAAAATTGGCAAATCCCTTAGCCAATTTGTTGTCTCTAGATAGCTTGCTTTCATTGCGCAATCCCTACTAAAATAAATCCTTGAATTGATGCCTTCTTGCCTGCCTTGACTGCGCAAGTATCATGGGCACATCCAATGTGTGTGTGCTTGCATGTGTGAAAGCGCATAATGTCACAACTGATATTTTACTTCCCTTTCACCTAGAACTCAACCGGGTCTCCACTGGATCTGACATGCATGCAACTAATAATAGTAAATATTCAGTTGCATGTGATATCTCTACATGTGAATTAACTAATATTTAATTCACTTGATCTATCACTAGTGTATCTTCAGTTACAACTAGCACAACTAAGTTTAACTCACTTAACTGAGTTAAACTATTTACAACTTGCAAAAACTCCATGCACCACTGCACTTCCAACTCTGTTACAACTAGAATCACTTAGTTACAACTAGATTCTCTTTGCATGTCCCACCAACCAACCTCTTAACTCGAAATTCACTTAGCTAGCTGAATTTCCACTTCAGTTAACTATTTTCAAGTCCTCATTGAGAATAGATTACAGTTTAGTGTCCATCTAAATTAAGGGATAATAAAAATAGACATGCACCTAAAAATAGCCTGTGGGCCCCACCCTAGTGTATGTGCTTAATTTTCACTAGGATCATGGGTGCCAGTTTTTTTTTTTTTTTTTTTTTTTTTTTTTTTTTTTTTTTTTCTGAATCTCAACACTCCCTCTCAACAAGAAAGGGATTATCCTTCACCCCGATCCTGTCTCTATGGTATTATAATTTGCTCTTGGTGAGCACCTTCGTCAGAATATCTGCATCCTGATCTTCCATGTGAGTGTACTGAAGCAACATAATTCTCCTCTACACACAATATCTGAGATGATGGTACCAGATATCCTTATGCTTGGACCTGTCATGAAACACATGATTAATCAAGAGTTTAATGCAATTCTGATTATCACAATGAATAACTTTCGGATCCATCTGAGAACCAAAAAAACCAACTAATATCTTTCTCATCCAGATAGCCTCACATGCATATTGACTTGCTGCCATGTATTTCGCTTCTGCTGAACTAAGTGCCACGGATATTTGCTTCCGTTGTACCAAGAAATAGATCCATTGTTAAAGACCCCCCCTGATGTGCTCTTTCTTTCCGATGGACTTCCAGCCCAATCCGCATCCGTGAAGCCATGCAACTTCACTCCATCTGTATGTCTGTACCATAAACCATACTCTGATGTGCCCCTGAGGTATCTCAGGACATGCTTCCCCACCTTCCAAAAGAGCTTGGTAGGCTTAACTATAGCTTGACTCAGCTGGTTAACCGCATAGCAAATGTCTGGTCTCGTGTTCACTAGATACATTAGCGAACCCACTAATTGTTGATAGACAGTAGCATCCACTACCTCTCCAGAAGTAGCATCCTCTTTCCTCCAGTATCCTGGAAGAGGAGTATCCATGGGTTTGTAGCTCTCCATGTTAAACTTACCCAATATCTCCTTTGCATACTTTCCTTGAGACATAAAAAGTTCACCATCCTGCTGCCATATTTCCAATCCAAGGAAATAATGAAGAAGGCCCATATCCTTCATTCCGAACTCCCTTGCAAGATCCTCATTGCCTGAGTGTATCAACTGCTCATCACCAGTCAATATTAAATCATCAACATAAAGAACAATGATTAAAAGCTGAACCTCCATCACAATTTGGTACAAGTTTTCAACTGCTTCACTTTTGGTGAAGCCCATTCTAGTGAAATAGTTGTATGTCCGAGTGTACCAAGCACGGGGTGCTTGCTTCAGCCCATACAACACTCTTTTGAGCCCGCACACATGCAACTCGCTATTGAATATCTTGAAACCTTCAGGATGATATATGTACACCTCTTCCTCAATGATCCCATTGAGAAACACAATTTTCACATCCATCTGATGAATGCGCCAACCCATCTGCGTAGAGAGTGCAAGGATGGTCCTTATGGAAGATTACTTGTGACAGGTGGAAAGGTATCATCATAATATATCTGCTCGATCTGTGAGAAGCCCTCGGCCACAAATATGGCTTGTATTTGTCCACACTCCCATCAGCAGCTTGCTTTACCTTGTAGATCCATCTCGAACCTACCACTGATTTATCAACCGGTCATGGGACAATTTCCCATGCACTATTTTTGACAATGGAGTCATACTCCTCCACCATTGCATCAACCCAAGTAGGTTGTTGCACTACTTCCTAAAAGGAATATGGTTCAGTCATAATACATTTTCTCATGAGAGCCATGTATCCAGTAAATCAGTCAGGAGACTGTCTCTGTTTGTGTTGTGAAGTAGGGGCTCCTGCATTCTATGCAACATCAAGTATCAGCCTATCAGCTTCCATGGTGCACCTTCTGCTATTTATGATGGATGGATTTGCATGAGTGGATTCCTCCACTCCATGAACCTCCTCATGTGGCTGATCCACATCTTGAGACTCATATTTGGGAACCAACAGTTCCTCCTCCCCATGTAAGTCCAGCTCCCTCTCAAGCGTCAACCACATGGCTTTCCCCTCATTAAATTTTATATCCCATCACACAACAATCATTCTGATATTTGGAAAATACACAAGATAATTATGGGGTGTTTCTGTGTACCCCACAAAAATCCCAACTTCAGCAGTCAGTTCCAAATTCTGGTTTCTTACCAGTGAAATCTTCTTCAGGTGTACTCATGCCAAGTACTCTATGAGGACAATGGTTCTGCATATAAACCATAGTGTTGCATGCTTCTGCCCACAAATGAATTGGTAGGCCTTGATCATGCAACATCGCTCATTCTTCACCCATGATCTTTCTGTTCTTCCTCTCTGCGACCCCATTCTGTTGTGGGTTATGAGGCGCTATGAATTCTCCTCGAATTCTTATTGGGTGCAGGAATTACACTTAAGAAAACTCCTAAACACTTAATTTGTCAACCAGGGGATTCGTAAACTTAGATATGAAGAATAGGCAATGCCAGAGATGGTATGAATCTTCCTAATGTAAATCCCTACTTTCTCTAAAGGAAAGATTCCATAATCAAATCAAAAGAGAAAAAAGGCAACTTGAACCATAAAAAATAATCTGAGACTGGAATGAGGAAGTATGCATTTGCAAGAGAGAATTAAAGATAAAAGGAAATCACTCCCACTAATGGTTGTTTAATCTACTGAGTGTGTGTTTTCCTTTAGCAGAGGCACTTTAGCAGTCTCGTTAGATGGGCCCTTAAACCTTCTTCTTTAGAGATTTCCTTCTTGCATTAATTTATCCTGCACTAGTGCTTGCACTAATGCAGGATCAGATATTTATGTAGAAGGTATAAATAGTGTCTTTACTGAAGGCTTTTTACTTCATGCAAGGGCTCGAACTCTTCAAGGTTCATAGCACTCAGATCTTGTGGCAAGAAACTGGTTCTTGCACTGGATCAGATCTTCCTGCACTTTTAATCCTTAAAATGAGTGTTCAATTATTGCAAGTGATAGTTTACTATCGAATCAAATTGCACACATAAAAGTGAATGTTTTTGATCTTAACAAAATGCAGAAATAAAGAAACAATCATTTATCCTGTCATAAGCATTTAAAGAAAGAAATAAGATTGCAGAAAGTAGACTAAGGAAGCTTGTTGCATCACACCAACGTTTACTGGTGCAGGTTCATTTCTCCTGCTTGGACCAGGCAAAAAAACCAATTAAACAAAATTGCAGGAAAAGGAAATATCACACCAACGTGCACTGGTGCAGGGTTGTTTCTCCTGCTTGTACCAGGCAGAGAAAAACCAATCTGAAATCAAGTGCAGGAAAGTAAATTGCAGGGAAGGAAAATGTATCTACTTCACACAACAGATCCATTTTCACTCAGACAAGAATACATGTGCTGAAATTTAAATCACACTTTGACAATATAAACACAAATTACAAGAAACATAAAATGGGGTAAACATGCTGGGTTGGCTGGGCCCTAGCCAACCAGCACGTTTCCCTTTTAAGTTAAAACGCTGCTCAGTAAATTATTCAATTCATCATCTTAAAGACAGAAACACAATTTCTAAAACATGAGGTAGAGCTCCCTTTTATTAGTTCATTGAGGCGAATACATGCGTTAATACAATGTCCAACCTAGATTCAGGCGATAACAAAACAACCTGTTACCGCCTATCAAACTTTTCTCTAAAAACTCTGCTCCAAAAAAAATATCCTAATTCCTATTTACATTTTACATTATATAGATCTGTTGGCCAAAGGCCAAAACAGATCGTTCAACTGATTACATAACCATCGCAGAATTTAGCATTCAACCTTCAAAATTAGGCAACTAACAAAACCGACCGTAGCTAATCTCCAACTTTTTTCCCTTCACGGATTCGGTCTTGGATTCCTTTGGATCAATCGTGCTATCGTGGCTGAAGCTGCTCAAGACAAGGTGGTGATCAAGGAGGTTCGGATCTGCCGCGAAGATCTGTTGTGCTGGAAATGGTGCAAGATCCCATCCTGCACTAAGATCACAGGTCACGGTAAGCACTCTAACCATCAAATAACCATTGGAGATATCGATAAGTTACAAAAGTGATTTAAAATTAAGAAATCATGTAATAAATATTTAATTAATGCTAAATTGAATTAAAACATGAAGAATAAAGGTTTATACGAAATATGTCATCGTGCTTGGACTAGTGCAAGATGAGGGTGCATAAAAGAGGTGAAATAGAGGTAAATGGTTATGATTTAGGAAGGGGAAAATGGTAAAAAGAGAGAAAATTAGGGGGCTAACATCCTCCCATCCCTAAGCTGTTGTGTGTCCTCACACAACTCTTTACCTCTGCAAAAAATCTTCAAAACTTTGAGCATTCTAGCTCACTCCTGCTTTGTCATACTAGCATCAGCTTGCAATGTTTCAAACTTCTTATTTTTTTTTTCTTCAGTTTCTTTGTCACCTTTCTAAGTCATTTGAAAGACTGCACAACTCGGTATTTCCACACTATGACTTCTCCTTTCTTTTTCTGGATCTCTGCCGTTAATTATTCTTTATTTTGTTCTTTTTCCTCCTGCGCTTTAGCTACGAGCTGCTCTAAGTTTTGCACTTGAAGATCTAGCTCGACTATCTGAGCAGCAGGAGCTACCGAGTCTTCTTCCTCTTCTATCCTGACATAGGCTATATCTTCTTCAGGGACCTCAGTATCCCTCGAGGTTTCAGTAAACTCTTCTTCTTCTTCTTCTTTGTCTTCTCCTTCTTCTTCTTCTCCTTCTTGTTCTTTCGATTCTTCTTCTTCTTCTTCTTCTTTCTCTTCTGGTTCTTCTTCTTCTTCTTCCTCTTGCACTGGTGCAGGAGGGGATTCAACGTTCTGTGGGGATTGTGGTTCTGCACCAGGTTCTTCATTATTTTTCTGGGCCGTTTTAATGAAATCGGCCAACAGAGTGTCATCCTCGACCTCTACAGATTTTGCTGCATCTGCAAGGAATGACAAAAAATTGTCTTCTTCGGGGGGTTTGTTCATGTAATGGTGGCATAAGAGGAGTTTATTCAAAAGGTGTATCCACTGTCTTCTTTTTCTTTGGAGATGGGCTCTTTTCTTCTGTTGACTTCCCAGGTCGTTTCCTTTTTGCACTAGTGCAAGAAGGACTTCCCTTTACATTCAGACCCTTGCTTGTGCTAGCAGGGGTCTCTGTCTTCTTCTCAGTATCTATATTCGTATGCAGCTTATTTAACATCACCTCCCAGGTCATGCCTTTAATTTACAACTTCTTTTGAACCAAAATCTTTATCAGGCCAAGGTGATATGGCTTCTTATTGGCCTGTTCTGCCCGTGGACCCTGCACACTCTTAGCTGTATTTTCCAAACTCTTAAGCAAAAAATAAGGGAAATCCATCCTCCATCAGATGTGTTGTCCGGGTTCGAAGTGTTGCAGCATCCTAAAATGATACACAAAGGTGAGGGATTACCTCCCTTGCAAGTCACAAATTTTTGGAGGATAAAAATTAGGTCTCGCCACTGTCCTAGCAGGGCGCTGTGTGGAAATCCTTTCTTCCAATTTACCTTCATATCCTTGTCAACGACAAAACGCTGCCAGCGCTTCCTCTTGAGCTTCTGATTTTTGAAGTACTGCACACCAGTGTTTTGCAAGCCCTTCGCTGCTGCTGTCGATTCTTCCGTGACCTTAAATTTCAGGGGTCCAATTTTTACATGGCCATTTTTAAAAGTCTTTGCAAACTATAGGGCCACTTCATTACTATGCTCATCAAATTTTTGAAAAATTTGAAGAAAGCCCGAGTCTCACAATAGTGCAATACTATTGCGAAACTCAGCGGTCTGATCTACCTCACTGAGAGATGAAGGTTCACATCGAACAAGCGGCATCGCTGCTTAACAGTTATGAACAGTCCAAAAATTGCATGCAATACCATAAAATTTGGCTCTTTATAGATAGGGATCCAACCGTCCACCATCCCTTCTGTCTTATCACTGATCCATTCCACCAAAATAGCCGTAGATGCACGACATGTTTGAAATCGTACGGGATTGGTACTTGCGGCAGCGTTTTTAACGGCTAGGTGAGGAAATCATTATAAGTGAAGGACATTTAGGATCATGGCAGAAAGGGTAATTATATCCAAGCAATGGTTAAACATTTCCGCACTCCTTCATAATTCAAAAAAATAACTTTAGCATTTATTAAAAAATGATCATGATTCTTAACTAAAAACACCTTGTACTTTAAATAATTTTCTCCTAGTTAATATGATAGCACAAGTACTCCTTAAATAAGTGAAAAGGATTCTTGTAAGCTTTCATGATGACCACTTTCCTATGACATATACTTATGAAAAGAAAAAACTATACTCTACTTCTGTTAAGGTGCATGCTTGCACCGATCTGTTTGCACCGCTTACTACGCTGTTCTTCTGGTACCATTATGTTTGTATTATTATATAGGATGATATGCTTGCACTAGTGCAAGCATATTGTCTAAAATAATAGGGAATTTAAGTAAAATATAGGCTGGACTTCTAACATGGCTTCCTCAACTGGAACTAGAAATTTTCTTTGCCCTTTCTTGATGCTTCAGAGTATCTTTTTGCTCTTTGTGTATGAGATCCTGCAATGAATTCATGAGGGAACAAAGAAGTGGGAAAGGGGAAAATTTCAGAATGGGAAGAAATTTTGTTACAGGGATTCCATGAATAGTACCACAAGAGGGGATAAACAGAAGTGGGATAGGGAAAAAAATTCAAGGGTAAAGTGGGATTTTTACGAAGCAGGTAGGGTAAATTCAGAAGAATGTGGGAAGGTTAATCATTTTGGGATTTAATAAGAAAACTGAGGAAATATTATGAAATGGGATATGAAGAAAGGCAGAAAATTTTCTAGAAGGTCTACTTGCACTGGTGCAAGAAAAATAACTACAGCGAGAATTAAGCGTTACTTAAATAAAAATATCCATGCTAATTACCCCAGTGTATAAAGGTTGGTCCTGCTGAACCTGCTTTTACTCGGTGGTCACTAGCATATCTAAAGATCAAGAAACATTCTCTTTTTATTAGAAATTTTTTATCTTACTGCCAGCAAGCTAGTTTTCAGGTTGACCCTTCTGCAATCATGTCAGCAAACTGATTTTCACAATTACAGGAAAATATTTTCTCTTTACTTCTTTTTTTTTTTTTAATTAATTTTTTTTTTTTGTATTTTTAAAATTTTTTCAAGAGAAAGAAGGATTCCTGTCTTCAAAAAGGTTGGTATTACCATTCACCACTACCGTCCTGAATTGCTGTTGGACTTGTTTTGTAAAATATTTCTTGGAAAGTGGCTGAAAATACTTCTTCAATCTATGTCCATTTACCAAGAATACTGAATTTTGTCCATTAATAGTTTTAACTTCTACTCCTCCATTCTCGAATACTCGGATCACTTCATAAGGTCCCATCCAACATGTATGGAACTCCCCTTTAAAAATTTTAAATCTAGAATCATAAAGGAGTACCCAATCACCTGGTTGGAATTGATTTTTCTGAATAGACTTGTCATGCCACCTTTTGCGTTACCGCTGAATTAGTATGTTCTACTGAACAACATCTCTATGAAATTCATCTAATTCATTTAATTGGAGAAGACGTTGTTGTTGTGCCTCAGAGAGATCGAGTCCTAACTAAACTGTAGTTCTGAAAGTTTTGATTTGGAACTCAATTGGTAACAGAACCTGTTTGCCATATACCAACTCATATGGTGTATGTCCCGTGCTATTTCTCCAAGTGGTTCTGTATGCCCACAAAGCTTCTGGTAATATTTCAGCCCAGTCTTTCCAATGCATATTGGTTGTCTTTGTAAGAATTGACTCGATCACTTTGTTTGTAGTGTTGATCATGTCAGCATTCTATTGAAATTTTGATAAGCAGTCTCGCTTAAACCTTTCAAACCCCCTCTTTCTGCCCTGAGCAATCCATTTTTAGCTCATCATTACCTTCTCCCAGCCTCAAATATGCATTAAAATGGCCAAAAACCTGCATTTGAAACTATATAAGGTTTGGCACCTTTCGGCCCTAGCCCCTCAGTCTTTTTCTCCATGTAACCTGGGTGCCAAACCAAGCGCTAAACCGGAAAAGTGCTTATCGTAGGCAGATATCGGGCGCAGTATTATCCATCGATCCGTACAGATCGGACGGTCTTTGTAGATCAGCGTTGTGCCCATAGCCTGCCTGTTCACCGTCCGATCAAACCTTAAATCAACGGTCCATAGTACACCCGCCTTTGTGGTCCCCATGCCCGAAAACACTGTTCAAAACCCGCCCGGTTTCTATCGCACCGCCTTTGGGCGACAGGCGGTATTTTATTTTTCAGAGCGATTCCATATGTCGTGCGACGCGTGTCTTGCGCACTATTTCAAAACCGCCCGCTCATCACGCGTTATATTTCGGCAGCGGACGTGGTGCGATATGCACGAGAGTCGTCCGATCTAGAACGGCCCATCCGACGGTGATCACTCCTCAAAGCTGCGCGGAAGTTAACACGGGGAAACCGTACCCCTGGCCCATGGTCCATCACCCTCTGACGCATTCTCAGCCGCCAATATCCTCTTGAGATCTGACGGTCCAGATCACTTACTTGTCCACCAGTTGACTTCGTACCTCCATGTCACCCGTTCCACATGTGTTCATCACACGCCCATCCCATATACATATTCCATTCCAAAGCCTATTTCTAAGGTTTTACGTGTAATCTTCTGCATTCCGCCAACCTGCAACCAGAGCATTTCTCCGTCATTCTGTTGTGTTTTCGCCATCACCATTTCACCATTTCACCATTCACATTGCATCTCCATCCCCACGCATGATTTTTCCTAACGCGTTTGCGGGTTTTGCAGGGTTACAGCGACGGAAAACCGCCATGATTCATTCTCTGTTACAGTGACGGAGGACACATCAAAGGACCATTTTTCAGAGGCTAGAGTTATGGAGTAAGGACCTGGGAATATATGCCGACAAGACATCCATTAAAGCAGCAGGGTTAAAATCTGCTGAAACCCCCAGAGTCATTCAGAACACAGATTTTGCAGATGGACATATTAATGGAGCGGCAGAGAAATATCAGTGGATGATTGAGGAATTCAGCGTTCAGCATTGAAGATATTAAACCTTAATTCAGGGTTTAGAAGGCAGAGGGTACCATTCACAGAAAACAATACCCTCAAGGTTTCATTTCAGCAGAATTTTTCTCCAGGAAAGGACGGACCGCCCATAAGGTTTTTATTTCTCTACCGTGTTCCTAAAGAGACTTCTACCCAGTGCATTTATTTCAGAAAGCAGGCAGAAGAGTACATACAGCGCTACAGAGTCATCCAACAATATGGGCGTGCACGTTTCCGCCATCTTTCCTTAATGAGGCAAATTAAATGTTCATCACCTACTCCCTTTTCGAGCTTTCTTTTTCTCCTATAAAGCTCCCAAAGAACAGATGATTTAGGGTTCCAGATTTTATCAGAAAATTATGCGGTGAAAGGATTTTTGTATACATTTTGTTGAACTCTTGTATGAAGGCTCAGAGCCCATAGGGTCTCAGTGAGGAGGAGTTCCATCTATTAAGAGGATTCTGGTCTTTGGTATTTCACAGTGTGTAATTTATTTCTTATGTGTTATTTCAATAGATCATTTCATTTCATCCATATTTCCCGTGTCATGTTTTGGAATGCGAGTGGCTCACTGTTTTTCTTGGTGTGAATTTATCCTAGTTGATACTCATGCTAGAATCAGTCAAACGCTTTAAATATAGCTCATGCATGATATTCTGTTCCACTATTCATCTATTCCGTATTTCTGCTATATTAGTTTCTTTGGGAGGGTGTTTTTAAAACGCTATTGTCATGTATGGATTATTAGATTGGTAAGCCCATTACATGGTGGTATTGTGTATCTGGATATCAGCTCAATGAAAACTAGTATTCTCTCAATATTTCATTCACTACATACCCCTTCTGATAATTGATTTACATACCCCTTCTGATAATTGATTTCTGTGAGGTATTTCTGAATTGGCCCCCTTTACAGTAAGCTGTCTCTGAATTGTCTGATGCTTTTATATTGGATTTTTGCACATTGCTTCGGCATTATTCCTTTCCCTGTGTCAGTTTCTGTAAGTTTTGGTCCCATTTAAATTAACCTTCTTGTTTAAAAGAGATAGCATGAGAGCTTTTTATTGATAACTTCTTCTGTTATACCACACGCTCCTTGCTAATATAAGATGTCCTAGGCACTGGTCTTTCACAACTCAAGGTTGTCTCTAGGAGTACCAACATCTTTAATATAAGATGTCCTAGGCACTGGTCTTTCACAACTCAAGGTTGTCTCTAGGAGTACCAACATCTTTTGGCGCCATTGCCGGGGAACGAAGTTGAGAAAATTTAAATCCCTGGGCCTCGACAAAACCTAATTCACTCTTCAAGTAGGTGAGCATGGAGAGTTGAGAGTTGTATATCCCTCACCTTGGCGACTCCACACTTGTTTATTAGATAAATTTACTTGCAGCCCTGGCTCCTCGTAAGCCACACCTGAGGTCAGCTACATCAAAGCCTAAGACACCCTCAGTGTCTGACCCAAATAAGATCTTACATAGAAGAAGTTCGAGGGAAAGGAAATCAGTCCACACTGAAATCCCTGAATTTTCTATAGAAGAATTTCCATCCTCTTCTTCTCAAGAAGCCCAAGTGCTAGTTTTTGACCCCACTGTGGGAGATACCGATTACTATTCAGATAGTCCACCCCGAGGAGGTGTCAGAAATAAAGATAATTTTCACCCTACTCCTGAGGTCGAAGAGGTCAAAGAAGTCACTGAATTATCTACTATTAACATACCATTATTCCCCTCAACACCTCAAGCTGTTGTTCATTACATTCCTATTGTTATTCATACTCCACTACCACCTCCTCCTCCTCCTGTTACTCATCAAATTATTGCACTACCTCCACCCCTTCCAAGGGAAAATGTTCCAGGGTTCTTGCTAAATAAATATACCCCTCTGGCATTCCCCCAAGTGTTGAATTATATGCCACAGGATTATTTGAAGATTTTACCCCGATTCAATGGGGAAAACGAGATTGATGCTCAAAAACACCTTGAGGTCTTCTGTGCTTTTGCAGAAAATTTTAATGTGGAACATTTAGATGTGGTCTTAAGGATGTTTGTCCAATCTCTTGATGGTGAAGCTCGAAAATGGTTTAAGACATTGGCAGGCCGTTCTATTACCACTTGGGAAATAATGGAGGATACTTTTCTCAAAAAATGGGGAGAGAAGAAAGACCATGGACATTGTCTTACTGAGTTCAATACACTCAAGAAAAGACATAATGAAGGAGTGTCAGAATTTATCAAGAGATTTAATAAATTGTATTTGAGTCTTCCTGTTGATATGAAACCTCATCAAACTGCTGCTAAAGTTATTTTTGTAGCATATTTTGATTAAGAATTCGGTTTCTCTCTCAGAGAAAGAAAGCCTGCTACTCTGGATGATGCTCAGACAGATGCAATAGAGTTGGTAGCAAACTTTTCCTCCACTGGCAAATCAAAGGGAAAATATGAACAAGATACTAGAAGAAGGGGCAAAGAGGAGGTATCTACCTCCTACCAAGACAGAGACTCAGCCAATGACAGAATTGAAGAAATGAGCAAAATGATCAAGAACCTTTCTGGTAAACTGGTCAAGCTTGAATTGGAGACCAAGAATTCAGCCTCCAAGAATTTCCACAATGCTCAAAACAGAGGTTACAATCCTTAGTATAGGAAACCACCCCTGCAAATATTGCTAAGGAAAACAAAGGAGCAACAGGATCAGGTACCACACCCATTGTACCTGGAAGGTCCAGTAGATGATTCTACTGAAGACACTGCCTATGGACTAGAGGATGCAAATATTTATTTTTCAAATAGCGATGGAGAAGAATGCCCTTTGAAAGGAAATGATGGAGCTGAGTGCTCATTGCAAGAAGAAGAAAAGGCCAGAGACACAAAAGACGCATAAATTGATCATTACTGCAAACAATTTGTTGATTTCATGCAAGCACAGTTCAATAGAAGATATGATCTCAGATCTTCTAGGAAGAGGACTCATACTCAAGATCGAGAAGAAGAGCTAACCCGGAAGGAAGCACCTGCTCAGAAGGAGTCTACAACGCAGAAAGTCACAGACAAAGGTAAGGGCCCTCTAAACAAACCTTTGTAGTCTAATGATAAAATTCCTTCCTCTTAAAAAGTAGTCATTCCCCCTAATACCAAGTCTCTGTCAAAAGAAGTCGAACCCTGAGCTGAAAATAAAGAGTTAAAAGAGGTTGTAATAGAAAAAATTTCCCCTGTTTTCAGTCTGCAAAAGGAACTTGAGAAAGTCAAAATCCCAGTTCCCTTGACTGAACTATTAAAGAAACCTGCATATCAATCTCAAGTCACCTCTTTTATGATCCCTCCAGAAGCAGCACTCACCCCAGATAGTCTCAACCTTCAAGAAGAAAGGCCCATGGTTGTATTTGGCCCACATGTTGAGGAATTAGATGCTTCTGCTCCTCCTTTCTATGTGTCTCTAGTGATTCATGACCTGCTATTACATAACTGTATGTTAGATTCTGGAGCTTCCCATAATCTATTGCCTCTGTCAGTTATGGAACAACTAGGATTACAAATCACCCGTCTATACAAGGACCTATATTCATTTGATTCCAAAAGAGTTAAATGCTTATGGATGATCAAAGATTTGGTGGTCAATTTGGCCCAAATCCCAGCAAAAAGTGTGGTAATGGACATTGTGGTGGCAGACATCCCAGATCGCTTTGGCATGTTACTGTTAAGGTCCTGGGGAACAAAAATTGGTGGGTCAATTAAGCTGGATCTAACATATTCCACTATCCCAGTTTTTGGTGGCTAGGAGAGGAGGTTGTACAGGGAAACTAGATTTGTCAAGATGGTGACCAAGGCTGATAGCTCTGTTAATTCACCAGTCTACAGTAAAGAAGGATATTTCTCATGCTTAATGCTGGAATAAGATCAAGATTATTCTCATTAACCATCCTTCTTCCAGGTCAAGACTGAGCAGCCCTCTGAGAGCAATGAAACAGGAATCTGGACACTCCATTTTGATGGAGCAAATTCAAGAGAAGGTAATGGAGCTGGAATACTATTGATTTCTCCTACAGGGAAATGGGTACCATTTTCCTTCAAGCTGGAATATGAAGCTACTAATAATGTGGCTGAATATGAAGCACTTTTTCTAGGATTGCAGACATCCAGGAGCATAAACATACAAAGTTTAAAAGTTCTGGGAGATTCAGAACTAGTGGTTAGACAAGTCAGAAATCAGTGTCAAACCAAACATCCTCAGCTGAGGGCTTATAGGAATGAATTTTGGGACATGGTGGAGAATTTTTTCTTGGCATTTAATATCCAGTTCATGCCTCGAGAACAGAACAGGATGGTTGATTCCCTTGCTGTGGCTGCTAGCACATTTCGTCCACCTCAGAACCCTCTTTTAAGATATGAAATTGAGGTACGTTATCGACCATCAATCCCAGATAACATCAAGCACTGGCAGGTATTTGAGGATGAAGAACAGATGACGAAATTCCTGGAAACAGTAGGAGAATTCTCCAATACGGAGATTGATGCTGATGAAGAAGAAGAGACTGAAGACACTTCAGGAAGAAATTGGGAGAAGAAAATCGCAGGTAATAAAGTGTTGCTATTAAAGGGAAACATTATACCTAGAGGGCTAGTGCCTCTAGAAATATTGTTTGACAAAAATGATGTCCCACTACAGCCAACCAAAGTGTCAGAAGAAAATCAGGTAGAAGACCTGAATCTTGGTACTGATGTTGACCCCAAAATTGTGAAACTATCCAAGAAGATCCCAGAAGAATATAAGAAGCTATACCAGAAATTATTTCAATCTTACAGAGATGTGTTTGCATGGTCTTATCAGGACCTAAAAACTTTTGACAACAGTATAATGTAGCACAAAATTCCATTAAAGGGAGATGCAAAACCTCATAAGCAGAAGCTCAGACAAATAAATCCCCTGCTGCTTCCCTCTATTGAGAAGGAAATTAAGAAGCTGTTAAAGGCCAAAATAATTGTACCATTGAGGTACTCTAAATGGGTGGAAAACCTAGTCCCTGTACGAAAGAAGAATGCAGAAATAAGGTTGTGTGTGGATTTCCGAAATCTAAACAGAGCATCCTTAAAGGATAATTATCCACTGCCTAAGATGGATCACATCTTGCAGAAAGTGGTTGGAGCTTCTAGGATGTCAATGATGGATGGATTCTCTGGTTATAATCAGGTAGCTGTACTTCCAAAAGATCAAAAGAAAACTTCTTTTACTACACCATGGGGTACATTTATGTATGCCAGAATGCCTTTTGGATTGATTAATGCAGGGGCCACTTTTCATAGGGCCATGGACATTGCTTTTGTTGGGGAGCAAGATAAATTTCTGGTAGTATACCTCGATGATATCACTGTATTTTCAAAGAATGATGTTGAGCACATTGAGCATTTGCGCAGAACTTTTGAGAAATGCAGAAGGTATGGTCTTTCCCTTAATCCACAAAAATCATTATTTGCATTAGAAGAGGGTAAAATTCTGGGACATATTGTTACTAAAGATGGGGTGAAGATAGATCCTAAGAGGGTAGAGGTCATAAATGGTATTTCTCTTCCCAAAAACAAGGAGGTACAGGTGTTCCTAGGGCGTATTAATTTCCTAAGAAGGTTTATTCCTAACTATGCTGAAATAGTTAGACATATAACTGGCATGCTGAAGAAAGATAATGAGGTTAAGTGGTCCCAAGAATCACGAGAGGCATTTACCAGAATAAAAAATGATTTTGCAGAAGCCCCTGTGCTAGCTGGACCAGATTATGCTAAACCTTTCATGATCTTTTCTTTTGCATCACCTCATACAATAGCAAGAGTTTTATTGTAGAAAAATGAGGAAGGGCACGAGCAGCCCATCGCCTTCTTCAGTCAGGTGCTCCGTGATGCAGAATTAAATTATAACATACTAGAAAAACAAGCATATTCCCTAGTGAAATCCCTCAAAGCTTTCCGCATATATATCTTACAGTCCTATATCACTGCATTTGTGCCTGCAGCTGTTGTAAAAGATATTATTATTCAGGGGGGATAGTGAAGGAAAAATGGGGAAGTGGATTGCCAAGATACAGGAGTATGAATTAGACATCTGTCCTACTAAGCTGATCAAAGGACAAGGGCTAGCCAAGATCTTATCTGAATCAAATTATCACGCTCTGGGTATAAATTTGTCCACAATAGCAGGTGAGGAATCTGAGGAGAAAGAAGAGCAACATGGAATTGGGGTAGATACTCCGGAAACACATATAAAGTACCTCACCAGTCAGAGGTACAAAGAGATAGTAGAATATCTCCTCACACTTAGCTGCCCTCCAAGATGCGATAAAGCTAAATATAGAACGTTAAGATTGAAATCACAAAAGTACATAGTCGCCAATGGCCGATTATATTGGCGTGATCCCTCAGGCATCCTACTCTTGTGTCTCACAGAGGATGAGGTAGAGAGTATTATAGCTGAATTTCATGAAGGTATCTGTGGGGGTCATTACAGCTGGAGGGCCACTGCTCACAAAATCCTGAAGGCTGGTTTCTATTGGCCCAAGATTTTTGGAGATGTTTTTGCCCGGGTAAGAGCCTGTGAGAAGTGTTAGAAATTTGCTGAAAGACAGAAGTTGGCACCTCTGCCCATGATTCCCGTGCACGTGGATGAACCATTCTGACAATGGGGAATTGATTTTATAGGTGAAATACACCCTCCATCGAGTGGTCAGCATAAGTGTATTTTCACTGCCACTGATTATTTCACAAAATGGGTGGAATCCATACCCGCGAGAAACGCCACGGATACTGTGATAATAAAGTTCATGGAAGAAAACATCATATCCAGGTTTGGCTGCCCTGCCAGAATAGTGACCGATAATGCACAGGCCTTCAAATCTGCAAAGTTTGTGAGCTTTTTTCAGTAGTATAACATTACACTAAGCCACTCTACAGCCTATTATCCACAAGGAAATGGCTTGGCAGAATCTTCCAATAAAACCCTGGTGAGGGCACTGAAGAAGGCTATAAATGAAAATCAGAAAAATTGGGATTCCCAGTTGAAATTTGCTGTGAATGATGCCATTTTCGGATGTGGTAAATCTCATAATAAGAAATGGCATGTATTCTAATAAATTACATTGCAATGAATACCATGGGCCTCCACAGGTTATAGATCCTCAGTGTGTTAATATTGATGATGAAAGAGATATGGCAACAATAAGTATGGGTGTTCCTAGTTTGTATGGTGGATATATTCAAACCAAGGTCGTCATCTCAATGAACCTAGGTTCTAACATGGTAAACCTGGATTTGGTCTTCACCCAATTTCATTCCATCATACTTTGTCAAGACTCATAAGGACATAATGGTCCTTCAGCGTATAATAGGGTTGCTTTTGAGGTTATAAATAAAGCTTATCCAAAGAAAATGGACTTTTTGGCTCCAAGAGATATGGTTAACTTGAATGATGACAATTATATGTTTTTTTCCCAGGATTCAAATGTAGGGATACATTTTTTTTGTTTTTACTAATAAATAGAATGAGAGAAATTATCCATGACGAGAATCTACTGGTCATTGTGATTAGGGAAATACTCGGAGATAATAAGATTATTTAGGTTCAAATAAAATATGGTGTTGATTCTCGTAGCTCCTCAATTGTTGGTTGTTTTTAAGGTAGGAATTTCAGTTCTTCAAGGGTTGGGTCCTTCAGCATAATTGCAACTGCCTTGGTCCTATCACCCAAAACCAAAACATAATAAAAAAAGAGTAAATATGTCAAGTTTAAGGAAATTCCTATTTGTATATTTGTCAAGCTTATAGTTCTTTTTGACTCTGTTATAACTCTATTGTGACTACCTACTCTATAGTAAAAAATGGTAGAGGAGCCATTAGTCATACCTACCCATGGTCTCTTGTAGGCATGATAGAAGAAAATGCTGAGCCATTAATTAGAATTGCACATATATTGAGGAAAGACAATTCATTATCTAGTTAACCAATTGCACATTGAACCCTATATGGATGAGTAGCCCTAAATAAAGTCAGTTTTCTCTATAATCTTCCTTGGAAAGACAAAATAATTAACATTTCTTGTAATTTTTTGGTTTGATGTTATAAATTCCCTCTTGGGAAACTCTCATGCATTCCATTGATTTTTCTCTCCCCAACATGCAAACTAGCTTTTTATTTTCCAATGACAAAATTGGAAAAATAAGTCAGCTCTTTGTTTATGTTAGTATCAGGTGAACTTGAAAACTCTGATGGGGAATCAAAAGCCACAAAAATCTCATTCTTAGGATGGATAACATTTCCAAGATCTTTCTTCTCTCCAATTACATAATTAACAAAATTATTGCTGCAGCTTTGTCTAGCATTATCGCTTGTTGATTCATATTGTTTATTCTTCACATTTCTAAGTTTTGAATCTGATTTAATGCCATCCTCATTGAATTTTGGGCTATTCAATGTTCCTACAAGAAAATTATTGTTATCAAACTTCATATCTTTTGCTGCTTTCTTTACTACTCCATCATCCTTTGTAGAAAACTCTATAACTAGCCCAGAATTTTCAGTTTTTCCTTCATATCCCTCACCAGAGCTTCCCAAATATGAAGACATATCATAAATGATCAATTCACTCACAGATTCTGAATCTTGTAAAGGTTCCAAGGTTCCCTTGTAAATATCCCTTTCAGTGATCTCATCTATAGATGATGAAACTCCTGATATCCTTAACGAGGGAGTGTCCACAACATTAACCATGTTTCCTGATGACTTCTTTAGCAATAGTATCTTTTCACATTTTGTGGGATTGCTAAATGAACCACAAGGATGGGCTATAGAATCAGGCTATCGCAGTGAAAAATGAAGAATTGTTTCTATAGCTAGGTCAAAATTAGTCCCTCCATCAACAAATTTAATTGTCTTATGTAGGGTTGTCATTAAAGGATTTGTTGAGGTAGATGATGAATTCTGACTCAAAAGTAACTCCTCCACCTACATGTGAGAACCACTAAGTTTATACTCCTCTGCAACCACCTCTCCTTTTGACTCCCTTTCCATATTTGAAGAGCTTCCTACCAATGACACATGTTGTTGCATCTGTTGATTTTTAGGCTTGTGCTCAGATTTTGTCATCTTATTTGACCATTTGTTTGTTGAAAGACCTGCTTGTTTTTTAGATATTTTTCTTTACTTTTCACTAGTATGATGATATAATCCAGACTCAAGTGCATAAACTATAGAAAAATTTGAAACCGTACCATCAGAGAGATCACATGTTGTCGCAGCAGGCATGTTCACTGGTGATAGTTTAACTCCATCTGCTTTATCTATAGTCAATACTTCAAATGGAGAACTGATGGAAAATTGTAAAATAAAATTATCTTCATTTTTGAAAAATGCAACTATAAGGGAACTTTATTGATTTCCAGGAGTTTTTGGCAAGGATTTTATCTTTCCATCCATAACTTGAACTAGAGCTGGAGTGGTTTCTGAAGCCTGTGGGAATGGTTTCAATATATCCAATTACATCTCACCAAAATGGATCGTAGAAAGTTTATTTTGTCCTGTTAATGGGCATGAATCATTTGATATGTTGGTTTTTGTCTTTAAAGGTTGATGAAAAGTAGATGAAATATTACCATATGACCCAACTGGCATCGATGAGTAGAAATTCATTGGGCGTGAACCACTTAAAGAAACAGAACCTAAAAGTGGAGGCATGTATGTAGGAAGTCCTACTGATGGAGGAATGGAATATTTAATTGATGACACAACATCAAAGATCAAAGCAATGAAATAAAATCATTGTGGAAAGAAATATGCAAAACTTGCTCATTTTTTGCATATCAAATATGCTCCAAGTATGGGCACAAACATGTGAGTTGAGTTTTTAACTCTCTAGGATCTTGTCAATGTGATCAACCAAAAATATGTTAAAAAACTAAATATTTTGGGGGATTCAAACCTTGGGGGAATTGCATATATACAATTATCACCTTGCAAAAGAGTAATTTCATAAATAACAGTACAAGCTGAGAAATCTTGTTGGGGAGAAATCTTGGCTGTTGTCTTTGGGATCAATTATATATCCTTTAATTTGACTCCAAATCATTGAGACCATAACATGAAATTTAAAATATACGAACAGAACTCTCCTTTATTATAATGGTCAGAGAAAAATATTAAGCTACTTCAAATACAACATAACTTAATTACTACTAGCTCCCATGCATATATGCAACTAAAATGAATTTCATCTATCTCGTGTGAATTCAAAAAAAATAGCATACCTTTCAGAAAGAGATAAGCCTTCCTAAGTGCAGATCTTTCATCTAGAACTACCTGTAAAAATAACATACCTTGTCATCGTAAATCTAATCCATCATGCACAGAAAACAAGAGAAATAGTTTTCTCTTACAGTAATATTACTTTCTCATCAAATAAAATATGCATCCATATATAAGGCATGCCAAAAAATTCATT
Source organism: Pinus albicaulis (assembly GCA_034641835.2). Taxonomy (NCBI): domain Eukaryota; kingdom Viridiplantae; phylum Streptophyta; class Pinopsida; order Pinales; family Pinaceae; genus Pinus; species Pinus albicaulis. The sequence goes on along the minus strand of CM076574.1, from coordinate 437,487,834 downwards.
AATGTCGGTTTCTAGTTTTCATGTTTTTGGGTTCAATAAATAAAGCAATATTACAACCTTATATCAGGTCATATGTTTCCAATTAAAAATTTACTTTAGCTCTTCAACGTTGAAGCAATTATGAAGAAAAACTCAATAATGTAATCCATATTGATAACAATGGGAAGCAACAAAGTGCTCCAAGGTCCAAATTTTGTAATAACAAAATCAACAATTGGTAACAAGGGCCTTCCTTCGTAATAAATCAGCAGTGACTCATAAGGACCTTCCCTTGTATTTACTTGTAACAGTCTATCTTGTTGAATGAAATTCCTTACTATTGAATTGGTCCAACATTTTATTCCACTTTCTCTACCTACCCTTGTAAATGGCCCTACGTTTTCTCATCAATGCCAAACCTTGTTCTACTTGTTATCACTCGGATTGAACCTCAGGCTGAAGAAGGCAATTCCTAGGTAACCTCAAACCATGCTTAGCCAAGTAGCTAGCCCTACTAGGCAAGGAGAGGGCTCTCTCTGTATGGATCATAGCCAGAATGACTGAGGAAAGAAGATATTAGGATAGGTATAGTAGCTGAGGGTTTTTTATTTTGATTGTGTAGGGTTTTGCTGGATCAGGAGGAGCAAAACAGTTAAGGCAAGGAAATTAGGTCAAAATTTACAGGGAGTTCTATGGGGTAAGGTAGGTACAACGTTCATCACTTTAGGGTTTCTATGGGTGAGATGATCAAGACAGGTGAGGAGCTAGAAAGAGCATGGTGAAATCATGGTTCCTTTCTAAACTAAAGAAATTTATAGATTGTGAATATTTACCCTAACAATTATGGATTATGTTCATCTAACTTGAAAACATTCACTTAATAGAAATAAAATTATGGATGAAATATACAAACATTCTAACATCTGAGTACAAAAGAAGAAACTGGAACTAAACAGAATACCACATGGATCCCATAAAATTAGCTGCAAATTTGATTAATGTCCAGGCCAAAACTGATACAAAAGTGTGTCTGTGGAGAAGCCAAACCTCCAAATGAATCCAACCATTTCAATCACTGATAAAATACATCATATAGACCTCAAAACCACTCTCCCTAGCCTTAGGGAGCTAAATCCATGAGATGGGAATCAGTTACACCTAATGCAGTTACACCTAATGCCAAACAAGAAACTGAAGATTAGGAAGACCTAACAATTTGCCTCTAAAAGAGAGAAAACTGATTCATTTGACTTCTAGAGGACTCACCTAATGTATCTACCTTAGATGAGAGTAAAAACATGACATTTAAATTTACCATGACCATTTACATCAGTAATTTCTTCATTTTCCAAAGTAAAAATTCAAGCTGCTCCAAGTGAGTCCCAACCATTACAATGACTGGGGAAATACATCATATAGACCTCAAAACCACTCTTCCTAGCCTCAGGGAGTCAAATCCATGAGATAGGAATCAGTTTCACCTACTCCCAAACAAGAAACTGAAGACTAGGAAGACCCAACAATTTGCCTCTAAAAGAGAGGAAACTGATTCATTTGACCTCTAGAGGACTTATCTAATGTATCTACCGTAGACAAAAATAAAAAAATGACATTATCTTGACCTTTAAAATCATTAATTTCTCATTTCCCAAGATAAAAAGTCAAACTGGAGTGAAAATCAAAAAATTGCTGAGGACTATGAAAATTGCATTTTCCTAGCAAACATGCAACGTCATGACATGAAAAATAGCCTCTTGTGAAAGAAACTTTTGGAGGCCTTACTGGTGTCCAAATCAGCTCCAAGATAGCTCATTGGAAAGATCTCTGAGTCTAGTTTCCAAATATGCCTCTAGTTTCAAAAATGGTTCCCATTTTCCCTATCAAAGAGTGAATCTCCTAATACTGGTAAGCGCGCAGCGCCAAGATAAAAAAGGAGGTAGAAACATGAAATTGTGGTTTCTTTTTGCACTTTTAAGGGACCATTTCTCCTCCAAATTTTCTAAAACTTGCTAGGGTTGATGTTTTCATCATTATGAACACAATGGTGGTTTCCATTTTTCCACTGGAGGCTCCAAAAAAGAGCATAGCGCCAGTGGTGCTGCGCATTTGGCAGAATTTATGTGTGCCAAAATTGCTCAAAAAACAAAAAATGCAGTAAAGTGCCAAATGTGCCAAAAATTGCCTAAATTGTAAGGTTACTTGTTGATCAAGGGCTTGAGGCATGAAGAGACACCTCAGAAAGTATATCTAACCTCTGCTTCTCCTTTTTCTTGCTCCAAGCTTGAATTTTTGCATAGGCACGTTTGAGCTTGGCCATTGCAATTTTGTTTCTCATGGCGTAGTGCTTTGCCATTTTCCTCTTAATATCATTGTCCTTTTTAGACTTCTATAGAAAACTCTCCAGATTAAAATTAGCTCTATCAAGCCATGAATCTCTATCCCTACTTATCTCTAGGGCAAGCAGCTCACTTGGAGTGATCTGCTCTGCCAACTCATCTTCTCTATGTCTTTCCCAAGCTTAAGCTCTCTTCAGCCCTATTGTCTTTGGTCTCTATCTTGGAGGCTAGTCCTCCTCATCATCAATCTCACCAAATATTTCCAAGGCCTCCTCCAACAAGGCCTTGGCCTTTTCTGCCTCTCTTTGTGCTTTAATGGTCCTGACCTCATTATTGATTTTCTTGGTTTTGAGCTGCTAATTTTCTTGCTCAAGAAAATCAATCACATATTGTGATCTGTCAAGATTAGCTTGAATTTCACTAATATTTTCCTCTTTTCCTCTGATTAATGCACTGGTGATTCGTTCCTCATCAAGGTTAATCATCTGAAACTCCTGCTCTTTTTCATGTTTATCCTCTTGCTCATCAATGATTGCCTCTTTAGCATTTTCCTTGCCCTTGTCCACTTTTTCTGATGAAGAAGGCATGGCCCCTTTCACTCTAAGTGAAGCAAACACATGCTTGTGGCCTCTTTGATAGGTCCTTGGAAATGGCTCAAAATCATTCATATTAGCCCAAGTTGCCTCAATTTCTTTCTCACTGCTTGATGCCTCAGTATCATGATGTGATGATGAAGGGTTATGGAAAGGTGAAGAAGTAGGATCAACATGAGGTGAATGGATCTGACTAGGTGATGATGTATGAGCAGCAGGCTGAGATGGAGAAGTGGATATGGGAGGATAAGATGATGAAGGGATACTCTACTCATGATGACTAGGTGGGATAGTGAAAACTTAATTTTCAATGAATGTGTCCCATGGGATGTTATTTTGCTCAAGCTGATGCAAGACTATCATCTTGATGAGGGAGTGATGGAAAAGACTCTGCATTTGATGATTATAATCCCTCTTTTGTACAATGTATGCCATCTTTTCAATGCTGCTGGAGAGATAATAGGGTATGTGAAGCATTCTGACTCTATTGAAGTGCATGAGGAGTCGGATATGGTATGAATAGAGTTGAGAAAAACTCCCCTCACAGGTGAAGTATTTCATGATTATTTTCATCATAGGGACATACCGGTCAAGGAGATGAGAGAAAGGGAAAATGGTCTTCTTGTCATCCTTATATCTAGGTTTGAGATATGGTTCATAATAGCTCAGATCAAGGTTTCCTTCTTTAAACCATTTCTCTCGCACATTAGGGATCCTTGTAGCAACTGAAATGACATTGGTGGACATGGTAAAAGTGACCCCAGCAAGAGTGGCCTACCTATCATGAAGATTTTTGATAAACAACCTTGTCAACATAGGGTGATAGTGAATCTACTGCACTTTCTCACAAAACTCATAACGACCAACATGTTTAAAACATGACACGGTGAGAGGAGAATCCATGAGCTCCTTTGTGGTTATTGGTTCATATCTGTTGATTTTCCCTCCTTTGTGGTCATTTCTCCTTGGTATTTTTTCCTCACTAACACCTCTGTCCTCCTCTTCAGACATTTTGAATTTGAAGGCTTGGCAAACCCTAGGGTAAATGGAATGAGATGAAGGGAGTGAGAGATGAGATGACTAGCTTAGGAAAATGGAGGTAATGAGTGTAAATGAAAACCTAAGTCTATGAAAACCCTAGGATTTAACATTTTTTATGACTGATATGTGTTTTACGGACATGAACATGGATATGGTGCATGAGAATGAGCAGGAAATGGAAACTAGGATTTCATAGGCATCAAACACTTCAAATATTTAATGGAACACCAAATATATGAGAAGAGAGGTGATTTAAGGTCCACTTACTGATTTAAAGCTCCTTGGAGAAGTTTTTGAAGATATTTGAGCTTGATGGAGGTGATGAAATTCTTCAAAACCCTTACTGTGCAAATGCGTAGCGCCACTGGGCAAACGAACAACGCTAAGAAAAATGCGCAGCGCCACTCTATAAACACGCAGCTCCAATGTATTTTGGTCTAGTGTTTTTGGGAAAACGCACAGCGCCGTTGGGTAAACGTGCAATTCCAAGGCAAACGCGCAGCGCCAAGGTGCAAACGCACAACGCCTTGAAATTTTGACCCAAAATGCTCAGAAAACTCAAAATTTCTCCTTTGCTAAAAACTCCTAATGGATGAATGGAAACAATGACTTTCTTTGAGATGTTTGAAAATCTTTATAGCATAGTGGATTTGAAATTTAATTTGAATCACCCACTTTTCTAGTGTTCACTTTTCCTTTGGCATTGATACTCTTTAACTTTCTGACTTTTTGGCATTGCAGGTTGATCAAACACGGAGTTTGGCTTTCTTTGCTCCACTTAGGCCGGATGATTGCATTTGACAACTCGGGATTGAATTTATTACATATAAGAATCATAAAATTATATTTGGAAAAACATATAAATTACATATTGAATTTTATATCAAAATGACATTTTGATATAAAAATAATTAAACTGAAAAAATACAACTTTGAAAGTATGATAATTACATTATGATGATCTTATTTAGTCCCTCTCATATATGTGCTGACCTTATTTGAAATGAAGGAGTGACCTTGAGAAATTTAAAAACCTAATGACCTAATGGGACTGCTTTTGACCTGACTTTCATGAATGAGATTTTAACTTTCCAAGTGAAAAGAGCATTTCCATAGGTGTTGTTATGCTCAAGGAGACACAAGAATGAGTTAGCCAATATGATATTATAAGGGAGAATGAAGCTTATTGACAAGGACAACCACCAGTGGAACAATTTTATGTCAATACCTAATGGAATGATGGAAAATTTCTTTAGTGTGGGACACCTAAGATGCACATGCAAAATGTGTTTTGATCCCTAGTGGAAGTATGCAAATACTAACACTAACACCTACTATCACAATAATCAGAATGCACCTATGAAATATTGGCACACCCCCACTCCTCCATCTTGGCATACACCTTCTACTTGGCCTTACAACCCTCCATATCATCCTCAGCCCATGAACCAACCATTTCAGTAGTATGTTCCTCAAAAACCTTAGTGGAACAATGCATCCCAAGGATGGAGGCCTCGACATAATCAACCACCTCCTCTAATGCCTCCACCCCAACCTCAACCTCAACTTACTCATGTTGCTCCACCCAAGCTTCCTCAGATGTATGCACAACCCAATCTGAACCCAAACACAGGAAGACACAACAAGTTTATAGTGGAGAGACATCCTATCCAGCTTATGTTGTGGAGATACAAGAGATTAATCTTTGGTTGGGAAGAGTACTCCTAGAACACCACCCTCCATCTCCATCTGTAGAGGTTGAGGAGGAAAAGGAATAAAGTAACACTTAGATCCAAGAACCTCCTTTTCTTGAGTCCTTGATCCATTCTAGTCAGCACACCCCAGAGGAGACTGAATTTCTGGTAGAATTGATAAAATTGTGTGTAAAAATACCCCTTCTCTAGGCCATCAAGGATTTCCCTATTTACAATAGGTTAATCAAGGAAAATTTCTTCAAGAAACCTGGGAGAAAGAATAAATATACCCCCACCATCAATGTAATAGGACAACTGTCTGACTTAATGTTGGGAAGGGTGATCTTCCCAAAGTACCTGGACCTTGGCAGTCTAGTTGTAGATGTGCACATAAATGGTGTCATAGTCCCCAATACTCTGATTGATCTTGGGGCTTCCATCAATGTTATGACCAAGGAAACTATGCTTAAACTCAACCTACAAGGGACTTTGAGGAAAACCACAACAATTCTACAACTTGAAAATTGGTCTACAGTAGCTCCAAAAGGAATTTCTGAGGATTTTATGGTTTCAATTGACTCTTGGGAGTATCCTACAAATTTCTTGGTTCTGCAGACGAACACAAAATTTAATGGATATCCTCTCATCTTAGGGATACCTTGGTTAGCCACTGCTAATGCTTGTATCAATTATCAGTTCGGAAACATGACTATTAAGAATGGGCCCTTGTCTAAATATCTGGTATTATATCCTCCATCCCAACCTTCCATTGACCATGACCTACCTATATGGTTGGAGGATGAATAAGAAGACGAAGTATACAACACTACCCCCATTTGTATCATAGATGTTGTTCATAGAGGCGGGCAGCTTGATGAAGATGAACTCATCGACCATGTCATTCAAAACTAGTCCCCCACTAATAGCCCGCTTGAAAACCTAGTCAAAGAATATGAAATCCACCCTTGGATGGAACTACACTCAGTTGATTCAACCTCTAAAACCACCAACACTGTCGATTTTGGCCCATCCAAATATCTGAAAACTAACTCAAACCTCTTAGATAGAGAAGAAGAGAAGCCATGCCAACTTTTGAGAGAAAACCTAGATGCATTTGCTTGGGATTACAAGGACATGAAAGGGGTGCATCCCTTGGTATGCATACATCATATTTACATTAAGGAAGGATGCAAGCATGTGCACCAACCCCAAAGGAAGATGAACCCAACTCTAAAAGACATAGTCAAGGAAGAACTGCAAAAATTGTTGGATGCAGGTTTCATTTATCCTATATCAAACAGTGAGTGGGTATCTCCTCCTATCCTAGACCCAAATAAGAATGGAAAATGGAAAATTTTTGTTGATTATCGGGAACCCAAAAAAGCCACCAAGAAGGACCATTGCCCTTTTCCCTTTATAGATCAAGTCATGGATGGCCTTGCAGGAAAGAAGTTATTTTCCTTCTTAGATGGGTGTAGTGGGTATAACCATATCCAAATCAGCCCTGAAGACCAAGATAAGACTACTTTCACATGTCCTTGGGGTACCTTCACTTACAGAGTCCTACCCTTTGGTTTGTGGAATGCCCCAACAACCTTCCAAAGATTTTTCTTGAGCATTTTCTCTGAGCTAGTCCATGACTCGATTGAAATATACATGGATGATTTCACACCCTATGGGGATGAATTGCAGGAAGATCTCTCTAATTTGGGAAAAGTGTTGAGAAGATGCATTGAGATGCATCTCTCCCTGAGCCCAGAAAAGTGTGGATTCTTGAAAAGAGTAGGAATAGTATTGGGACACTCAATCTCCCAAGAAGGAATATAAGTGGACCCAAACAAAATCACCATCATCAAAAGGGTACCCGCTCCTCAAAAGCAGAGAAATGTCAGGAGTTTCTTATTTTAAGTTGGCTTCGCCACTATTTGGTTTGTTGGCCAAAGATTTTGATTTTATTTGGTCTAGTATTTGTCAAGAATATTTTGAGCTCATTAAGGGAAATTTAACTACTACCCCCATCCTCTGATGTCCAAATTGGACTCTGCCTTTCCACATCCACACAGATGCATCAGAAAAAGTTGTGGGGGAAACCTTGGGCCAGTTAGAAGACAAATTACCTTATGCAATCTATTTCATCAGTAAGAACTTGTTCAAGGCTAAACTCAATTATGCTGGCACAGAGAAGGAAATGTTAGCCATCGTCCATGTGTTTAACAAATTTAGACATTATATCACTGGTTATCAGACCTTTGTACACACTAACCATGCAGCCATCAAATATTTAATGAACAAACTAGATGTTAATTCTATAATAATTATATGGTTGTTACTATTACAACAATTTGACCTAGCCATTGTTGATAAACCTAGAAAGGAGAATGTTGTTGCAGATTTTTTTATCCAGGTTAGCTCTATCTGCAGATGAAGAAGGAATGGCGGATGACCAGCTGCCAGATGAGCATCTCTTCACTATCTCATCACACACGCCATGGTTTTCTGACATAGCTAACTACTTAGTTGCTGAAAAGTTCCCTCCTACCTCTCACCTAAGGAGAAGAGAAATATCATCAGAAATATCTTCAAGCTAGGCCCTAACCAAATTCTTAGAATATGTGTGAGGGAGGAAGAATTTTTTGATATCCTCTCTACATGTCATGATAGCCCTTGTGGAGGCCACTTTGTTGCAAAAAGGACTGCCTTCAAATCTTTGCAGGCAAGTTACTATTGGCCTACCCTTCACCAGGATGCCAGAAGATACACTAGCAAGTGTGACCAGTGCCAAAGGATGGGGAAACCTATATAGAGGGATCAGATTCCTTTGCACCCTCAGGTGGCTCTTGAGCCATTTGAAAAGTGATGCATGGACTTCATTGGACCTATTGATCCACCATATGGCCAGAAAAAGTATATCATAGTATGCACTGACTACCTAACAAAGTGGGCTGAAACAAAAGTTGTGAAGGTAGCAATCGAGGAGAAGGTAGCATACTTTCTTAGAGAGAATGTGTTTTAAAAATTTGGATACCCCAGATAGGTAGTCACTAATCAGGGGGCACAATTAACATCTCATCTCATTGAGAATATTCTGAGGAGGCACAAGATGGCCAAGTGGAAGTGACCAACAGAGCCTTGGATAATATCCTCACCAAGGTTGTGAGTAGCGGTAGAAAATATTGGGCGACATATTGGTAGAAGCTACTTGGGCTTACAACACCACATGGAAAATAAAAACAGGATTCACTCCTTATGACCTGGTCTATGGCAAGAAAGCTCTGCTTTCAATTGAATTTGAATTTAACACCTTAAGGATGACAGTCGAGTTAGACCTAGATATATCAAAGGCCCAACAAGAGAGGTTGTTGAAATTAAATGGATTGGATGAGTTCAGGATACAAGCACTCCTTCACATAGAAGTGATTTAGCTGCAAGGGAAGGTCTGGCATGATAAGTACATTAAGGAAAAGAACTTTCAAGAAGGAGATTGGGCATTGTTGTATGACTCAAGGTTTAAGGATTTGAAAGGAAAACTAATGACAAGATTGTTGGGACCCTACAAAGTGGAAAAATGTTTTGATAATGGCGCAGTTCATATCAGAACCATAGGTAAGGAAGGGAGCCCCTACTTGTCAAGGGTTGGAGGCTTAAGGTTTACAAAAAGCCCTTGTCTAGGCTAGAATTTATAAATTCAATAAATAGGGAGGTGTATGTCATGGGAGACTCCATAGTTTCCAGCACCTCCCCAACCTAGGAAAAAGAAAATAAAAATAAAGAGGCATGGGCGAAAACCTCTCTGAGGCGCCCAATGCCAACTCTAAGGTTGAAAACCTCCATTAGGCAATCCTGGAGCAAAAAAATAAGAGAGAAAAAGAAAAAGAAAATAAACAGAAAACAAAATATCCTTGGGTGAAAACCTCTCCAAGGCGCCCAAGGCAGGCCTGTGGGTTGAAAACCGTTGTGGAGGTAGCCCACTTGCCTTCAAAGAAAAAAAGAGAAAAAATAAAGAAACAAAAAAAAACTAAAAAGAACGAAAAATACCTATGCACTTATTTGTTTTTTTGTTTTGCAATTTATTGATCAAAGATGGTTTTTAGGATCCAGAGGATAATTTTTTCTTCACTTATCTTTCTCCTCTGCTTACATACACCATGAACCACTCCAGAAGGCACCCCTTCATTCATTTCACCCCTCAGATAGGCATAAATTTCATTTTTTTCCTCTTGACTATAATTGTTATAGGCAAGTCCAATAACTACGGGATTCTTGTAGCACTACAGGAAACTCTTGTAAATGCTACATGAAAATAATTCATGAATGAAGTAGCTCTCTCAAGGATTTCTAAACTTCAAGGAGAGCATGATAATTTATGTTTTTCCTGTACCTACCACTCCTAACCCCTTATTTCACTCCATGCACAAGGATTCACTCTCTAAACCCTATATTGTGCCCTTAGCAGCTAGATCATCTGAAACTTGGCTTGAGACCTCTTCACTTACCTATAGCCTCCATAAACTATTTCCCTCCATTTATAAGCAAGACGAAGCAAGAAGAATACTAGTAAAGGAATTGGAAAGTTTCCTGTAGAAAATCTGTGTGGAACAACAAGGCAAAAAGCTATACAAAAGTTGATGAAGATGAATTCAAAATACCACAAGCAGACTCTAGGAGAGCAAGCACACCATTCGTGGTACCTTAATACCTCCATGCAGCACCTACAAGAAGAAAAGACAAAAAAAAAAGATTAAGCAGCTCACTCAGAAAAAGCTACTCACTCAGAACAAAAAGAAAAGAAAAGAAAAATATAGAAAAGGAAAGATCATTGCTACAACCACCAGCTCCAGCTCCTTGCACCAGCTCATTCTACACCATGCCAGCACCAGGTAGGCTCAGGTATGGCCCTTCACCTCTCGCTATGCATTCATAATGACCAAAATGGTTTAATGTCAAGATTTAGAACTTTAAAAGGCAAAAAGGTGGCTAGTTAACATGTCCACCTTCGTAAAGTTAAACTAGAGGAAAGTTAAGATTGCATGCCACCTACTCAAGTCAAATAAAGTCAAGAGGGAGTGAAAGAGTACGAATAAGGTGATTACGAGGCTAAGAAATCATTAACTGGAGTGGGACCAATAGTCTTAAAGAGGAAAACTCGTGTTAAGTACGAGTCATCACCCATTCCAAATTTAGTTAAAAATTCCATAAGGTGAGTCTTGCCTCATTTTCACCATTTCACTGAGCATTTAAAAGGGGAAAAAAATCAAAAGGGTAGTAGGAGCCATTAGGGAGAGCAACATTGAAGTCAGAGCTCGCATGCACCATTGTGCTACAGGAAATAGAGATTTGCTACAAGCAAATACACAAGTAGATCAACAAGGGTACATAGGGAAAAACAGATTCACCTATAGGTGAAATTGCTTCCCAAGGAAACCATATACCAAGAAAAAATACTAGAGGACAGAGGTAAGTGGTTTCCACCCTCCAAAACTGAAATTTCACCATGAAATTTTCTCACAACAAGTTATAATTTGGCAATTAAAAGGTAATTTTTTTGTTTTGTTTGAAACCATCATCTCCAAGACATCTTCACATAACTCTAAAACACCTTACCACCTTCTTATCACAGCCATAAAAAATTGGAGGGGAATTCAATAGATGGGAGCCCACTAATATTAAGAGAATTAGGCAACATCCTCAAGTCATGGAAATTTTCAGAAATCACCAACGGCTAGGTTTCTTCGAGATTTTGAAAGGTTTTGATGAAGATATAACTCGAGAATTTGAATTGGCTCTACAATCACACTTAGAAGAGAGAGCCACCACTGTGGTCAGGGGCCTAGCCATCACACCGTCACCTGAACTCATAATCAGAGTCACAAATTTTCCCTTAGGAGTTAAATGAGTTAAAGAGAGGATGCCAAGCATTGCAGCCAAGAAAAGCTTCTTTTTTCTAGGAGAAGAATACATTGAAGACAAGAATGGAGTGAGGAGAGAAAGCCTTCCATACCCCTAAGATGAAGTAGCCTTCCCTATCATGAAATTCATTTCTTGTGAAGGAAGATTTAGTGTAGTCTAGGGGTACCATTTCAGGTTGTTGAATGAGCTTAGGTTTCAAGAAGGACTCCCTCTAGAGTAGAGATTAAGTACCCCTTATTTCCACTTGAACTCCATAACTGACATGAGAAAAAAGGTGAGGGAAAGAAAATATCGGCATTTGGCCCTTCATGGCCTTATAAAACTGATAGTGAATGATGCTTTTAGAAGATTAAACCTCCGTGTATTTTGGTCCTCTTTCATAGACATGGATATGGAATCCTTCATAACCACCCAAATAGGAAAAACCTCTGCCTCTAGTCTTAGAGAGAGGGAGGTAGAAGAAGAATAAGAGGAGGTTGAAGAGGAGGTAGAGGAAGAAGGAGAGGAGGCTTAAGATGAGTAAGAAAAAGAAGAAATGGAGATTAAAACAAAAAACATGAAGACAGTAGAGACAGGGAAAGAAAAATATGAGGGGGAGAAGGAATAAAATACATAGGAGTGTTGAGATTCAACAAGATGATGAGCTTAGTAAAAATAATCGCCTTCACTAATTGGGCCCGCAGGCTATTTTTGGCGCAAGTCTATTTTTAGACATGATGATCATATTTCAGAAGTTGCAGGATGCTATTTGTGGATGGTTGATCAAGTTGGAAAAATAGATGAAATTATATTTTTATATTATTGGGTGAAGTCTATTTATAGATCGTCAATCTAAAAATATATGCATGTTGATTATTATTAGCTCTTAATAGTAATCAGACTCTAAACAACAACTTATTCTCTTGGAGCACTTTAGTTCAGTGCACAGATGTGGCACATTAGCTAGCAGAAGGAATTACGCTATTCCTAAGGGTTTACTGGAGCTAATGCATGGAGGAATCATTTAGAACTCAAGTGGAAGAGTTATGACACAGTTGGAAGAAGTAGTTATGGAGTTGTATTCAGTTTAACTCAATTAGACTCAGTTGAGCTAGTTGTATATAGTCTAAATGATTGATACATTAGTGAGAGTGGAGTGAACTAATTAGTTAATTAATTCACAAATAATAACTCATTAATCAACTAAACAATACAACAGTTAACTATAGTGCATGGCAGTTTCAATGGAGACCAGTGGAGAGATAGGTGAAAGGGCAAGATAGACTATCTGTTGTGACTATAGTGATGCATTGATTGCATCAAACACACAGTGGAGATGCCAATGAGGATTGAACAGTCAAGGATGGAGTAATTCTAATTCATTCAGAGCTATTCTTCAACAGAGATTGCATAGTGGAGGCAGGCTAGCAGGTAGCAAAGATCTGTGCATGGATTTGCAAGATTGGGCCTGATTAGTGTATGATGATTGTACTGTACTAAGAGCTTGTGATAAGCTTTGTATGTTTGTATGAGATTGTCATATGATCTCCATGTTACATAATATATAGTTGGGGTTTTCAGCTTCAGGCTTTCCCGGTTAAAAAATGTGTTATGTGCGATTGAATATTTTTGTTTAAGCTTCACATGTGTGTGTAATTAATTTTTCCGCAAAATATTAACAAGCGGAATAGATTCAGTATCTTGCATAAAGTTAAATAGTGTGAGATCAGGTGGATCTTGGACATATGCATGCTTAGTGCATATAATTTCTACAAGGAGAAGAAAGGATTGAACCCTATTCTAGGCATTGATACCTCCCCTCAAGACACCAACATGTCACCAAACATTACAGATCAGGAAGTAGCTATTACCCTAGCCACTTTGAGCACACCTGTAAAAAAAAAAAGGAAGAGGAAAACAACTATGTATTTCAGGACTAGGAAGAGTCAAAGGGCGAGGCAAGGAAAACCACAAACTCCCACCAAGAGCCCTATTGTCATTGAGGAATCACCAAAGAAATATGATGAAATAAGGTTAGAAGAAGGAAGGATGCAAGAGTTCACCTCACCTGTGAGGAGCCCTATGACCTACATCATAAGACACTCAACAAGGTTGGCATCCCATACACCTCATGCAACTCCCACAGACCCTCAAAGGATTGAAAAAAGAGAAAAACAAGAAAAAGAGGGTCTTCAGCAAGAAAAACAAAGTTTTCTACAGGAAAATATATCTTTGCTACAATAAAATACAACATACCATAAATTAGAGAAAAAGGCCTTGGTTGAGGAAGAAAAGACAACCATAGATGGGAAAGATGTCAGAGAAGTTGAGGACAAGGCACAAGATGAAGGACAAGATGAAAAAGTGGGAGAAAAAGATGACAAGGAGGAGCCCACCTCACCAAAACCAGTCCTCAAAGATGTAGCTGTAGTGCCAAACTCTAGCCCTCAACCCAATCTTAGCTCTTACTACACCTATATTGAAGGGGGCAGATTGATTCTTGAGAAGTTCACAATGTCTTTATTCTATTAGTTGGAAGAGGAGAGGGAATGCACTCATCATTGGATGAAGATTTCCACAACTAAAGGTGTGCATGACATAGGGTTCATTGAGGAAAAATTGGTTGATTTGAGGAAGGATTTTTCTAGTTTTAGGCTTAGAGAATTGTAATATCCCAAAATCAGGGTTTTCTACAACAATAAGAATAACTTAAAATATTATAAAGTTGGAGATCCACAATACATAAACATAAGCTGGAAATATCAGTGAACATCATCATATCAAAATGTATGGAAACCATAGAGCCATTTTATTAAGTAAATCAGCAGCAAACATGTACAATACAACTCAAATGATTAAGGAAAAAAAGCCTCTCATGAATACATGTGAAAAAGATGGAATGCTGCTCTATTGCAGAATGCTCATGAACATGTAAAACGCAGTCATAGATGGTACACTGCTACATGGGAATGTGAAATAACATACATCTGCATATAGATGGCTCATACAACATTGGGAGTGAAGATCTAAGCTCCCAAAGACTATTTCAAGTCAATCCTGGAAGGATTGGCTGAAATATGCAAAACTGATGAAATGCTGGAGTTGCAGGGTAGCAGCTGCAACTCAAGAACTGGAACTATATGGAGATGACTGAAGATGTTGCATCAGATAAATAAATATCCTCCAATGATCTCTCAAGTGAAAGGTTGATCCTATCACTAAAGATATCACCCTCCAATAATCATGCAAGCCTTTACTACAATTGCACACTGAAAATAACGCAGTCTAGAGAAGGGACTGTGTTGTAGGTGAAAGGGAATGTGTTGGAAAAGTGCCAAAATATTCAATAAGCTCCATAATCTTCCTCACTGGTGTTCCAAAGGAAAGAAATCTTTCTCCTTTGAAAAACAAGCCCCGGAAGTGGTGTTGTCAACCCTCCACTGCAACACCCTACAACGCAATGTTTCCTGCTACAGGAATAACGTTGTAGTTGAAGGAGGAAGCTTGGACTCAAGCCTAGATGTGGAGAAATGAAGTGCAAGCTCCTTAAATAGGCCTATTTTGAAAGGAGAAGGAATTCCTAAACAGGAAATACTTGTGCTAAGCAGCACTGCAACTCTACTAAACAGCAGGAGAATGCAAAAAGTCTGAACAAACCAAGAGATCAATAATACATAGCATGAATAACAATGGCTACCTTGCCCTCCTTTTAAACAAGTGAAAGCCCTCTCTCCATGGGTCCCACTCATTAGGGTTTTCTTCACCAAATAACCCTCTCCCCATTTATACTGCGCTGTCTATCAAAGTGTTCTCCACCTCCTATCCCAACACCGTTGACTTGGTCAAACTTGACCTTGTCTTTGTGCAAATGCCCTCTTTCACACTTGAGGGTGTGAAATCCCACTCTTATGAATATCCCCTTTCATACTATGAGGGATTTTATTCATTTTTCTACAATGTATGGGCCTCCTTACCCATTTATTTACCTCCTACGTGTAAACAACAAAATTTAATATTCCATTTAGCGGTGTGCTAAAGTGGGAATATTACAAGAATCCATGTTGAAAGAGAAGCTTCAGAAGGGCCAAGTAGAGAATGTAGCATTGCGGGAGAAACTCTAGAAAAATAACAAAAAAATGGGAACCATGGCATATTTGTGCATGGAGGCCATCCAACATAGTTACCCATCAGATTCCTATGCAGATTACCTCAAGGAGAAGTGGCTCCTATTTCAAATAAAAACACTAGCCTCTCATGGATCCTTACCATTTCAAAACTGCAGACAGTTCATTAATTTTTGAAACCAATCAACTTTGGCAGATAAGGAAAAAATGGCAGAATTATAAATGTGCAATCTTGTGTTGATAGACTTGAACATCTGGGACCCTAATTCTCGAATGGGAGACATGTAGTTAATGGAATTAGCATCTTGGATGGTTAATGAGGAGACCAAAGCACAAGAAGTAAGATGGGTGATGAGGAGATAAAACAGAGAACCTATACACATTAGGGCAGAAATATTCAGCCCTAGGGGAGTCATCAACAACCATCTCAAGATAGAAAAGGATCTTACACTTGCATAAAAGTACCTCCACACACAAGCTCAAGCATGGTTCACTTTGATGATGTTTCTAGGTTTTTGGGAGATGAGTGCATAATTTCTAGTGAAAGGAGATGGAATAGACTCCCCAACAACCTTAGAAACATGGAGTACCACACACTAGAAACATTGAGAGGTGCCCTAGAAAGAGCACCACTATACAAGAGGGCCATGCAGGCCATAAATATTCAGTGGCTTGGTTTGAAAATCAGTCCACACTTGCTGTTGGGGCTGAGTGATGGAAAAGAAAAGAGAAATATGAACATAACAGAAAATGGCAAGAAGCAAAAAAGAATGATATCTTTTACCCTCTTGAAGAGACTCCCACACTTCTGCCTTGGGAAGTTAGAGGGTCCATTAAAGCTTTGAAAGAAATGCAGAAGGAGCGCTAAGTTTCTTAGAGGATGAGAAACCATTTTGTAAGGGGGTGATGATGAGCTCCATCATTAGGTACATTTGGAGGGGTTAATTGTCGCTTTTTTTTCCTTATTGAGTCTCTTTTTCTCACATTTAATTATATTATGGTCTTATGTTGCTAGTGTATATGGTGATTAAGGCTTGTCATACTTTGAATTCCTCACATGAGTTAAATGCAGGAAAATCACGAAGATACTTCATTTTTTATGATTCTTTTTCCATTAAAGCTCAGAGTATACAACAAGGAGAGATTATAGGGGGATTTTCCACCTCCTTAACTCCCAAAGGCAGCCAAGGGATCCTCTAGATTCCCTCCAACAACTCAAAATCAAAGGCAGCCAAGAAAACTCAAGATCAAGTGCACCAAAGCTACACTTCACTTACAGTCAAAGTGGACACATCACCTACTTTCTAGGGATTTTTTGGTAGCTACCCTCTAGGTTAAATAGGGTTGATCAAGAGCTCATTAGGATTCAAACTTTGAAGTAAGTTAATAGACTCTTAGTTCTTGTAATAGGTTTTTGATACTTTCATGTTGATGTTGATGAGCTCCATCATTAGGTACATTTGGAGGGTTTAATGGTCACCTTTTTTCCTTATTAAGTCTATTTTTCTTGCATTTTAATTATATTATGGTCTTATGATTCTAGTGTAGATGTTGATTGAGGCTTATCATACTTTGAGTGCCTAACATGAGTTAAATGCAGAAAAATCATGAAGATCTTGCATTTTTGGTGAAGATTTTGCCATTAAGACTCAGAGTAGACAACAAGGAGAGATTCTAGGTGGATTTTCCACCTCCTTAACTCCCAAAGGCAGCCAAGGGATCCTCGATATTCCCTCCAATAGCTCAAAATCAAAGGCATCCAAGCAAACTCAATATCAAGTGCACCAAAGCTACACTTCACTTGCAGTCAAAGTGGACTCATTGCTTAATTTATAGGGATATTTTGGTAGCTACCGTCTAGTTTAAATAAGGCTAAGAAAGAGCTCATTAGAATTAAAACTTTAGAAAAATATATTAGGCTCTTAGCTCTTGTAATAGGTTTTTGAGACTTTCATGTTGATATAATGAGACTATATTTTGCAATAAAATGAGTATTCAGATTGTGCTTCACTAATCTAGTTTCAGATGGCTAGGCTTGTGGGTTAGGGCCCAATCCATGCGCCTTAGTCTATCTTGTGTATTCATTTTTTAATTTTATGTCAGTTTAGCTAGTTTTTATTATGAGTATTTAGCTAGTTTGCTTACATTTTCATTAACTTTTTTTACTTTTCTTCCATTTGTATTTTTCTGTAGATTTAGCTTGCGTACATGTTGGTAGATTAGGTTATGAATTTAGAAATATGTGAGTCAAGCCTCCACCTCTCATCTCTTTCATTGGAGCTTGAGGAGGTTAGACCTTCCCCACAGGCCAAAATTGTTGTTTAGATTATGATTTCTTGGAATGAATAAGTTAGGTTGTTGTAATACTATGGATATGTTTAGAATGTTGTGTTAGATCTCTTTTTTTAGGTTAATGTAGAATTTATTTTCAAATTCAATTCATCTTTTCCATTGTATTTATCATGAATATGTCCATATTTATTGCATGAACATGTAGTTATCTTGTAGTTTCAGGTATCACAACCAAGGAGAACTTCACCAACACCTTTAGCTTCATCTCTCACCCTTCATTAGCCCTATGTTTATCAAAATCGCTATCAGCCTTGCTTTCAGATTTTTCATCCCTACACCGACAACAAACCCCAGAGCTACAAGACAAGCCTCCAAAGAGGTTTTTATCTTTTCCGAGGGGTGGGAAACCTTCCTCTCATATAAAACCACCTTCACTCCACGTTCCCTACCTTTTTCAAACCCATTTTTGGCCTCGAATTTCCCTCAGACTGTTTCTCGTAGCAATTCAGGACTTTCCTGTAGTAGCACTTGCAGCAGCACCAGTGGGCCCCTCCTTAAGCTGAGAAACCACCATCCACATCCTCTAGACCTGCCAAAACCACCCATACACCTTTAGCCTTTCACCTATGTGTTCAAGCCTTCGATAATCCACCTTATCACTTTCTTCTCCTAGCTGCAAAATCAACGCATTTACAAGCATAGTTAGGTCATGATTAGTTGCATCATTAAAAGCATGATAGATAGAACATAGAGTGAGTAGAGTGTGTTTAGCCATTTGGCCCAACAAAGTATGATTAGGTTAGTTTCCTTTATGCAATATCAATTCAACAATTTACTTCATGCAAGATGCCTATTTTGCTTTCATTTCTTGTCATAGATTAATGTGAAGATTTATTTCATTGTAGAGTACTTAGATGTAATTTCTTGCTATAGTGTAGTTTTGTACTTGCTAATAGCGCCATGGCTTTGACTCATTTTTAGCCCTAGGCCTAAATTCAGAAGTGTGACAGACTTAATCCAGAAACCCTAGAAGTAGCACCCTTTCATAAAGCTCATAAGAGGATGACATGAGTAGAATGCATCTATTGTGTATATAGCACTGTGACCTCCAAGTTTGTACGAACCTTAGGTTGATAAAGTAAAGTAGGGAAGCCTCTAGGAGTTGCAACATTCTTGGTGCAATACCAGGGCTCACCACTTTTTGGTGTTGTTTCTAGGGAGGTGTCTAGTAAATGCTTTGATTTTGTTTTAGCATTATTTTTAGCTTTCCTTTTACATGTTTTTTCAAAAATATTGAAAAAATACAAAAAAATATGGTTTTCATGCCTTGTAGGAGTAGGGATGCACATGGAATTTTTTTACCTAAAACCCCTACATCACCACATAGTCACCCTTTACTCTTCTTTAGTGGTTGAGGTTGAACACACCATAGGTGAGCCTTCTGAAAACTTTGAAGAACCTATTGGAGAATAAGAAGATATTATTTCACTTGAGGAACCTGATTCACCTATCTCAACCATGGCTAAAATTGAAGCCCAGGGAGCCTTTTCCATTAGAGAGGCAAACGGGGAAACTAAAATGAAAAACATTAGCCCCTCAGCCCTTCCACACTTTCATAGACTTACCTCTGAAGATCCTGAAAAATTCATGTTTGAATTTTCTATTGTCTATAGGACGTATGACTATGCCTCAGATGATTAAAAGATGAAGCCATTCCCATCTACCCTTAAGGATGCAGTTGTGCGCTGGCTCATGGGTCTACCTGGGAACAACATCACTACCTGGGAACAGATGCAAGAGGCCTTCAACAACAAGTACATGGACTATTGTAGGTTCAACGAAACTAAAGATGAGATATTCAGGATGACTCTAGGGCCTGATGAATCCCTAGAAGACTATGAAGAGAGATTTCGGTTAAACTATAAGAGAGCCAATTGTAATCTTTATCTCAGATGACTTAAACTAGTACTTCTTTGAGGGATCAAGGAGGAGGTGATAGAAACCCTCAATATGTTATCAGGAGGAGATATCTACCAGATGCCTTATGAAACAATCAAAACTATATTCAGGAACCATTCTAGGGCAACTAGGAAGAAAGGGAGAGTTGGCCAAAGTACAACCAATACCCCTTCCTCTTCCACCTCCATCAAATATGAGATTCGAAATATGTTGGACTTCAAAAGTGACATGTTGCACACCTTTGCCTTACAAATGGACACAATCCAAGTCAAAAGGAAGCAAGAGGAAGTAGAAAGGTCCTTGGCTATATTTGGCCATAGATGTACTAGAAAACACCCTAGAAATGAATGTCCATTAAATATCATAGATATTTTCTTAGTCTGTGAGGAGAATCATGCCACAGACAAGTGTCCCTCCTTACTTGGACTCAAAGTTGTATATCAAGGTGGGGAAGTAGTACTAGAAAAACTTTGTTTCATCAACCAGAGAAGGCCTCAAGGCCCTAGGTCATATCAACAAGGTATTCAAGGTGCACCTTACTCACCTTACTCTTACTATCACAATAATCATAATGCACCCATGCAAGCTTGGTACACCCCCACTCCTCCATCCTGGCCTACACCCCCTAGTTGGCCCTAAAAACCTCCATATCATCCTTAACCTGTGAACCAACCATTTCAGTAGTATGTTCCTCAAAAACCTTAGTGGAACAATCCATCCCAAGGGTGGATGCCTTAAGATAATTAACCACTTTCTTTAATGCCTCCACCCCAACCTCAATCTCAACTTACTAATGCTGCTCCACCCAAGTTGCCTCAGATGCTTGCACAACCCAATTTGAACCTGAACAACAGACATGCACAATAGGTCTATAGTGGAGAGACATCTTATTCAGCTTATGATGTGGAGATACATGAGATTAATCTCAGGTCGGGAAGAGTACTCCCATACAACCACCCTCCATATCCACCTGTAGAGGTTGAGGAGGAAAAGGAATAAAGTAACACTCAGATCCAACAACCTTCTTTCCCCGAGTGCTTGATCCATTCTATTCAGCAAACCCCAGAGGAGACTGATCTTTTGGGAGAACTTAAAAATTTGTGTGT
Source organism: Pinus albicaulis (assembly GCA_034641835.2). NCBI lineage: Eukaryota > Viridiplantae > Streptophyta > Pinopsida > Pinales > Pinaceae > Pinus > Pinus albicaulis. The sequence continues at coordinate 437,466,824 of CM076574.1, read as the reverse complement.
AAAGAGACCACTTATCCAAGCCATTAAGGATGTCCCTATTTACAATAGGCTCATCAAGGAAAATTGCTTCAATAAACCTAGGAGAAGAAAGAAATATACCCCCACCATGAATGTAGTAGGACAATTTCTTGACTTAATGTTGGGACGATTATATTTCCAAAGTACCTGGACCTTGGCAGTCCAGTTGTAGATTTGCACATAGATGGTGTCATAGTCCCCAATACTCTGATTGATCTCGGGGTTGCCATCAATTTCATGGCCAAGGAAACTATGTTGAAACTCAACCTCCAAGGATATTTGAGGAAAATCACAACAGTTCTGCAACTTGCAGATCAGTCCAAGGTAACTCCGAAAGGAATTCTTGAGGATGTTATGGTTTCAATTGAATCTTGGGAGTATCCTACATATTTCCGGGTTATGCAGCCAAAAACCAAGTTCAATGGATATCCTCTCATCTTAGGGAGACCTTGGTTAGCCACTTCCTATGCTTATATCAATTGTCGGGTCTGAAACATGACTATTAAGAATGGGCCCTTCTCTAAATAGTAGGTGTTATATCCTCCAGCTCAACCTTCCATTTATCATGATCTACCTATATGGTTGGAGAATGAAGAAGATGAGGTATATAACACTACCCCCATTTGTACCATAGATGTTGTTCATAGAGGGGGACAACTTGACAAATATGAGCTCATCAAACATGTCATTCAAAACCAATCCCCCACTAACAATCCACTTGAAAACCTAGTCAAATAATATGAAAGACAACCTTGGATTGAATTGCACTTAGTCGATTAAACCTCTGAAACCACCAAGGATGTAGATTTTGGCCCATCTAGATCTATGAATATCAACTCAAACCTCTCAAATGAAGAAGAAAATAAGTTATTCCAACTTTTGAAAGAAAACCTAGATGCATTTTATTGGGATTACATGGAAATGAAAGGGGTGCATCCTTCAGTATGTGGACGTCATATTTACATTAAGGAAGGATGAAAGCATGTGTGATAACCCAAAAGGAGGATGAACCCAACTCTAAAGGACATAGTTAAGGAAGAACTGCAAAAACTATTGGATGCAAGTTTCATTTATCCTATATCAGAAAATGAGTGGCTATCTCTTCATGTCCTAGTCCCAAAGAAGAATTGAAAATGGTGAATCTGTGTTGATTATCAGGAACTTAACAAAGCCACCTAGAAGGACCATTTCCCTTTTCCCTTTATAGACCAAGTCTTGGATGGCCTTGCAGGAAAGAAATTTGTTTCCTTCTTAGATGGGTTAAATGGGTATAACTAGATCCAAATCAGCCCTAAAGACTATGACAAGACTACTTTCACCTACCCTTGGGGTGCCTTCACTTACCAAGTCCTACCCTTTGGGTTGTTCAATTCCTCAGCTACCTTCTAAGGAGTTGTCTTAAGAATTTCTTCTAAGCTAGTCCATGACTCAGTTGAAATCTACATGGATGATTTCACACCCTATGGGGATGACTTCCAGGAGGCTCTCTCCAATTTGGGAAAAGTGTTGACAAGGTGCATTGAAATGCATCTCTCATTGAGCCTAGAAAATTGTGAATTCCTGAAAAGAGAAAGAGTTGTATTGGGACACTCGATATCCCAAGCAGGAATATAGGTGGACCTAAACAAAATCACTATTATCAAAAGGGTACCTGCTCCTCAAAATCAAAGAGATGTCAAGAGTTTCTTGGGGTTTAGATGGATATTATATAAGATTCACCAAAGACTTCAGCAAGTTGGCCTCGCCACTATTGGTTTCTTGGCCAAATATTCTGAGTTTACTTGGTCTAGTCTTTATCAAGAAGCTTTTGTGCTCATTAAGGGAAAGTTAACTACTTCCCCCATTCTTCGAGGTCCAAATTGGACTCTGCCTTTCCACATCCACATAGATGCATCAAAAAAGTTGTGGGGTAGCATTGGGGCACTTAGAAGAAAAGTCACCTTATGAAATATATTTCATCAGTAAGAACTTGTCTAAGGCTGAACTCAATTAAAATATCACAGAGAAGGAGATGTTATCCATTGTCCATGCTTTAAACAAATTTAGACATTATGTCACTGGGTATCATATCTTTTTACCCACTAACCATGCAATCATCGAATATTTAATGAACAAACCAGATGTTAATGCTAGGATAATTAGATGGTTGTTACTATTACAATAGTTTTACCTAACCATTGTTGATAAACATGGAAAGGAGAATATTGTTGCAAATTTTTTGTCTAGGTTAGATCTATCTGTAGATGAAGAAGGAATGGTGGATGAACTGCTGCTAGATGAACATCTCTTCGCTATATCAGCACTCTCACCATGTTTTTCTATCATAGCTAACTACTTGGTTGCTGGAAAGTTCCCTCCTAATCTCTCATTCAAGGAGAACAGTAACATCATCAAAAAAAGCGCCCCTTTCACAAAATTTGGGGGAAATATCTTCAAGGTAGGCCCTGATCAAATTCTCATAAGATGTGTAAGGGAGGAAGAATTTTTTGTTCCTCTCTGCATGTCATGATAGCCCTTGTGGAGGCCACTTTTCTAAAAAAAGTATTGCCTTCAAATTTTTTCACTCAAGATAATATTGGCCTACCCTTCACCAGGATCCCAGAAGATACACTAGCAAGTGCGACCAGTGCCAAAGGATGGGGAAACCTACACAAAGGGATGAGATGCATTTTCACCCTCTGGTGGCTCTTGAGCCATTTGAAAAGTGGGGCATGGAATTCATTGGACCTATTGATCCACCATATGGACAAAAAAAGTACATCATAGTCTGCACTGACTACCTGAAAAAGTGGGCTGAAACGAAAGATGTGAAGGTAGAAATCGAGGAGAAAGTAGCAGAATTTGTAAGAGAGAATTTGTCTTACAAATTTCGATACCCCAGAGAAGTAGTAACTGACCAGGGGGCATAATTAACATCTAATCTCATTGAGAATATTCTGAGGAGGAAAAAGATAAAGCATAAGACTTCCATTGTCTACCACCCTCAAGAAAATGGCCAAGTGGAAGTGACAAATAGAGCCTTGGATAATATCCTCACCAAGGTTGTGAGCATCAGCATAAAATATTGGGCGGACAGATTGGTAGAAGCTACTTGGGCCTACAACACTACTTGGAAAACAACAACAATATTAACTCCTTATGACCTGGTCTATGGCAAGAAATATCTACTTTCAATTGAATTTGATTTCAACACCTTAAGGATGGAAGCTGCGTTGGACCTAGATATCTCAAATGCCCAACAAGAGAGGTTACTACAATTAAATGGATTAGATGAGTTCAGGATGCAAGAAATCCTTCACACAGAGGTAATTCAGATGCAAAGGAAGGTCTGGCATGACAAGTACATTAAGGAAAATACCTTTCAAGAAGGAGATTGGGTGATGTTGTATGACTCAAGGCTTAAGGATTTCAAAGGCAAATTGATGACAAGATGGGTGGGACCCTATAAAGTGGAAAATTTTTATGATAATGTCATTTTTTAGATCAGAACCATAAATGAGGAAGGAATTACCCTACTTGTCAATGGTTATAGGCTTAAGGTTTACAATAAGCCCTTGTCTAGGGAAGAATTTATAAATTCCATAAACAGGGAGGTGCATTTCATGGGAAACTCCATAGTTTCCAGGTCCTCCCCCTCCCAGAAAATAATAATAAAGAGGCATGCGTGAAAACATCTCTGAGGCTCCCTAGGCCAACTCCAGGGTTTAAAACCTCCATGAGGCAATCTTGGACCAAGAAAAAGGAAATAAAAAGAAAAAAAACAGAGAATAAAATATCCTTGGGTGAAAACCTCTCTAAGGCACCCATGGCAGGCTTGTGGGTTGAAAACCTCTGTGGAGGTAGCCCACTTTCCTTTAGAAAAAAAGGAGAAAAAGAAAAGAAAGAAAGGAAAAAGAAGAAAAATGCCTATGCACTAATGTGTTTTTCTGTTTTGCAGGTTATTTATTAAGGAGGTATTTTTTGGGATATAGAGGAGTATTTTCTCTTCATTTTCTCTTCTCCTCTTCTTGTACACTCCATGAGCCACTCCATCATACATCCCTTCATCCATTCCACCCTTTATATTAGCAAAAATTCCATTTTTCCAACCGTACTTATAGCAAATCCAACAACTAAAGGATCTATGTAGCACTACGCAGAAACTCGTAAATGCCACAGAACACAATTATGGAGGAAGAATCTTCTCATGGATTTTTGAAATTCAAGGACAAAGATGATAATTGTTTCCGAGAAATAACTCCTAGAGGTTTGTTGGGTCAAAACCTCCACTGATCAGGGCATGCTATTCAAGAAGGACTCACACAACCACACTTGTATGCTAAAAACTATATAACATCAATAGTAGAACTCACCCGTAATGCTACGTTTGATGTAGATCCTGCGGGGTCCAAACCCCCAGCAACCCTTATTCCTCTTCAACCTGGAAATCAAGAAAGAACATGCACTGCAATCTAGTTGTACAACATATAATTCTCCTAAATGTCAGTGTAATCCATGTGAAACATCATATAAACAATAATAAATGCTTAAATAACGATCTTTTCACATATGCAAGCATATATTAACACGTGAATTCAGGAACAAGATGGTTCTTCTTCATTATGAATAGCATGTACAGTAATAAAAAGTGGAGAGATCACCTGAATCCTTCCACAATCTTCGAACAGACCGTCGTCTGGATCCGTCCCGCCCTTGCCTCGCTAGGATACTTTCAAGACTTGTGCACACGAGATGACATATAAACTAATGAACATCTCCAGGAAACAAGGGTTTCCTGTAAAAATCTGGGAAAGTGCAGGAGGCACGGGAAATCAGACTTGAATTGGGGCTCCAACAGAGTATAATGTCTATAAATTTCTCTCTCCCTTAGGCCATGCATGTGAGGGGCTTTTATACTCCCTCAAAGTAGTTTCAATCTGTTGGAAATAGTTGGCCACGTGCTGGGGTGGTTGAACTACTGGAGTAACCATCAACACAGCCCGAAAATAGGGAATTATATATATATTTTTAATGATTTTAATGGCATACGCGGAAAAGTGTGTATGGACTAGCGTATACACGCGGAAAAGTCTGGGCATACCCGCGTATGGGATTTTTAACACTGTTTTTTATGAACTTTGTTCAAGTCTGTGGGAATGGGTGCCCAAGGCCAAAGAGACAATCATGAATCACATGAGGGTGAAAATGATGCTATAACAATAATTCATGTTTTTCCTATACCCACCATTTCCAAACCCTTATTTCACTCCATGCCCAAGGATTCACTCTTTAAACCCTATGTTGCACCATTAGTAGCTATATCATTGAAAAACTTGGCATGAGACCCCTTCACTTACATATCCTCCACTCCATTCATTCCATGACTCCATCCATAGCATCCATGAACCATATCCCTCCATTTCTGAGCAAGCTGAATCAAGAAGAGAAAGAAACAGACTGCTACAAGCATTAGAAATTTTCCTGTAGCAAATCTGTGTGTGGCATAGTAAGGCCAAAATATGAAGGAAAGATGATGAGGATGACTCCAGAAGACCACCACAAGACTCCAGGAGGGAACGCACACCAACCATGGCACCTGACTACCTCCACACAACACTTGCAAAGAAAAAAAAATTAAGCAGCTCACTCAGAAAAGACAAGCAGCTCACTCAGAAAAAGTTGCTCACTTAGAAAACAAATAAGAAATGAAAATACAACAAAGAAAAGACCAAGGTTTCCACCACTAGCTCCATCTCCTTGCAATAGCTCGTTCAACACCTCACCAACACTAGGTAAGCTCAGGTATGGCCCTTCACCTCTCGCTATTCATCCATAATGGCAAAAATGGTTGAATGTCTAGTTTTAGAAATTTAAAAGGAAAAAAGGTGGTGAGTTAACTTATCCACCTTCGTAAAGTGAAACTGAAGGAAAATTGAAAGTGCATGCCACTTGGTAAAGTCAAATTAAGTCACGAGAGAGTGGATGGGTATGAAGAGAGTGATCATGAGGCTCAACAATGATTAATTGAAGTGGTACCAACGGTCTCAAAGAGGAAAATGCGTGTTAAGTACGAGTCACCACAACGCTCCAAATTTAGTTAAAAATCCCGTAAAGGTAATATTTGTCTCATTTTCACCATTTTGTTGAGAATTTTGAAGAGCAACAAGAGAAGGAGAGCAGTGGGAGCCATAAAAATATAGCATCGAGGTTTAAGCTTGCATGCACCATCGTGCTATTGGAAATAGAGTTTTTGTACAGGAAACTTTAGAAGTAGATCATCAAGGGTTTAGAAGACACCATAGAGTCACCTGTGGGTTAATTTTCCTCCCAAAGCCACCATCTCTCAAACAAAAACAACAGAGGACAAAGGTAAGTGGTTTCCACACTCCAACACTAAAATTTATCCATGAAATTTTCTCACAGAAAGTTCAATTTGGAAATTAAAGGGTAAAATAATTTTTTTCTTGCATTTTGTTTCAAGACCTCCATCTCCCATACAAAACTCTCAAATCTCTCACCACCTTCATATCACGGCCATTAAAATGGGACGGGGATTCAACAGAAGGGGGCCCACTTATATTAAGAGAAATAGGCAGCATTCTCAAGTCATGGAAATCTTCTGAAATAAAAAATGGCTAGGTTTCTTTGAACTTTTGAAATGTTTTGATGAAGAGATAGCTAGAGAATTTGCAGTTGCTCTGCAGTCACATTCAGAAGAGAGAGACACCACTATGGTCAGAGGCCTAGCCATCACATTATCTCCTGAACTCAAAAGTAGAGTTACAAATTTACCCTTAAGAGTCAAATGGATTAAGGAAATAATGCCTAGAACTGTAGCCAAGAATAGTTTCTTTATGCCAAGATAAGAGTACATTGAAGACAAAAATGGAGTGAGGAGAGAAATCCCTTCATACCCCTGGGATGAAGTAGCCTTCCATATCATGAAGTTTATTTCTTGTGAAGGCAGGCTTAGTGTGGTCTATGGGTCTATGGGTATCATTTTAGATTGTTAAATGAACTTAGGTTTCAAGGAGAACTCCCTCTTGAACAGAGATTAAGTGTCCCTCACTTCCTCTAGAACTCCATCACTGACATGAGACATAAAGTGAGGCAAAGAAAATATCAACACTTGGCCCATCATGGCCTCATAAAACTATGTGAATGATGCTTTGAGAAGGTTGAACCTACCTATATCTCGGTCTTCTTTCATAGACATGGATAGGGAAGCCTTTATAGCTACCCAAATAGGGAAAACCTATGTTTCTAGCCTTAGAGAGAGGGAGGTATAAGGAGAAGAAGAAGAGGAAGAAGAAAATAAGGAAGAAAAAGAAGAGATGGAAATTGAGTCAAAAAACACAGAGACAACAGAGACAGAGCAAGAAAAAGCTGAGGGAAATGAGGAAGAAAATACTGAGGAAAAGGAAGGATTGGACCCTATACTAGGCAAGACACCTCCCCGCCAAGACACCAACATGCCACAAAACATCGCATATCAAGAAGTGGTTGCTACCCTAACTACTTTGAGCACACCTGTAAAAATAAAAAGAGAGAGAGGCAGACACCTATGTATTTCAGAAATAGGAAAAGTCAAAGGGTGAGGCAAGGAAAACCACAAAATCCCACCAAGAGCCCTATTTCCATTGAAGAATCACCAAAGTAGGAGGAATAAATCAGATTAGAGGAAGGAAGTGTGCAAGAATTCACTTCACCTATAAGGACCCCTGTAACATATATCAGAAGACATTCAACCAGATTAGCATCCCATACACCTCATGCAACCCCCACAGACCCTCCAAGGACTTAAAATAGTGAAAAAAAAGGAAAAGAGGGTCTTTAGCAAGAAAAAAAGATTTTGCTACAGGAAAATCTAGCAAGCACAGATTTAGAGAAAAGGGCCTTGGTTGAGGAGGAAAATACAACAACAGAGGGGAAATAGTTCAAAGAATTTGAGGACAAGGAACAAGAGGAAAAACAAGATGAAAAAGAGTGTGGAAAATATGATAAGGAAGAGGCCACCTCACCAAAACCGGTCCTCAAAGATGTAGTAGTGTGCCAAACCCTAGCCATCAACCCAATCTCAACTCCTACTACACATACATTGAGGGGGGTAGATTAATTCCTCAAAAGTTCACAGTGCCTTTTTTTTACAGTTGGAAGAGGAAGGTCACACACTCATAATTGGATGAAGCTTGCCACATATAAAGTAATGCATGACATAGGGGCCATGGAAGGAAAAGTAGTTGAGTTGGGGAAGGATTTTTCTGATGTTAGGATCAAATAGTTAGTGTTGAAAGAGGAGCTTCAAAATTCATATGCAGATAATGTAGCACTACAAGAGCGGCTTTAGCAAAAGGATAAACAAGTGGGCAACATGGCAGATTTTTCCATAAAGGCCATTCAACATAGGTATCCTTTAGATTCATATTCAGTTTACCTCAAGGATAAATGGCTCCTATTTCAAATCAAAACATTAGCCTCCCATGGATCCTTACCTTTCCAAAATTGTAGACATTTGATTGATTTCTAAAACCAATCAAGTATGGCAGACAAGGAAAAGATGGTAGATTTTTACATGCATAACCTTGTGTTGACAGACTTAAACATTTTTTACCCCAATCCTAGGATGGGAGACATGAAATTAATGACATTATCATCATGGATGGTTAATGAAGAGAATAGATCTAAAGAAATGAGGAGGGTTATGAGGAGAGAAAATAGAGAATCCTTACACATTAGGGAAGAACTATTCAGCGATTAGGGAGTCATCAATAACCATCTAAATATTGAAAAGGATCTTGCACTTGCAAAAAAATACCTCCACATGCAAGCTCAAGAAATGGCTCACTTTGATCATGTTTCTAGGTTGTTTGGAGATGAGTGCATAATGACTAGCCAAAGGAGATGGAATAGCCTCCCTCACAGCCTTAGAAACATGGAGTACCACACACTAGAAATATTGAGGGGTCCCTTGGAAAGAGCACCATTATACAGGAGGGCCATGCAGGCCAAAAAGATTCAATGTCTTGGTTTTAAGCTCAATTCACCTTTGTTGCTGGGGCTGAGTGATGGAAAGTACCAATATGAGAAGAACAAAGAATCGGAGGTAGCAAAAAAGAATGATGGTTTTTAACCTCCTGAAGGGACTCCCACACTTCTTCCTTGGGAAGTTAGAGGGTCCATCAAAGCTTTGAAATAAATGCACAAGGAGGACTAGTTGCTCAGAGGATGAGCAGCCATTTAGTAAGGAGGTGATGATGAGATCCATCATTAGGTACATTTGGAGGGGTTAATGGTCACCTTTTGCCTTATTAAGTCTATTTTTATTGCATTTTAATTATATTATGGTCTTATGATGCTAGTGTAGATGGTGATCGAGGCTTATCATACTTCGAGTGCCTAACATGAGTTAAATGCAAGAAAATCATGAAGATATTGCATTTTTGGTGAATATTTTTCCATTAAGACTCAGAGTAGATAGTAAGAAGATATTCAAGGGGGATTTTACACCTCCTTAACTCCCAGAGGAAGCCAAGGTATCCTCGAGATTCCCTACAACAACTTGAAATCAAAGGCAGCCAAGCAAACTCAAGATCAAGTGAACCAAAACTACACTTCACTTGTAGTCAAAGTGGACTCATCACCTACGTTTTAGGGAGCTATTGTTAGCTACTCCCTAGGTTAAATAGGGCTGAGCAAGAGCTATTTGGAGAAAGCCATTAGGCTCTTAGCTCTTGTAATAGGTTTTTGGGACTTTCATGTTGATGTAATGAGACTATCTTTTGCAATAAAATGAGTATTCAGATTTTGCTTCACTGATCTAGTTTCAGAGGGCTAGGCTTGTGGGTTAGGGCCCAATCCATGTGCCTTAGTCTCTCTTTTGTATTCATTGTTTAATTTTTATGTCATTTTAGCTAGTTTTTCTTATTAGTATTTATCCAGTTTGCTTACATTTTCATTCACTGTTTTTAGTTTTCTTCCATTTGTCTTTTGTTGTAGATTTATCTTGCTTACACGTTGGTAGAGCAGGTTATAAATTCAGAAAGTTATGAGTAAAGCCTCCCCCTCTCATCTCTTTCATTGGAGTTTGAGGAGGGTAGACCTTCCCCATAGGCCAAAATTTCTTTTTAATTTATGATTTCTTAGAATGAATAAGTTAGGTTGTTGTAATTCCATGGATATGTTTATAATTTTGTGTTAGATTTTTTTTGTAGGTTAAAGAATATTTTCTTTCCAAATTCAATTCATCTTTTCCATTGTCCTTATCATGAATTTTTCCATATTTAATGCATGAACAGTAGTTTTCTCAGCTTCAGTAGCACAACCAAGATCAATATCACCCATTAGGGAAAACTGAGGTCTAAAATGGGCCTCCTAAGGAAATTATAAAATAATAGTGGAAAAAAATCTAATAAGATTTGATGACATCATCAAATTTTAGAGGGAAAAATGAAAAAACTACTTTTTCAAGTCATATTTTCAACTTATCTCCCAAAGTTTTTACTCAAATTTCGAGCGGGAGTACTTGTTGGATGCGAAATTTAATTCCCCATCCAAGGAGTACCCATGTTGCATACTTTCGATGGGTCCTACTACACGAAAAATGAGAAATACATAAAAAACGTGATTACAATCACGTTTTTTTATGTATTTCTCATTTTTCGTGTAGAAGAGTTCATCGAAAGTATGCAACATGGGTACTCCTTGGATGAGGAATTAAATTCCGCATCCAACGAGTACTCCCGCTCGAAATTTGAGTAAAAATTTTGGGAGATAAGTTTAAAATACGAGTTGAAAAAAGTAGTTTTATTATTTTATTATTTTTTAATATTTTTACTTTTTTACTCCAAAAATGGTGAATCATCCATTATGGATGACATCATCATCTTGAATCCTATTGGTTGTTATAAAGTTTATTTTTGTCGTACATTTTTCTTATGAGGCCCATTTTAGACCTCAAAATTCCTCAATGCAACACCTTTAGCTTCATCTCTCACCCTTCATCAACCCTATGTTAATCAAAATCACCATTAGCCCTATGTTCATCAAAATCGCCATCAGCCTTGTTTTGAGATTTTTCATCCCTACACCGTGAGCAAACCCTAAAGGTGCAAGATAAGCCTCTGAATAGGTTATAAGATTTTCCAAGGGGTGGGCCACCTTCCACTCATCTAAAACCACCTTCACTACACCTTCCCTACCCTTTTCACACCCATTTTTGGACTAAGATTGCCCTCAGATTGTTTCCTGAAGAAATTCAGGACTTTCCTGTAGAAATTCAAGACTTTCTTGTAGCACTACAGGAAACCTATAGCAGCACTTGCAGTAGCACCAGTGGGCCTCTCCTTAAGCTGAAAAACCACCATCCACATCCTATAGAACTTCCAAAACCACCCATACACCTTTAACCTTGCACCCATTAGTTCAAGCCTTCCATAAGCCACCATAGCACTTTCTTCTCCTCGTTGCAAAACAACACATTTACAAGCATAGTTAGGTCATGACTAGTTGCATGATTAAAAGCATGATATATAGAACATATGGTTAGTAGAGTGTATTCACCCATTTGTCCCAGCAAAGTGTGATTAGGTTAATTTCCTTTATGAAATTTCAATTCAACAATATACTTCATGCAAGATGCCTAGTTTGTTTTCATTTCTTATCATAGATTAATGTGTATATTTCTTTCATTGCAGAGTAGTTATATGGACTTGCTTACTGTAGTGTAGTTTTGTACTTGCTGGTAGTTCCATGGATTTGAATCATTTGTAACCCTAGGCCTAAATTCAAAAGTGTGATAGACTTCATCCAGAAAACCTAGAAGTAGCACCCTTTCATAAAGCTCAGAAGAGGATGACATGAGTAGAATGCATCTGATTTGTATATAGCACTGTCACCTCCAAGTTTGTATGAACCCCGAGTTTATAAAGTAAATTAGGGCAGCCTCTGGGAGTTGCAGCATTCTTGGTGCAATACTAGGGCTCACCAGATGTGATGAGACTGTTCTCTACAATAAAATGAGTATTCAGATTGTGCTTCACAAATCTAGTTTCGGAGGGCTAGGCTTGTGGGCTAGGGCCTAACCCATTGGACTTAGTCTCTCTTCTGTATTCATTCTTTAATTTTATGTCATATTAGCTAGTTTTCTTATGAGTATCTAGCTTGTTTTCTTACATTTCAATTCATTGTTTTTAGTTTTCTTCCATATGTATTTGCTGTAGATTAATATTTCTTACATGTAGGTAGAATAGTTTATAAACTCAGAAAGTTGTGTGTCAAGCCTCCCTCTCTCATTCTTGTATTGGAGCTCGAGGAGGGTAGACCTTCTCCAAAGGCAAAATTTGCTTTTTAGTTTATGATTTATTGGAATGAATAGTTAGGTTGTTATAGTGCCATGAACATGTTTAGAATGTGTTGACACCTAATCCTATGGGATGGGTGTGAATATTTAATTTTGTATAATAAATAATATTGGGAAATAAGGAAGGTCAAGAGTCATTGGGAGATGAATCCCAATAGCCTCACCTCCATGTATAAATGCATGTTCATTCTTCATTCAATAACACATTCTGATTTGAAAAGCTACCTCCTGGTTTGACATGGTATCAAAGCCAGTCCCACTATTGGCATTTCTGCCTGTGGTGTAACTCCCTCTCCTTTGCTCAGTCAATTTTTATTAATCGTTTTTGCTGCTCCTTATTGCTAGACTGAAATTCTGCATTTTTTTTCTATTTCTACAAATTCTACAGTCTCTGACTTCTGCAGGTTCAGCTCCTACAATATCTGAGTATTTTGCAGCCCCTGCAATTTCTGCAGTTCCTGCAACTCAGCACCTGCAACTGCCATTTCAGTTTTTTTTGTAACGCCCTCACTTCTCCCTCACCTACCCAACACACCTCACACTTCCCTCACGCGCTATCCATTACCTACTCTCCCTAAACTCCGCCTTCCCTCTTCCCCAATGCCTTCCCCATCAACCATACTCTCTCCCTTCCAACGTTGTCACTACACAACGCCCCTCCTGCATATGATTTTCAATACCGCCTCATTACCACGCACTGTCACTACAACGCCCCTCCTGCATACACCATTACAATATTACAGTGTTTGCCCAAAACTCCGACTGGTTTGATACTACATCTGCGCGCTCTCCAAAGCAAATTTCAATCCGACCCGTCGCTCATACATATGTTTATACCACGCTATCTGGAGGTAATTGTTTAGTTTATACGTTGTCTGCTTTATATTACCAGTCCTCCCAATATATATCGCCCTCCATTTTTCGTTTTGTCGACCCTCCCATATGTAAAACGAGCCTCTGTAATATGTAATACACACTGTCTCATGCCTTTCATACAGTGCAAAGGTTCCGGCTTCCACGGCTCCGCCCTCCCCGAGGTGCTCCATGCGTTTTGTAATACGCTGTCTACCCGCTCTGTCATTCAATATATCAACGCCCTCCATAACCGATGTCCAATGTTTAAAACGCTATCACTTCCATACACCTCCACGCGCTGGTTCAACTCCACATTTCCGCCCCTCCTCATTTGACATATTACGTTAAGTTGTCTGCGTTATATGCTGTCTGCTTCATTTAACGCTGTCCACCACTTTTAATACCGCTCCATTGTTTATATACAGTCTGCCCATTCATATGCAATACCGCTCCCATTCACATACAATACGCCATCCATATTGTAATACCTCCCCTCCACGCAGTTTTCCATTTCTAATACCATATTTCCACCCCTCCCATCTCATAATACGCTGTTGGTCATATATAATACGTTGTTGGTGATATTAATATGTTGTCCCATATATTTTCACCCCTCCCAATTTTAAATACCGCCCCTCCCCACTATATTCTCCTATTCATATGCCGCCCCATCCATACATTCGATACCGCCCCATTCATAACATTCCATATCGACCTCCCATACAAAATTTTCTCCAAACAAAACAAAAAATACACATATTTTATGGTGCAGAATTCAGTTTTTAGAAAAGAGTTTGTGTCTTTTTAAATTCAGTCTTCATATTTTTAGCAATGTTTTTATCCTTTTAAATTGATTATATTTTCCAGCAAAGAGTGTTTTTGTTTTCTCTCCTTCAAAAGAGATTCTCCAGCAAAGTTTTTTTCTCTCCTCCTTCAAAAGAAGATGACAGTCCCTTCATCTTCTAAAGAGGCTGCATACTTGGCACAGAGAGAAAAGAGACATGCTTCAGGTTCATCCAGAGGAAGAGATGGCAAAAGACGAAGAAGAAACTTCAGATAAAAGGGGAGCAAACAATCTAAAGCTCAGCAGCAAACAAATCAAGACAAAGGTAAAACTAATGACAAAGACAAAGGTAAACCAGCTGAATCAGCTCATTCTGTTCTAGCACATTGTAACAATGGAGTAACTGAAAACCTATTTGATGTTTCATTTACTTCATGGAGAGATGATTGGTTGCTAGATTCATGAGCAACATGTCACATGACATTTAGAAAAGATTTTTTTGAAGATTTCACTGACAAAGTTGATGGAGCAGTATATTTCGCAGATAAATCCAAACTCAAGCCATCAGGGCTTGGCACAGTCAGGCTTAAACTGCCTGGTCTTCCCGATCATATCCTACATGAGGTTCTATACCTCCCGGAGTTGAAGAGAAACTTGCTGTCCCTGATCGAAATCCGGCAGCAAGGACACTCAGTTCACTTGTTTGATGGCAAGGAAGAGGTCAGATCAGCATCAGATCACTCACTTGTCATGGAGGGAATAGAAGAAGGGAGACTCTTGAAGCTGAAAGGTTCATCTGCTCATGCTCAAAACTTTGCATTCATTTCACATCATGATGAAGGTACATTTCCATCAAGTCTTTTATGGCATGCTATATTTGGACACTTAAACTATGACAACCTTCGTTTGTTGAAGAAAAATGGTGTTGATGGACTGCCTACAATTCCTAGAAAACCTAAGGAATGCGATCCTTGTATTCTAGGAAAGCATAGAAAATAGCCATTTCATGATTCACACTCCAGAGCACATAGAAAACTTGAACTTGTTCATTCAGATTTATGTGGCCCTATGCCTATTGCTTCTACAAATGGAAACAAATACATGATGACATTTATTGATGAATACACCAGAATGTGTTGGATTTACTTACTGAAGAATAAGTCTGATGCTTTTCAAACTTTCAAGAATTTTCATGCATGGATTGAAAATGATGCACAAACACATATTGGCTCTCTACGTACCGATAATGGAAAAGAATACACTTCAAACGAATTTGAAAATTATCTTCGTCAACATGGAATCAAACATCAAACAACTGTGCCATATAATCCACAACAGAACGGTGTAGCTGAAAGAATGAACAGAACTATTTTAAATATGGTCCACTCCATGTTATTTTTCAAGAATGTGAAATTGATTTTTTGGGCTGTTGCAGTTCTATGTGTTGTTTACATAAAGAATAGGTGTCCTTCAAGTTCAATTAGAAACAAAAATCCTTTTGAAATGTGGCATGGCCACATTCCTTCGGTAAAGCATTTCAGGGTCTTTGGGTCCACCTGTTATGCCTTGATACCCAAGGGTCAAAGGAACAAATTTGGTGCTAGAAGTAGAAAATGTATCTTCTTGGGGTACTCCAATACCTCCAAAGGATATCGTCTCTATGATGAAGCAAATAAGAAATTTGTAATAGCAAGAGATGTCATATTTCTTGAATCTTCCAAGAGTGACAAGGTTGTTGAGCGGCAACTTGATCGCCTGGATATATTCACACATGCAAAGTCCTTCCAAGAATTTGATAATGTGATTCCACATCTTGAAGGGGGGATTCCGATATTGAATCAAACTGTGGAATCATGTCCTGAAGCACTCTCTCTCCCACATGAAGAAACAACCATGGATGACACATTGGATGATGTGATTGACAGAATTGGGAGATTGAATCTTGAATCAATCCCAACTCAGTCAAATGACCAGCCTGGGCCATCTCAGAAAGGTCCTCCCAAATGGCTGACAAAGACACTGGAGAATGTTCATCCTGATGAGGTTGGAAAAACAGGAACAAGACGTTCCACTCAACAAATCGAAGGTGATGTAGATAATTCTGATTCTCCTGTTGATATGGATATTGCTTATAACTGTGAATTGAGTTTGTCTACAGATCATGAACCAACTTCCTTCAAAGAACCCGCTTCTCATGATGAATGGAAAGAAGCGATGCAGAAGGAGTATGATGCCTTGATAAAGAATGGCACTTGGAAGCTGGTTGATCCGCCTTTGGGAACAAAACCAATTGGCCGTAAGTGGGTCTACAAGAACAAGTACAAAGCAGACGGCTCACTTGACAAGCACAAGGCTAGGCTTGTGGCAAAAGGATTCGCACAGAAAGAAGGAGTCGATTATGAAGAAACTTTTGCTCCCACAACAAAATGGACCACCATCCGGACTCTCTTTGCCTTAGCAGCTCAGAGTGGATGGAAAGTCCATCAGATGGATGTAAAAACAGCTTTCTTGAATGGAGATCTAAAGGAGAAAGTTTATATGTCCCAGCCAGAAGGATTTGTGATAAAGGGTCAAGAACACAAAGTTTGCAAACTTGTAAAATCCTTGTATGGCCTCAAGCAAGCACCACGAGCCCGGTATGAGAAATTGACCGAGCATCTTCTTAAACTTGACTTCAAACATTTTGATCTTGATGATGCAACTTTGTTTGTTAAGAAAGTTGGAAAAACAGTTGTATATCTTGTGGTATATGTAGATGATCTTTTGATAACAGGAAACAATGAGAGCTATATTGCATCCATGAAGAAAGAGTTGAAGAAAGGTTTTGAAATGACCGATTTGGGTCATGTTCATTACTATTTGGGTATTGAAGTAATTCAACATCCTAAATTCATATTTCTTTCTCAAAAGAAGTACATTGGAGATCTCTTGAACAAATTTGGCATGGATGACTGTGAACCCTTAAGCACTCCAATGGAACAAAACTTGAAGCTCACATCTATTGAAGGGAAGGAATTTGAGGATGCAACTAAGTATAGACAGCTTGTAGGAAGTCTTATCTATCTGACCACCACCAGACCTGACATCTCATTTGCTGTTGGAATCCTTTCAAGGTTCATGCAAAAACCTTGTGAAGGACATTGGTCTGCTGCAAAAAGAGTGCTAAGGTACTTTAAGGGGACTCAAGACTTTGGACTCAAATATACACAGGTAGGCGACTTCATCTTGACCGGATACTCTGATTCAGACTTTGATGGCGACAAAGAAACAGGGGTGTCTACTACAAGTTACACCATGAGTCTTGGATCAGGAGCTGTCTCATGGAGATCATGCAAACAGTCAGTTCCAGCAGATTCCACGACCGAGGTAGAATATGTGGCAGCAGCTGAAGAAACAAAGGAAATTGTGTGGCTCCGGAAAATCCTGGAAGATTTGCAGATGAAACAAATGTATTCCACTCCACTCATGATCGACAACACTTCTGCAATAAAGTTGGCCAAGAACCCAAAGTTTCATGATCGAACAAAGCACATAAATACAAAGTACCATCTCATTCGACATCATGTTCAGGCCAAAACCATCCATCTACATCATTGTTCCACAAATGAGCAAACTGCTGACATCTTCACCAAAGCACTTGGAAGAGAAAAGTTTGAAAAGTTCATATCGATGCTTGGACTCACCAACATCCCTTCGGATTAAAGGGGGGAATGTTGACACCTAATCCTATGGGATGGGTGTGGATATTTAATTTTGTATAATAAATAATATTGGGAAATAAGGAAGGTCAAGAGTCATTGGGAGATGAATCCCAATAGCCTCACCTCCATGTATAAATGCATGTTCATTCTTCATTCAATAACACATTCTGATTTGAGGAGTTACTACTTCCGGTTTGACAGAAATGCTAAGTTAGATTTCTGTTTGTAGGCTAAAGTAGGTTTGCTTTCCAAATTCAACTCATATTTTCCATTTATTTCATCAAGAATTTGTCAATATTTGTTGCATGAATATGTAGTTTTCTTGCAGGTTCAAGTAGTGCAACAAATTAGGAGGACTTCACCAGCACCTTCAACTTCATTTCTCACCTTTCATTAGCCTTCTATTCATCAAATCGCCATCAGCCTTGTTTTCATATTTTTCATCTTCATACCATGAGAAAAACCTAGAGGTGCAAGACATGCTTCTAAAGAGGTTCTGATCTTGGCCACCTTCCACTCATCCAAACACACCTTCACTCCACCTTCCTTGCGCTTATCTCACCCATTTTTGGCCTCAGATTGGCCTCAGAATGTTTCTTGTAGAAATTCAGGACTCTCCTGTAGCACTACAGGAAACCTGTAGCAACACTTGCAGCAGCACCATTGGGCCCCTCCTTAAGCCCAAAAACCACCATTCACCTCACCCAGACCTACCAAAACCACCCAGACACCTTCATCATTGCACCCATGAGTTCAAGCCCTTCATAAGAAACCTTATCACTTTCTCCTCCTAACTGCAAAACAATGCATTTACAAGCATAATTAGGTTATGATTAGTTGCATGAGTAAAAGCATGATAATTAGAACATGAAATAGACAGTGTGTGTTTAGCCATTTGGACCAGAAAAGTGCGATTGGGTTAGTTTCCTTTATGCAATTTCAATTCAGCAATTTGCTTCATGCAAGATGCCTATTTTGTTTCCATTTCTTATCATAGCTTAAGGTGTAGATTTCTTTCATTGCAGAGTAGTTAGATGTAATTTATTGCTGTAGAATAGTTCTTTGATTGCTGATAGAGTAATGGCATTGAATCATTTGTAGCCCTAGGTCTAAATTTAGAAGTGTGATAGACTTCATTCAGAAACCCTAAAAATAACACCCTTTCGTAGAGCTCAGAAGAGGATGACATGAGTAGAATGCATATGTTGTGTATATAGCACTGTCACATCCAAGTTTGTATGAACCTCGGGTTGATAAAGTAAAGTAGGGTAACCTATGGGAGTTGCATCATTCTTGGTGCAATACTAAGGCTCACCAATATCATTTCAAAAGGAGTGAAGATAGACCCTGTGAGAGTGGAAGCAATAAGGAATATACCTTTTCCAAGAAGCAAGAAAGAGATTCAGAGTTTTTTGGGAAGAATTAACTTCCTTGGGAGGTTTGTTCCAAATTATGCTGAAATTGTCAAAGAAATCACTGATATGCTAAAGAAAGGTGTGGAAGTGAAGTGGACTTTATCTACAAGGGATTCCTTTTCAATAATTAAAGTAGCTTTGCAAGAAGCTCCAGTGTTGATAATTCCTAATTATGAAAATCATTTTTAGATTTTTCCTTTTGCTTCTGACTGTACTATTGCAACTATACTTTTGCAAAAGGATGAGGAGTAGAGAGAACAACCTGTAGTTTTTTTCAGTAAAGTGTTGAGAGATGCAGAGCTAAAGTATAATATTTTTGAGAAGCAAGCTTATGCCTTGGTTAAAGACATCAAATCTTTCATAGTTTATGTTATTCAGTCCCAGATGGTTGTGTATGTGTCGAATAATGTTGTCAAGGATGTTTTGGTTCAGAGTGATGTAGAAGGTAAAAGAGGTAAGTGGATAGCCATGATACAGGAATATTATTTAGAAATAAAACCAACAAAGCTAATAAAGGGTCAAGGTTAGGCTGAAATTATAATAGAAACAAATTTTAAAGCTTTGGGGTTAATCTGTTGGCTGAAGTTGAAGAGAAACAAGATGTTTTCAAACAAAGAAAGTTTGAATCAGGTGATAAAATTCAGTATAAATTCTTATGTTCTGAATGGTACAAAGATATTGCGCATTATTTGTGTTTTCTTTGCTATCCTCCTACCATGAACATAACTAAATACAAGGATCTGAAAGTAAAAGCTGAGAAGTATGTGAATGTAGATGGAAAGCTATATTGGAGAGATCATGTGGGTATCTTACTACTTTTTTTGACAAAGGGAGAAGTTGTTGAGATAATCAAAGAATACCATGATATCCTATGTGGAGGTCATTATAGTTGGAAGATTACAGTTCATATAATTTTGAAAGCTAGTTTCTACTGGCCTTCTTTATTTTCATATTTTTATAAATCAGTGAAGAGTTGCCAAAAATGCAAAACCTTTGTTGAGAAGAAGAAGTTGGCTCCACTTCCTTAAATTCTTGTGTTTATAGAATAGTCTTTCAAACAATGGGGACTAGAATTTGTTGGAGAAATTAACCCACCGTCTAGTGGTGAATGCAGGTGGACTCTGACAGGGATAGATTAATTTACAAAGTGGGTTGAGGCAGTGCCAACAAGAAAGGAAAATGACTTGGCGGTGATGAAATTTGTTGAAGAAAATGTTTTCAATAGGTTTGGTTGTCCAAATAAGTCAGTAACTGATAATTCCCAAGTGTTTAAATCTTCTAAACTGATTGATTTTTTCCAGAAATACATTGTTATTTTATCACATTCAACTGCTTACCATTCTCAAGGGAATGGGTTAGAAAAATCTTCAAATAAGAAATTAGTAAGGATTTTGAAGAATAAAATAGAAGAGAATAATAAATATTGGGATTCAAAATTGAATTTTTCTCTCTGGGAAAGTCAAGTAACTACTTGAAGATCAATTGGAAAGTCACCATTTGAGTTGGTGTATGGTACTGAAGCATTATTCCCTAGTCAGCTTATTAAGCTTATGGTAGCATTGATTCAATATGTCTAGGAAGAACCAAGTCCTCTAATCATAAGAATGAACAGGTTGGTGGAGCTGAATGAAACTAGAGATAAGGTCAGAAAAAATCTGATCAACTATCAAGAGAAGATGAAAATAATTTTTGACAGAAAAGCCAAAGTTGTTCTTTTCCAACTAGGTGATCTTGTTTTAAGATGGGATGTTAGAAGAGAAGATAAAGGTAAGCATGGGAAATTTGATCCCCTTTTGTATGTTCCCTTTAGGATTACTAAATCCATAACCAATAACACTTTTTTCTTGGAAAAGTTGTATGGTGAAATGTTGCCATTACTAGTGAATGGGCAGTACCTGAAGCATTATTTCCAGCACTAAAGTTTCATTTCATAATTATATATATCAGTTTGATCATTGTACATAGGTCGATGAGTAACTCATTTCAATGTGACATTCACATTTTGACTCCATTCCTGAGGATAACACACTAATATGTGGGTCTTAGTGTTCTTTTCTAGAGAAACACTATCCCCAAGTGGAGCCAGATTTTGTGGCTAGTTTTAAATTTATTGTATGTTTTACATATTAGATTATGTACTTTGAAAATTTTAAAAATATATATATGCACAAAATGAAATTTTGAAAAAGGGGCACTAAGCGGTATTTGAAGTTATGTGCCAGATAGCAGGACCACCTTTGGCACAGTGGGTTAAAGGATGAGCATTTCAATTCATGGATGTCACCAATCGGCAATCTTTCCCGCAATGGAGTGTGAGCGGAGTCACAAAGTATTTGGAGGTTAATCGGTGGGGTGCCTCCGCTGGGGGGCTCAGATCATTTGCGGGGGAACTGATCTATGATAAATCACGTACTGCGGAGTCCCCCTGTAGTGAAAACAACTTAGCGATAGCCAACGGACCCCATGACGACAACAAGCGAGCCAGGTCACCTTCCACGTAACCTTCCACATCACACCTAATTGTCTATCAATCACTTCATCTTTTAATTCATTTCCATGATATTTTCTTTTTCCCATTCATTTTCTTTCGATATAAAAGTTATGTTTTTTCTCATTTGCATCCACATATGCCTCTTGAGCTACTAAACTCTTCCAATTCTCGTACCAGTGTCCAAATCAGTAGCCAGTTTGACACAATCAGGTAACTCCTATAACTATTCTCGTACATTTGTTCAAAATGATGAATAAAGTTTTCATTGTCAGGTTTTCCACTCATATTCCACTAGTGGACAAAGAAATAGATAATGTGGATACTGTCAGGCCAAGAGGTAACTCTAGAAAATGAACCATAAGAATTGATTGAGGGTGCTCATGAATATATACATGGAGGTGAGACTGTTGGGATTCATTTCCCAATGTATCTTACACTAATGTACAATTTCACCCAATCCCTTAGGATTATGTGTCGACATTCCCCCCCTTAATATGAAGGGATGTTAGTGAGTCCAAGCATCGTTCTGAATTTTTCGAACTTTTATCTTCCAAGCGCTTTGGTGAATATGTCTGCAGTTTGCTCATTTGTGGAACAATGACATAGATGGATAGTTTTGGCCTCAACATCATGTCGAATCAGATGGTATTTTGTATTTATGTGCTTCATTCGATCATGGAACCCTGGGTCCTTGGAAACCTTTATTGCAGAAGTGTTATCGATCATGATTAGAGTTGAATGAATTTGTTTCATTTGCAAATCTTCTAGTATTTTCCTAAGCCACACAATTTCCTTTATTTCTTTAGCTGCTACCACATATTCTGCCTCAATTGTGGAATCTACTGGAACTTACTATTTGCGTGATCTCCATGAGACATCTCCTGATCCAAGACTCATAATATAACCTGAAGTAGATACCCCAGTTTCTTTGTCTCCATCAAAGTTTGAATCGGAGTATCCAATCAAGCTAAAGTCGCCCACCTGTGTATATTTGAGTCCAAAGTCTTGAGTCCCTTTCAAGTGCTTTAGAAAACTTTTTGCAGCAAACCAATGTCCTTCGCAAGGTTTTTGCATAAACCTAGAGAGGATTCCAACAACAAATGAGATGTCTGGTCTCGTATTAGTAAGATATAGGAGACTTCCTACAAGTTGTCTATACTTCATTGCATCCTCAAATTCCTTCCCTTCAATGGAAGTGAGCTTCAAGTTTTGTTCCATTGGAGTGGTCAAAGGATTGCATTCAGCCATGCCAAACTTGTTCAATAGACCTCCAATGTACTTCTTCTAAGAAGGGAATATAAATTTAGGATTTGAGTTACTTCAATACCAAGATAGTTGTGAACATAGCCCAAATCATTCATTTCAAAACCTTTCTTCAATTCCTTCTTTATGGATGAAATATAACTCTCATTGTTCCCTGTCATCAAAACATCATCTACATACACCACAAGATATACAATTGTTTTTCCAACTTTCTTAACAAACAAGTTTTCATCATCGAGATCAAAATGTTTGAAGTTAAGTTTCATAAGATGCTCAGTTAATTTCTCATACGAGGCTCACGGTGCTTTCTTGGGTCCATACAAGGATTTTATAAGCTTGCATACTTTGTGCTCTTGTCCCTTCACAACAAATCCTTCTGGCTGGGACATAAATCCCTTATCCTTTAGATCTCCATTATAAAATGTGGTTTTTACATCCATCTGATGGACTTTCCAACCATTCTGAGCTGCTAAGGCAAATATTTTCCAGACGGTGGGCCATTTTACTGTGGGAAATTTTTTTCCTTATAATCAACCCCTTCTTTCTATTCAAAACCTTTTGCCACAAGCCTGTCTTTGTGATTTTCAAGTGAGCCATCTGATTTGTACTTGTTCTTGTAGACCCACTTGCAGCCAATTGGTTTGGTTCCCAATGGAGGATCAACCAGCTTCCAAGTGCCATTATTTATCAAGTAATCATACCCCTTTTGCATCGCTTCATTCCATTCATCATGAGAAGTGGTTTCTTTGAAGGAAGTTTGTTCAATATCTATAGACAAATCCAATATAAAATTATAAGCAACATCCATATCAATAGCTGAATTAGAATAATCTACATCACCTCCATTTTTCCTAGTGGAAATTCTTATTCTTGTCTTTCCAACCTCATCGGGACGAACATTTTCCAGTGTCTTTTTCACCCATAATTGGGGACATTTATGAGATTTCCCAAGCTTCTCATTTGACTGGGTTGAGATTGAATAAGGATTCAATCTCCCAATTCTATCAATCACATCATTCAAGGTGTCATATATGGTTGGTTCTTCATGTGGGGGAGAGAGTGCTTCAGAAGACGATTCCACAGCTTGATTTAGTATAGGAATTCCCCCTTCAAGATGTGGAATTTGATTATCAAAATCTTGAAATGAATTTTCATGTGTGAATCTATCCAAGTGATTAAGTTTCCTCTCAATATCTTTAGTCTTGGAAGATTCAGGGAATATGACATCTCTAGATACTACAAATTCTTATTGACTTCATCATAGAGACTATATCATTTTGAGGTATTGGAATACCCCAAGAAGATACATTTTCGACTTCTAGCACAAAGTTTATTTCTTTGTACCTTAGGTATCAATGCATAACAGGTAGAACCTGTTATCACCAAAATCATACCTGATTGGTTGTTTATCACACAAATTCAGTGTAACTATTTCAAACCAATATTTTGATTGAGGCTTAGCCTCCACAATCTGAGAGGGCTCTCTCAAGGGTTAATAATATAGAATAAAGATATAGATAGATGGATAACTCTATTATTTGTGTTTGGTTCATGTTGAAAAGATGAATGCTTGCTACCATTGGGAAATGGAGTCAGTGATAGTGCTTTCAATAACAAAGGCTTTCCTTGTAGAAGCTAAGGCTTGTATATACTTCAATAAAAGAGTGATCTCGAAATGGAATGTACTTGTTTAAGGGTGCAAGGCATCCATTTCCATACTTCAAATTGAGCCATACACTCCAAGTGACCCTCTCGAAAATGTGAAAATAAACTATTTCCTGCGTCGATATGGTTTATAGGGGCATTCGACTGACTGGGTCGAAATATTGAGAGGATGAGTTCCGCAGGCTACTTCCGGCTCCCCACATGTACTCTGTCTAAGGAAATAATATGTAAACACAAATATCAAGATCAATGAAAGTAATTAATTCTGAAATTCAAAGTGTTCATTGATCTGTTTTAAGTGTGAATAAGCAAGAGTATATGTTCTGCAACTGGGGTGTGTAGAGGTTTGATGTTAAAATAACAAGTTTTGATTACTGTATAAACTTGTTTTCGGAAAAGCATGCTTATGAAATTTTACTGTTTAAACTATCAGAATCTGGAAATAAACAGCCAAAATACACAGAGGAACAGCAGATATTTGTTTAAGCCGTTCACCCCTCTCTCGTCACCGGTCCAATTTCCCACCAGCTCACTTTCTTTTTGATTAAAGGCTTCAAATGAGATTACATCTATATAAACTCCTCTAATGAGAAAATAGACTGCTAAAACAGACTCAGAAGATCCAAATCAGTATAAATAGACTACAAATTCACCTCCATTGGAGGAAGGTAGCCCAATGCAGCAATCTTTCGCTTTAGCTCTGATGGCTCCACTGTCAAAAGCGCTGTAAAATTCGCAGATAGAATGCCTTGATGGCTCTGTAGACACCTCCAACAGCTCCAGAATGCTCTCTACACCCAAAATCAAAAAAAAATTCGTCTTCAAAGACCTCTCCTAGCAGAAGTTATGCCCACTTTACTAAACTGCCTGTTTGGGCTAAAAAATCTCCAATAAATGTGGAAAGACTGTTGATAAGGCCGCCAAATTAGGACATGGCGCCAAAAGGGGCGGAATCCGCCAATTCACCCGCACGGTTATGGTTGACAATAAATATTATGTTGAACCGCGTTCATATGGGCGGGGCTGAAACCGTTTGCAAACGTTTTGAATTAATACATATGGTTAATAATTAACAACCCACCATATAATGCATATCCAAAGTCTGAAACCCACGTTCAAATGCGCGTCGATTGATTCTGGGTTGTGGTTCCATGCCTTGGGTTTTATGGGAAGGGGGCTGGCCCCCTTTCGGGCCCCGCCCAAACTAACACCCGCTTCAAATATTAATCCGTCCACCATATATACAACGAACAAAGCCGTGGCCCATTGGTAAAATCGCTGTGTTATGATTCATGCGGTCGGGGGTTCGAAACCTGTCGAGCCCATACAAAAGTTTTAAACGCCATTTTCAATTCGGCCTTGGGGCCACGTGGCGGCTTCTGAGCTAGCCACGTGGCGCCCTTCCATTGGCTGCCAAGGAATATTCCCCAGAATATTCTGCGGAATATTCCACGGAATATTCCCAGAATATTTTGTGGAATATTTTTTTTTTAATAAAAATTTTCCATAAGTCAAATTTGGCATTTTTTAATGGAAATTGACAAAACTTTGAAGCTGAATATCTTCTGCATACGGCGACCGTTTTTCGAACCGTTCGCGGCGCCGGAATCAGGAAGACGATCTCTATCCGGTCGTTTAGGTTCAAACTAGTTCTAAGCACCTTCATTTTTGACCATTTTACGACACTTGGTCCTGAGCTCCTGATCACACCTCCCAAATGAGAAGGCTTTTGGTCCCCAAAAGCTTACTGAATCTCTGATCTGAACTGTACAGCACTTGAGGAACAGAAATATCCTCTTCCAGTCAGCCAAAAGAGCATACTAATGCCAAAAATGTCCTGCCTTGCTAAATGTCGTCATGGCGACTTTTTGCTGCATACGCCAAGTACTTGTCGAATCCCGACCAAGTTCTTTCACCAGACAAATCTGAAATTGCAGGAACCAGCAATGAAACTTGCTGAAATATGAGCTGAAATATTCCCCTGAATATGTGGACTTGCCAACTGTCACGATGCCCATCCAAGGCACCTCCATTCCAGAAGAAGAACTGCCTCCCAAATGAGAAAGCTTTTACAAAGATGAAACACTTCATCATTTCTCCTCCTTACAATCTTGGAGATCAAATTAACTTTTTCCAAGTCAATATTACATTACATGCATGGTTAAAAACAAAGTAATCAACCCTTCAAGTTAATCACACATACATGTTTAAAAATACAAGGAAATCATCATGATCCCTGTGCTCATGCATCTCATTCTCATGCATACAGTTTATCCTTCAACTTTCTCTTAAGTACAATCATAAGTACAAGATCCTCAATCACATGTACATGTACTTTCAAAGCTGAAATGAATATAACTTTCACTACGATAGAGTGAGTCTCATACTCAGCTTTTCCATCCTGCAACTTGCATTCCTTTAACAAAGAAAATGCATTCAATCAAAAGACATGCAACTTTAATTGGATAAGAATTCTAACCATTTCTTACCAATCCATTTCAAAGGTGCTTCCTTTAACTGCACATCGATATCAACATGTGTATCATCCTGACACATATCAATGATGGAAACTTCCTTCCCATTCTTGCCATACTCTTTCTCCCATTTCTTCAACTTTTGTGGAAGCATTGTTGGATTCAGAGTCCAACACCTTTCAACAGTATGTCCTTGCTTATGGCAATAAGTGCAACACATGTTCATCTTCTTGACCGCATGATTTGCATTGTTCATTGGAACTTTGGCTTCTTGCCTTCTTTCCTTCAAAAGTTTCCTGTATGTTTCCATTCTTTTCCAACATCTAGAAACACTATGGTTAAACAAACCACAAAAAGAACATGCAATTCTTTTCCAATGCTTGTGTGGAAATTTTCCATGCTTTACATGATCAAAGGAAATATGATTGAAATCAGATTTATACCTTTCTCTTTCACCTTCATTACCTTCATGAGAAGGTGAATCAAAAGAAGAAGAAGCTCCCTTTGGAACACTATCAATCCCATCAATGGTTTTAGAGCTTTCACCACTCCCTTGTTCAAGTGCATGCTGATGCACACCTTCTTCCTTCATGGCTGCTTTGGAACTTTCTCCATAAGATTGTCCATAGCCAAGACCCAAATTTTTAGGCCTTACCTCAACCATTATTGGCTCAACTATACCCTGTGCATGTTTTCCCAGTCCTTTTCCTTCATATCCCATTTTGGACATCAACTTGGACCCTATGCCTGTGGTATGTTTCTCAAAAGAACCAAGTTCATAAACATTCTTATAAGAATTTGAAGACAAACTAGAATTGTTTACCTCTTCTTCAAGCTGATACTTGGCTAAGGCTTCTTTGGAAACAAGGAGTTGTGTCTCCAACTCATGCATCCTTTCCAGCTTCATGTTTGCAATACGAAGTTGGCCTTCCATTTCTTGCAATTGGTCAGAAAGCAACTGCTTCTCTTCCCTCATGGAATTCAACTGCTCTTGAAGTCTAGAGCTCTTTCTTTCATCCTCATACATTTCTTTCACCATATTCATCATGATGAAAAATTCTTGCTTCAAGCCTTCATCAAAAAATCTTGTGAAGGAGGACGATTTTGAGAACTCACTTATGAAAGTTGTCATTATAAAAATGAACAAAAGAGCTTCAGCAAACTCAAACAACAAGTAGTTTGAAAAATAATAAAGCAGTCAATCTTCAACACTGCTTAAGACACCTTTCAAGCTACACAATCAAGCTAGTGATGTCAGTCAAGCAAACCAAATTTGCAACCTTGCTTTGATACCATCTGATCCGAAAATGGAATGTACTTGTTTAAGGGTGCAAGGTATCCATTTTCATTTAAGAAAATGAGTGCAAATACTCATAATTTTAAATTGAGCTATAACTCCAAGTGACCTCTTGATAATGTGAGAATAAACTATTTCCCATACAGAGATGGACTGTAGGGGCATTCATTGGACATGTCACCTCTAAAGAGAGGATGAGTTCCAGAGGCTACCTGGCCCTCTACAGACTCTGTCTAAGGAAATAATATATAAGCACAAATAACAAGAACAATGAAAGTCTTTTGTTTTTGAATTCAAAGTGTTCATTGATCTGTTTTAAATGTGAATAAGCAAGAGCATATGTTCTGCAATTGGTGTGTAGAGGTTTGAAGTTAAAATAACAAGTTTTGCTTCCTGTATAAACTTGTTTTTGAAAAGCATGCTTATGAAATTTTACTGTTTAAACTATCAGAATCTGGAAATAAACAGCCAAAACACACAGATGAACAACAGATATTTGTTTAAGCGGTTCACCCCTCTCTTGGGCTACCTCCGCTGGTCCAAAAGCCTCTAATTAGGCTCAGTCCTCTTTTGATTAAAGGCTTCAAATGAGATTACATCTGTATAAACTCCTCTAATGGAAAAATAGACTGCTAAAACAGACTCAGAAGATCCAAATCAGTATAAATAGACTACAAATTCACCTCCATTGGAGGAAGGTAGCCCAATGCAGCACTCTTTCCCTTTAGCTCTAATGGCTCCACTGTCAAAAGCGCTGTAAAATTCGAAGATAGAATGCCCTGATGGCTCTGCAGACACCTCCAACAGCTCCAGAATGCTCTCCACACCCAAAATCAAAAAAAAATTCGTCTTCAAAGGCCTCTCCTAGCAGAAGTTATGCCCTCTTTACTAAACTGCCTGTTTGGGCTAAAAAATCTCCACTAAATGTGGAAAGACTGTGGATAAGGGCGCCAAATTAGCAAAGGGCGCCAAAAGGGGCGGAGCCACCAGTTTATCCGGGCGGTTAACCAAATGGGCAATAAATATTATGCTGAACCGCGTTAGACAGTGGGGAAACCGTTCGCAAACGTTTTGAATTAATACATATGGTTAATAATTAACAACCCACCATATAATGGTATATCCAAAGTCCGAAACCCACGTTCAAATGCGCGCCGATTGATTCTGGGGTTGTGGTTCCGCGCTGCGTTTTATAAAGGGGGTCGTCTCTCGGCCCCGCCCAAAACAACACACCATAAACATTAATTCGTCCGCACCATACAACAACGAACCGGCTACTAGTCCAACTAAAGTTACCGTGTTATGATTCATGCGCGGGGTTCGAAACCCGTTGAGCCCGCATACATTTTAAAATGTCATTTCCAACTCCGACCAAATACGTGGCGGCCTCCGGCGAGCCACGTGGCGCCCTTCCATCGGGCTAGTAAGTTGGTTGCTGCATATTCTGTGGAATATTCTTTTTTTAATAAAATTTTCCACAAAGTCAAATTTGGCATTTTTTTATGGAAATTGAGAAATCTTCAAACTTGAATAACTTCTGCATACGGCGACCGTTTTTCGAACCGTTCACGGCGCCGGAATCAGGAAGACGAGCTCTATCCGGTCGTTCAGGTTCAAACTAGTTCTGAGCACCTTCATTTTTGACCATTTTACAACACTTGGTCCTGAGCTCCTGATCAAAGAGTAACACATTCAGTGAAAATTCCAATAATCAGCCCTTTAAAAGAAATCGTAGTATTCAACAAGGCGTAACTCGAGTTATGAGACATCAAGGTACCTAAAGAAAATCACCATAACTCAATACTTAAAGGAAGTCAGAGCATGACTAATCATGAATTCTAAGTAATAAGCATTTAGATATTGAATAAAACCTTTCAAATATAGGACCTAAAACTCATTTGACCATAGTTTAATACTTAAAGGAAGTCAAAGCATGAACATCCATGAATTCTGAGTAATAAGCATTAAGACTATGGAAGGAAAAAATTTCAAATATAGGAGATAAAACTCATTGAAATACACTAATAATCTCAAGTCTGTCAAGATGAAAACCTCCCTGCATTACTGATCACAGTCCATTACATAAAGTAACAGTTTTGCTAAAAAGTCTCCAACCCTTTTCTAATTCGACCCAATGGCCTTTAATAGACCATTTACAACATGATATGATCTCATATTAGGCTATATACATATAATTTCTAACTCTTTACACCTTGCATAACCATAAAACATCAAATTTATGACAAACAGACACCTATCCTACTTGACAGTCCTATTTCAACTAGGACTCAAACTCTTCATTACTATATTTAACAACCTTATCCTAACAACCTTATCTATTTTAAATTACATCATTTGCAAAGTGTATCATCACATGGTCGAATTTGGATGATGAGCTTCAGTTCTTCACAACCACTTTGCTGACCTCCACAAAAGCAGGAAACCAAACCTTGCTTTTTAGGCATAAGATCATTTTCCTTCTTTGAACATTCTGACCATCATTTAAACTTTATTTCTCGGTCCTTGGATGTTGGTTATTACCTTAACATGTCTCATCACTCATCCTTAGCCTCCAGCTGTCCAAAAAACACTGCAAAACTTGTTCAAAAGGCTGTAATTTATGGCACTACGAAAACACAACAGTTTCGTAGCGCCCTTTGTAGCACTGCCATTTCAAACTTTTTTCTTCAAAAACTTGGTTCTTTTCTTATGAAATATTTTAATAATCCTTTAATACATCTTCCATGACAATTAAAACTCTTAAATCATCCTTTAACCCCTTGAAAACTGATCAAAAGGAGCATAAAAGGAAACTACAGCAGTTTCATAGCGCTTTTCTGTTTTTTTACACTAAATGTGCTACGAAACTGCTTAGTATGCAGTTTTGTCAAAAAATTTACCAAGTGAAAAGTATTATTGCCCAAAAACTCAAAATATTACTTATCTCAACATCTAAAAACCACAACAACCATATACTAACTTCATTTTAGCTTTTTTGAGGCATTTCTTCTTCATTTGCAATAGGTTGGCCTATTGGTTTTTCTTGTTTTTTCCTGAAAAATAGGTCTTGGGATAGAGCCCATATCTCCTACTCCATGATGTATTTTGAGAAACCGAAGGAGGTTTTTGTAGGAAATTGTGTCTTTAATAAAAACCTCTCTTGGTTTTTTGAAACATATCTCCTGATGTCCATAATATTCTGTTTAAAAACATGTGTAAAACAGGAAAACTCTATTTCTGAACATAGGGCTTCAAATAAAGCCTTGTATCTCCAAAATGATAACACCTGTGAGAAACATGAGAGACTTTATTGTTATTTGATATTTTTTTGAAAATAACCTCTCTCAGTTTCTTAAAATACCTTTCTGTTTGCTCAAAATCCTCCTTTGAATTAGAATTCTCAAAACCAGAAAACAGAGTTTTGCTTCATATTGCGCTACGAAAAGACAACGCTTTCGTAGCGCAAAACGAATTTTTTCAATGGGTAGCACTACGAAAGTAAGGTTTCTTGGCTAATTGGACAGTTTTGATGAAAAAACTTAGGGAAATGAAATTAATTATGAAATGATGAATGAATTGACATGAAAAACCTTTAAAATGAATTTATTTAACATTAAGGAAGGTTCAAACCTAAAAATCTAATATTCCCTTTTGGTCAACTTCAAGAAATGACTCCTAAGACCCTATTTTTACCCATTATCAAAAACAAACTTGACATAATGATGTTTTGAAATTTTTTTGGGTGATAATAGTGGCTCCACTTGGGATAGTGTGCCCCTGTGGTACACTAAGAACCAGTGGTTCCAGTGCTGCTATCCATCTTCTTGGAATAAAAAATTTGAAAATTTACCAAGTCTTCTTCAAAATATTATAGCCTTCACCTCGGGTTCAAGCTTGATGATCACTGCAGAAGAAAAAAAATTGTACCTACTGAAAAGATGCTCAGTCAACTTTGAGATTATTCACATACTCCTACCTACCCTATCAGCTGCAATCTCCATTTTTAACTCAAGCAACATGAAAATTCCATTGAAGCCAGTCATTGATCTGATCTGATATTTAAACCTGTTGACTACACTTGAACCAAACGTAAGCATGATACTGAAATGACCAAGGAAACATAAAATGTATCTGATCCTCATAGTTAAAACATAATTGTAAATCTCAACTATAGAACTCTTCCATGTAGTCAGCTATAGGATCAAAGAAGACGTGATCTGTTTGATGCTTCTCATGACATTCTGCAGCTTTGGACAAATTGTATATTCTTTTCTCAACCACACAAGATTTCAATTATGTACTCTCAAACTGTTGTTCAAAATGATTTTCAAAAACAGTGTATTCTTCCTCAACCTCAAAAGAGAAAGGAAGCAACACCTTCTCTTTGTGTTCTAGCATGGAAAGCTTTTGAAAATACTGATCTTGAACTTAAAGCCTATAAGATTTAATTTTATCCTCTAAAACTTCAATGTCCTTTTCAATGTTCTTAGTAAGTTCATCCACAAACTGAATCTTATCTTCTGACTTGCACTCAAATGATTTTAGATTAGAAGACAAGGATAAAGAAAAATTTTCACCCACTTCTTCATTAGTGTGATCATTATTTGGTGTAGGCTGATGCAAGAGATGACATGAATAATAAACTTCTCCCTTTACCTAAGGATTGTAGCAATTATCTTCCAATATTTCCTCTTTTTGTTTGCAATGATTCTCATACTCCTGATGATCAAAGGATTTACAAGTCTGCTGCAAATTTTCCTCAAACTCATAGGATGTAACATGATTTTCATAAATAACCTCCTGCTAGGTTTCATTTTCATCCAAGGGAGAGGTTATCCTTTCTTCTTGGTGATGAAAGGTATTGTCATGAAGGGCCTCTAAAATTTCCTCATCCATGAACTCATCATCTTCATAACAATTCTCCAAATATTCAATAAAACTCATAGAGTTTTTACAACAGTCTTTGACCAGCAATAAGGAGGGATGAAACTCTTTATCCATCTCATAAAATGCAACATGGAAATCAGCAAGAGAATATAATGAACCATTTGGCAAGCTTTCATACCAAGACCATGCTTTTCCTTCTAAAGTGGCCATAAACATCTTCATGAGACAATCCTCAGGGAACTGAACCTTAAGACTGTGTACATGCATATGGAATCTAACCAAATGAAGAGCAACATTGTATTTCTTTTCATCTTTAAATATAGGAAGATCAGTTAACCATTCAAACTTTGGCATAGGATTTGGAAACCAGGGATATGAGACCGATTCATAGGGGCATACCTTGCATTTATTCTTGAAATGGAACTCATCTTGAAAATTCATAAAGCTAATGATCTTCAAGTAGTGGAGTCACCTTCCAATTTATTATTTGATGTGTGGAGTCGCCAGAGCAGAAATACAACCAATATGTGCGTAAGTGTTTTCTTCTCTCAGACCTTAGAACTGAAAATTTGTCATTCTTCCCAAGGAAAATTTACACCTTCGGTCCCTGGAAACGGCGCCAAAATGTTATCACCAAAATCGTACTTGATTGGCTGCTGATCATACAACTTCAGTGTAACTATTTCAAACCAATATTTTTATTGAGGCTTAGCCTCCTCAATCTGAAAGGGCTCTCTCAAGGGTTAATAATATGGAAAAAAGATATATATAGATGGCTAACTCTATTATTTGTGTTTGGTTCAGGTTGAAAAGATGAATGCTTGCTACCATTGGGCTATGGAGTTAGTGATAGGGCTCTC
This sequence comes from Pinus albicaulis, assembly GCA_034641835.2. Lineage (NCBI taxonomy): Eukaryota > Viridiplantae > Streptophyta > Pinopsida > Pinales > Pinaceae > Pinus > Pinus albicaulis. Next base: position 437,432,777 of record CM076574.1, on the reverse strand, counting down.
AATAACAAAGGCTTTCCTTGTAGAAGCTAAGGCTTGTATATACTTCAATGAAAGAGTAACACATTCAGGAAATTCCAATAACTTGAGTTTTAGAAGAAATCAGAGTATGTGATACATGAATTTTGATTTATGAGACATCAAGGTATTGAAAAGAAAATATTAAAAGAAAATCACCATAACTTAATACTTAAAATAAGTCAGAGCATGAATAATCAAGATTTCTGAGTAATATGCATTAAGATATTGAAGAAAATCTTTCAAAGATAGGACCTAAAACTCATTTGACCATAGTTTAATACTTAAAGGAAGTCAGAGCATGAACATCCATGAATTCCAAGTAATAAGAATTAAGACTATGGAAGGAAAACATTTCAAAAATAGGAGATAAAACTCATTGAAATACACTAAGAATCTCAGGTCTGTCAAGATGAAAAGTTCTGTGCATTACTGATCACAGTCCATTACATAAAGCAACAGTTTTGCTAAAAAGTCTCCAGCCCTTTTCTAATTCGACCCAATGGCCTTTAATAGACCATTTACAACATGAGATGATCTCATATTAGGCTAGATACATCGAATTTCTAACTCTTGACACCTTTCATAACCATAACACATCAAATTTATGACAAACAGACACTTATCCTACTTGATAGTCCTATTTCAACTAGGACTCAAACTCTTCATTACTATCTTTAAAAACCTTATCCTAAAAACCTTATCTATTTGAAATTACATCATTTTCCAAGTGTATCATCACATGGTCGAATTTGGATGATGGGCTTCAGTTCTTCATGACCACTTTGTCGACCTCCACAAAAGCAGGAAACCAAACCCTATCTTTTAGGCATAAGATTCTTTTCCTTCTTTGAACATTTTAACCATCATTTAAAATTTATTTTGTGGTCCTTGGCTATTGGAGATTATCTTAACACGTCTCATCACTCATCCCTAGCCTCCAGCTGTCCAAAAACCACTACAAAACTTGTTCAAAATGCTGTAATTTATGGCGCTACGAAAACACAACAGTTTCATAGCGCCCTTTGTAGCGCTGCCATTTCAACATTTTTTCTTCAAAAACTTGGTTCTTTTCTTTTGAAACACTTTAATCATCCTTCAATACATCTTCCATGACAATTACAGCTCTTAACTCATCCTTTAACCCCTTGAAAATGGATCAAAAGGAGCAGAAAAGGCAGCTACAACAGTTTCGTAGCGCTTTTCTTCTTTTTTACACTAAATGCACTACGAAACTGTTGAGTATGCATTTTTGTCAAAAAATTTGCCAAGTGAATAGTATTATTGCCCCAAAACTCAAAGTGCGTTCTGGAATACACTTTTTTTGTTTTTTGGGTGTTTTTTCATGTTTTTTGAGTCTTTTTGGGCTAGAGTTCCCGTTTTGAGGTCAGGTTACCTATTTCATCGGTAACAGTGTTATTTTTTCTTGCCTTCTAGAAGCTTGATATTGAATCTATTGTATCTGTGTAATTTCAGATATCCAAGGTATGAGATTTCGTCCTGTGGTATCCCTCTAAGTCCTCTTTCCAACCCTATAGGCCTGATCAACATTGGATTCTTAAAGAAATAGTTATACCTAATCTCCTACTATGACCTAATTATAAACTGGTTTAGTAGAGTGAACTTGTACGAAGTGCCATGTGTCACTGTTTCAACCTTTGGTCCTGAAAACGATACAAAAAAAACTACAACCCGTCCTCTTTCTATCACTTTTTATGAAATGTGAATCCAATTCTCAGAGAGAAAGTTATGATGATTTTCCCAAGGTCACCGATTTGACATGAAATTTGAGAGCCTGCAAAAACCCTAACTTCCTCATATCATATCTCCAAAACTATAGTGAACCAATATCTGAAATTCAGGCACTTTCTTCATCAGGATTTCACCCAAATGGGTTTTGTTTCAGCATCTAAAGCTTCACAAAAAAAATTTATAGCGAAAATTCCATGATGACCTATTATAAGTAGCGAAATCCTTACATGAGGAGGATATGAGGGTCACAATTTATATAAATGCTTACGTTGATAGGGTCTTCAAAAAGTGAACATTGGATAAATTTTAGAAGCTTAAAAAGTTATTAATTATTGAAAATTCAATGACTACAACCAATGATTAGTGTCATGCCACAACCCCATGGGGTTTTAGCCCACCAACTGGGGTTCCTAACTTCAAACATGAATATCTATCAAACCGTAAAGAATTACATGGCATGCCATATATCAACGAAAACATCTAAAAAAATAGAAACCATCCAAAATATCCTTGACTTAGAATAGAGTAGTTTGTCAAGTCAAAATTCCTATTCAAGATCAGGGTAGCTCCTGGTGTTGCTTGGGTTGACATCAATGACAACCACTGATCAACAATCTCCCCCTTTGGCATTGATGGAAACACAAGTACTCCCCCTGCAATCATGACACCTCTTCCTACAACATTCTCTCCACCTTTTTCATCAATGGCAAAGAGTAACTCACCCTGACAAACGTCATCCTGCGGACCTGTACACACCTCAACTCCCCCCACTTTTTTTTTTTACTTTGTTAGATAAGAGAAAGAGTCTAATGAGAGCTTGGGAGAATCCCAAGCTTTAGGCGAAGATACTCAAATGATTCACAGGGTAATGGTTTGGTAAATATGTCAGCAATTTGTTCCTTTGTGCTAACATATTCAAGCTTGATATTATTTTCAGTGACCTGCTCTCTAACGAAATGATATTTTATCAGAATGTGCTTTGTTTTGGAATGCATCACATGATTCTTAGAGATACTGATGGCACTGGTGTTATTGCAAAATATGGGAATAGGCTCATCAAACTTGACTTGAAGATATTGCAAAGTTTTCTTCATTCAGAGAACTTGAGTACAACAGGTTTCTATTGCTATATACTATGCTTCTGTTTCTCCACTGGTACTATTTCGATAATCAACACTTCCTACCCAATCTTCATCTGTATAATCTTGGATAACTAGATTATCTCCTTTGGGATACCATAAACCATATTCTATTTTTCCATTAAGATATTTGAGAATTCTTTTGACAACAATAATATGAGATTATTTTGGTTCTGCTTGGAATCTTGCTACTTGTCCAACTGCCTGCATTACGTCTGGCCGAGAAGCTATCACATATAGAAGACTGCCAATCATAGCTCTATACAACCTCTGGTCCACATCCTTTGACGAATCATCTAAACTAATTAACTTGCAACCTATTACCATTGGGGTAAGGACAGGCTTGCAATCTTCCACCTTGAATTTCTTGAGCATTTCATTGATGTACTTGGTTTGATATATAAATATTCCTTTATTCTGCTAAGATATTTGAAGCCCTAAAAAGTATGTCAGCTCGCCAAGTAGAGACATTTCAAACTCACTTTTCATATTTGGGGCAAAGTTTTTACTTAAGCTGTCATCATTTCTTCGAAAAATTATATTTTCTACATATACCTTGATAATTGTTAGGTTATCTTGATCCACTTTCACATAGAGATTGTTGTCGTCACTTCCTTTCTTGAATCTTTGTTGATGTAGATATCCATCAAGACGATCATACCAAGCTCTAGGAGCTTGCTTGAGACCATATAGTGCCTTCTTTAATCTACAGACATAGTCTTCCTTTTCAGAGAGCAGAAAACCTTCGGGTTGTTCAATGTAAACTTCTTCTTCCAATTCACCATTTAGAAAGGTTGACTTAACGTCCATTTGGTAGACCTTGATTTTTCTTGAGCATGCATTAGCGATAAACATTCTAATAGCTTCCATTATGGCTACGGGAGAGAATGTTTCTTCAAAATAAATTCCTTCAACTTGTGCATATCCTTTGCAAACTATTCTTGCCTTATTCCTGGTAACCTGTCCATCCTCATTCAATTTGTTTCTAAAGACCCATTTAGTTCCAATAACATTTTTATCCTTTGGTCATGGAACCAATTCCAAAGTATCTTTCTTCTCAATTTGATCTGGTTCTTCATTCATAGCTACTACTGAGTGTTCATCTTGACTAGCTTCCTCAAAATTGATAGGCTCAAAAGTTGCTAAAAAATCAAGGTTGGCTTGTTGTGATGAATGAAGCTGTCGACTTATTCTAGTTCCAATTCCTTCATTTATGTTGCGGATGATTTGATTTGATGGATGATTATTTTAACACCATTCTTTTAAAAATTTTGAATAATTTTCTTGTACGTCCTGCTGATCATTTATTATTTCTTGTACATCCTACCAAAAATTGAACAAGAAGGGTATGTGGGAAAAGTCAAAGATAACTTGCAATCATAAGGAAAAACACTGGTCAAGCACTAGCGAACTCAAACATAGACACAAAAACAATGGAGACATTGGGAAGAGAACATAGAATGGGTAGTCGACATAAAAAATGATTATAAGCAAACCCTAATGAAAGAGCTAAAGTAACGGAAATTGGAATACAACATGGGAACAACAACTTTTGATTGGGGTACAAACCCAAAAGAAATTTCAATCTGAAAGAGGCATACAATATCCTTTTAAGAACTATGGAGTAAGTCAAAGAAAGCAAGTGGAGAAAATTGTGGAAAGCCAAACTATGGCCCAAAATAACTCTCTTCATATGGTTACTCCTGCAAAATAAAATACTAACTGTTTGGTAAATTAATGTCTTTAATTTACTTCATCAAATGTCAACTAGGATTCATGTACTTGTGAAATGTATGTGAACTATATATGTTAGGATTTCTTTTTTATATTAAGTAAATTCTAAAAATGAAAGTAATTGTGAATATGGATGATTGCTTTTCATACAATTTGGAAACTGATGATGCATATGTTGTTTCAATTCAGATTCCTAACTAACTAAGTTGAAATTTTGAAATAAAATATCTATCTAAATTGCATAAATCTTAAATATCAAATATCAAAAGGAAATTTTTGAAAATCGAATCATGAAATAAAATAACCTAATTCTACTACTGCGGAATTGAAATCATTCTGCATTAGTTGCTAAAAAGAAATCTTTAAGCTAAATTGAAAATAAGACAAAACCAATTTAAATGTTGTGAAAAAATTGACAATGGAATCTAATATATATAAAAGATAAAATTTCTTCGAAAGATAATGACAATGAAATCTAATCTAAAAGAAATGAAATCACAACTCAAGAATGATTGCTAATGTGCACAATTAACTCCTAAAATGTACTTCCATTTAGCATATCAAAATTTGAAAAAAAGTAACATAATTTGAAATTGAATGATAGAACAACTAACAGAGATTGAAATTGAATGATAAGACAAATAAGTATAGATAAAAAATTTCTTTGAATCAGTA